>CM035413.1:119724090-119786590 GCA_020310875.1 Ceratopteris richardii
TTTGTTCTTTTTGGGATTCAATGCATTATGATCAGTACTCGTTGTTGCCAGTCAATATCTGAGAACATCCTACATGGAGAAGAGGCAGATTGCATGGACATGCTGCTTTAGCCACTGCTACGACTAAGAAGAGTAGTTGAAGTTCAAGATTATACTATATGCGGATTATTCCAGAATGGATGCGATAATGTGTTCCCTCCTATACTATAATTCATCATGACCCTCCCACCAGCCCCACCACCCTACCCCTCTCTCCATGTTTCTTTTGGTCACCTCAAATTTCCCTTTAGTGATCTCACTCATTGCTCTAATGTCACATGAAGACTTCAAAAGGAGGAGTTGACTATGTGAAGGAACTATCATATGGGGGGTTGAGACATCTTAGCATTGAGATTATTGTTTGAATCACCATCCATCAAATGTAAGGGATGTGCTTCTTAGGATCATTCAAATATCTCGAGCGGCACAAAATGTGGATCTCAACTTGCATACAAAAAGGTCAATAAAAATTTAGATGGTAAAAGTGGAAGTGGAGAAATGACTGTTGCTGCCAACCATTCATGACAACTACCTATTTGTGAGGACCCAATTCAATTGACTGACCTTCCCCTTCAATTTTGGGCAATCAATCGGCGCATGATCAGTGGACGGGAGGAATCAGCAAGGCCCTCTTGGCCTATTGGAGCCTATAAAGGAAATGGATTTGTGTTCATTTGGGGTACATTCAGATACACACATTTGCATACATACATACAAAGCTCCTCTCTCTGCACTTTGTGGCTTCAGGCCTACTGTAAGGAGTCACTCTGTGGTGTGGATACATAGCGTGGGCTTCCCAGTGGAGGGCTAATAGCACTATGGTGTGAAGAGAGGGGCTTGGTTTTGTCATTCCATGTGAGTCAGTGGTATTTTTATGCTCTTTTCCTTAGAGCAATTGTTCAGACTTTGTATTGATCAGTGCTAATGTGCATCTAGCTGTGTCCATTGTACGGATTGGATGAATCCTTTGTATTGATATTGTTTAGTTCTGGAGTGGCATGTTAGCCTAGAGCATGAACTTTTGAGCATCTCTTTGGCCTTTGTTGTAATCATCTGATTTGAACTAAGGAGTGAATGGTCTTCCATTACTGTCATTTTGTCATTAATATTTTCTTGAGTATTCATAACTCTGTGCAATCATTGCTATCTGCCTGCTCACAGAAGTGTTAAAGGGTATATTTCTCTCAGGAGAATCTCCCTTGAGTAGGTGAAGTCCTTGAATGCTTACTGCATGCTCGTGTTGAAAGAAGATACCCTAGTACCTCCGCTACAGTTTGGCATGCCTAGTGGGACCCTTGGATTTCTGTGAGAGACCCTAAGGATAGTAAATAGTCCCTTGTTGAATATTTTTTCTCTATTGCATTTGCAAGTAGGTACATGACCCATACGCGAGCAGATAAGGAGCCTCTTCGTGTATGAAGGAGCCTTAAAAAGTTAGCTATAACCTCGACTAGTGAGCCAACCTCCCCTCTACCCTCCTTGAATTTATCTATTGATTTGGGTGGGACACCATTGTCAAAGGAGAAGCATAGGAGAACCTTAGATTTCTCCTCAGATACGTCAGAAGAAACACCAATGCAAATGGAGGATCTTTCTCATTTACTCTCCAGACTCGACATCAAGTTCCCTACCTTGAAGGGACAAGCTTATGAGAATGCTGATGATCATGTGAGGAGATTCATCTCCTTATGCCGTGGACGCGGTCTGCAGAATAGAGAGGATGCAATGCTAGTAATCTTTCCATCCACATTGGAAGGCCTTGCAGATAAATGATATAGTCAATATGCACATGGCTATTTTGCTACATGGGAGGCTCTGAAGATGGCATTCTCACAGACATTTCGACCTAGTGACTCCTCGGAAAGAGCTCTAGACCAGCTCGAGAATCTAAGGCTAAGATCAGGTGAATCCTTTCATGAACTTCACACTATAACAAAAGCACTTGTTGCACGTCTGCCACATGCTCCAGGTGACTTCTTGGTTAAAAAATGGATAGAAAAAGCTCTACCCAGGTCATCTCAGCAGAATCTACGTGAGTCTCTTAGATTGGATGCAACCCTCAATGATTTTGTTGCAGCAACATCACGCATTGAAGAAGCTAGGCAACATTTTGAAGGGGATACACAACCAAATTATGTTGCAAAACTAGACCCTATTGGGCAACTAAGGAAAGAACTGGAGGCATTAAGAATGCAACAAAATCAACAAGAGAAGGTTTTGCCACCACTACGTCGCACTGATGATGAAGTAGCCCAACGTTGTGAGTTAGAAGATTTGCGGACCACTCAGGATATAAGAAGGCAGATTTGGTGCACAATATGTAACAACAATGGGCATTCCAATGCTAATTGCCCTAACAAGGTAAGCTCTCAATTTTGTGGAAAGGATGGTCATGAAGCTAGAGTTTGTTACTACCTCAAGGGTACACAGAAAGGAGGTAACCCTTAAGCTTTGGATTCATATTATGCTAGTACTTCAAATGAACCTAATAGAGAGGAAAATCGTATGACAAAGCCTAGATATAATAGGCCATTGATGTGTTATCGTTGTGGTGAGTATGGCCATATGCAAAATAGGTGTTCCCTTCCAGAAGATGCACCTCCTTGTCAACATTGAGGCTAAGGATCATTATACCAAAGACTGCCCAAGAAGTCGTCTTGCTCCAATCCACATGATTGTAGTCTCTCCACAAGAAGAAGGTATGACCACTCAATCTTATGCGGTTTCATCCTCTGCAATACCCATGATGACTACAACCACACAAGCAGCAGCAATCCATAGAGAGGAACAACAAGGATTCCAGGATAAAGAGGAGAAAAGAAGTCTGGGTGGAAGGGCCAAGAAGAAATTGAAGGAGCTTATGAAAGGATGGCTACTTCTCTAAGGGACCAACCAACAACTCTGCAAGAAGACACTCATGAGGTAAACATTGAACTGATCTTGAAAGGTATTCATCACAAGGTTAGTCTATACCAACTTATAAGGATGGATTCAAAAATAAGAAGTGACTTATTGAAGCTTATACACTCTGCTCACTTGATCCAATCACCCAGTGTAGATGGTTTCATGGTAGATTTTCCTCCTGCACCCTTGGCAGACTACAAAAGCTCAAGATTATCTGTTTGTATTTTGGATGAAGCTCTCACAGGTGTAATCATAGATGGAGGCTCTGGTATCAATTTGATGCCAGATTTTACAATGAAGAAACTGAAATCGAACCCCACCAAGATGGCACCATTCATAGTTACACTAGCAGATCAACATCGGGTTTCGCCTCTTGGCATTATTGAAAAGGTACGGATGACAGTACAGGGTTGCCACTTTGTGTTTTTGTTATTGCACTTCCAGAGGAGACTTCCTACCCTTTACTTATGGGGAGACCTTAGCTAAGGCAAGCAAAAGCTTTGCAAGATTGGGGGAAAAACAAACTATGGATTTCAACTAGCACCAATAGCCAACTGCAGCTACATTTGGAAGAAGGATTTGACTTCAGGAAAACTACTAGGTATACTGTGGACACACAGGTAATCCTTCTCTACCCCAAGAAGAAGATACATTATTGAACTGGATGATGGAAAGTACAGAGTGCTGCACGGTGGAAATCAATGAAATAGAGGAAGAAGTTGCAGATAAAGGAGCTGTAGGAAAAGGCTAGGAGGTTCACAAGGAATTGAAGTATGAAAGCTTGCAGGAGATTATGAATGTTGAAAGGGCAACAACTATAGAGGTTTCAGAACAAGAAGGTTATGAGTCTGAATGCAGAGAAGATCTCCCCTTTTCGGATTTACCTCGAGGATGGACCAGAGAACATATTGCAAAATATAAGTTAAAGTCCACTCCTGCATATAGTGGAGATGATTTATCAGACAAGATTAGTCCTGAAACACTGGTGCAAGAAGTAAATCTAGGAGATGAAGAGAACCCTCAAGTAGTCCACTTGGCCTCTTGGATGTGGCATTATCCTCCTTTACTACAGAAGGTAACTTCTTTACTTTTTACTTACAAAAATGTCTTCGCATGGTCCTACAAAGATCTAACAGGGATACCAGAGGAGCTAGGATTACACAGAATACCCTTAGTTGAGGGAGCCATGCCTACAAGAAGTAGGCCGTATCGACTCAATCCAAAATATGTAGAGGCGGTAAAGTTGGAAGTTACAAAACTAGAAGAAGCAGGTATAATTGTTCCAGTAGAACATTCCAGGCGGCTTTCATCTATGGTTATTGTGCCCAAGAAAAGTAGTGGAAAAGTAAGAGTCTGTGTTGATTTTTGTGCCTTGAATAAAATGATTGTTCAAGATGGATTTCCTCAGCCCTTTACAAAGCAAGTACTTGAGGAAGTAGCTGGTCACACTTTGTATAGCTTCCTAGATGGTTTCAACAGTTACAATCAAATAGTGATCCATCCTGATGATAGGGACAAAACAGCCTTTGTAACTCCATGGGTCACTTATGTCTATACCCGCATGGCTTTTGGTTTAAAGAATGCACCAGCTTCATTTAATAGAACAATGTATCTAATATTGGGCAAATGGTTGACAACCTTTTTACACATTTTCATGGATGATTTTTCAGTATTTTCAGGCACAGATAGAAGAGCAGCAGTTCAAGATTTCCATGATCATTTAAAAAATCTAAAAGAAATTTTTGAGCAATGTCTCAAAACAGGTTTGAAATTAAATCCTGATAAATGTCACTTTTTGGTAACCAAGGGTACTCTTCTTGGTCACATAGTATCTACTGAAGGGATAAGGATTGACCCTGCAAAGGTTACTGCTATTCTATCCATGCCTATTCCACAAAGCCCAAAAGAAGTGCAAAGTTTCTTGGGCCATGCACGATATCATAGAAGATTCATACAAATGTATTAAAAAATAGCTAAGCCCTTATCAATGCTTACGAGTAAAAAGGTCCCTTTCTCATGGAGTGCTGAAGCTGAGAAAGTACTGCTCCACTTTTAAGTGTTCCTAACTCGTCATTAGAGTTTCATGTGCATATAGATGCTAGTCTTCATGATGTTGGTGCAGTTCTAGCTCAACCATCATCACACAAGGTTGATAGACCTATCTCCTATGCCAGTAGACTACTCAACCAAGCAGAAAGGAATTACAGTACAATAGAAAGGGAAGGTTTTGGCTATTGTATTTTCTCTTCAGAAGTTTCGGCATTATCTTCTTGGTGTACATTTTATAGTCATATCTGACCATCAGCCATTGAAGTACTTGATAAACAAGCCTAGAGTGGCTGGAAGGGTTTGGAGATGGTTACTCCTGTTTCAAGAATTTAATTTTGATATTCATATTAAGCCAGGAAGAGAGCACTACATGGCAGATCAAGTGTCGAGGACCGCAATGAGCGAGAAGGCAACAGGTATTAATGATGAACTAGTGGATAGTAATCTCTTCCTAGTGGCAATTCGGACTGATGGGAGAAGTTTACTCCTGAAAGCCAAAGCATATTCACTTTATAAATGGGAATTTATATAAATACTGTCACGATGATATCTTGAGAAAGTGTGTCTATCCAGAGGAGGTAAATCTTTTGCTAGAAGCTGCACACAGTGAAGGACATCTAAAGGGGGAAGAATTGGCTCACAGAATCATCCACAAAGGACTATGGTGGCCTCATATTTACAAGGATGCGATGAAGTTTGCTAAAGAATGCCACATTTGCCAGAGATGTGCTCCTACGCCAACCAGATTGAATTTCCAACCATTTGTCATATCTACAAGATGGCTCCCATTTGAACGATGGGGTCTTGATTTCATAGGACCAATTAGTCCAACTGGTCACCCTGGGGATAACAAGTAAATTTTGATGGCCACATGCTACGCAACTAAATGGATTGAAGCTAAAGCTACTGTAGATTGCACAGCTTTAACAGTAGCTAAGTTTTTGTATAAATGTATTTTTTCAAGATTTGGTTGCCCACTGGAAATCACTAGTCATAGGTGAAACACATTTTGTAAATCAATTACTTCAATTCATATTTGACAGGTACAAGGTTTTTCATAAAAAATCTTGCGCCTACTATCCCAAGGCAAATGGCCAAGCAGAGAGCTCCAATAAGATTCTGATTGGATTGCTTCACAAATTATCCTTTGATCATCAAAGCTTCTGGCCATAAGCATTGATCGGTGCAATTTGGGCTTTCAGAACTACAAGAAGGGGAACCACAGGCGAGACTCCATTCCACTTAGTATATGGAAAAGATGCATTAGCACCATTTGAATTTATTATCAAAAAATAAATGGGAGCCAAGGCCATTGAAATTGAACCTCCCATTAGGAGACTAGTGGCATTAGAAGAATACAGAGAAGAAGCAATGCAAAATCTTCAGATAACCCAAGAAGAGTGCAAAAGATTGCACGACAGGTATCTTAGGTCCAAAGAAGTACAAAGAAGGATCCATGGTTTTAGTGCATCAGATCTCGGCAGTTTCAACCAAATTGGCACCCAAATGGATAGGACCTTCCAAGGTGGTAAAGGTACTACCTCATGGAGCAGTGCACCTAGAGGATTTGCAAGCTAAGAGGATACCCCTAGTAAACCTCTCCAGGGTGAAGAATTACCTGAACTATGTCAAATCGAAAGCACTTCATTCACTGTACATACCACATTTCATTTAGTATTTGCAGTTTATTTTTTAATAAGCTGATAAAGGGAAGTTGCACTGAGATGGTGCAAAAACTTGATATGGGGGTCTATAGCACACCACGCTCTCTCTCTTCCCCCTCCGCCCCTCGCTTAACTCCACCACCCCCGCCCCTCACCACTCCACCTCCCGCCTCCACAACCCCCCGCAAACCCCCCCCCCCCTCCTCTACAAACCTCTAGCCCCTCCCTCTCTCTCTCTCTCTCTCTCTCTCTCTCTCTCTCTCTCTCTCTCTCTCTCTCTCTCTCTCTCTCTCTCTCTCTCTCTCTCTCTCTCTCTCTCTCTCTCTCTCTCTCTCTCTCTCTCTCTCTCTCTCTCTCTCTCTCTCTCTCTCTCTCTCTCTCTCTCTCTCTCTCTCTCTCTCTCTCTCTCTCTCTCTCTCTCTCTCTCTCCCTCCCCACCCCGCGGCTCCCAGCCCTCCACCCCACAGCCCCACCCCGCCACTCCATCCCACACCCGCGCCCCTTGCCATGCCAGAGCTAGCCCCCTCTTTCTCCCCTCTCTCTCTCTCTTGCTCTCTCTCTCTCTCTCTCTCTCTCTCTCTCTCTCTCTTCTCTCTCTCTCTCTCTCTCTCTCTCTCTCTCTCTCTCTCTCTCTCTCTCTCTCTCTCTCTCTCTCTCTCTCTCTCTCTCTCTCTCTCTCTCTCTCTCTCTCTCTCTCTCTCTCTCTCTCTCTCTCTCTCTCTCTCTCTCTCTCTCTCTCTCTCTCTCTCTCTCTCTCTCTCTCTCTCTCTCTCTCTCTCTCTCTCTCTCTCTCTCTCTCTCTCTCTCTCTCTCTCTCTCTCTCTCTCTCTCTCTCTCTCTCTCTCTCTCTCTCTCTCTCTCTCTCTCTCTCTCTCTCTCTCTCTCTCTCTCTCTCTCTCTCTCTCTCTCTTCCCCCGCCTCCCCACCCCCCGCTGAGCCCGCCATTTCCTCCCCTCCCCACCGCGTGGCTCCCCACCCTGCCCTCCACCTTGCAGCCCCACCCCACCCCTCCATCCCACACCCCCGCCCCCCCTGCCCCGCTAGAGCCACCCCGTCTTCCCCCCCCCCCCTCCCTCTTTCTCTCTCTCTCTCTCTCTCTCTCTCTCTCTCTCTCTCTCTCTCTCTCTCTCTCTCTCTCTCTCTCTCTCTCTCTCTCTCTCCCCCTCCCTCTCTCTCTCTCTATCTCTCTCTCTCTCTCTCTCTCTCTCTCTCTCTCTCTCTCTCTCTCTCTCTCTCTCTCTCTCTCTCTCTCTCTCTCTCTCTCTCTCTCTCTCTCTCTCTCTCTCTCTCTCTCTCTCTCTCTCTCTCTCTCTCTCTCTCTCTCTCTCTCTCTCTCTCTCTCTCTCTCTCTCTCTCTCTCTCTCTCTCTCTCTCTCTCTCTCTCGTTTCCCCTACCTCCCCACCCCCGCTAACCCCGCCATTCCCTCCCCTCGCCACCCCGCAGCGCCTCCACCCCGCATCCCCACCCCGCCCCTCCATCCCACACCCCCACCCCCTGCCCCGCAAGAGCCACCCCCTCTTCCCTCTCTCTCTCTCTCTCTCTCTCTCTCTCTCTCTCTCTCTCTCTCTCTCTCTCTCTCTCTCTCTCTTCCCCCACCTCCCCACCCCCCGATGACCCCGCCATCCCCTCCCTTCCCCAACCCGCAGCGCCCCACCACCGCCCTCCTCCCCGCAACCCCACCCCACCCCTCCATCCCACACCCCCGCCCCCCTGCGCCACAACCTCCTTTTGAGGAAATGGCCAAAGATTTGCTCTCAATAAAGATATCTACGGGTAAAGTGGTTGACACTCTCGATAAGCTCCCAAGGATTGTGGGTGACACGTTTGGACCTGGAGGATTTGGAGGTGGATTTGGCAGAGGCGGATGTAGAGGTCAGACCGTTTCAACTCTGGGGGCAATTTCAACACTAGGGCCTATTGTTCTCGGTCAGCATGTACCAAGTTGGGTTTTGTTCTTTTTGGGATTCAGTGCATTATAATCAGTACTCGTTGTTGCCAGTCAATATCTGAGAACATCCTACATGGAGAAGAGGCAGATTGCATGGACACGCTGCTTTAGCCACTGCTACAACTGAGAGGTGTAGTTGAAGTTCAAGATTATACTATATGCGGATTATTCCAGAATGGATGCGATAATGTGTTCCCTCATATACTATAATTCATCATGACCCTCCCTCCAGCCCCACCACCCTACCCCTATCTCCACGTTTCTTTTGGTCACCTCAAATTTCCCTTTAGTGATCTCACTCATTGCTCTAATGTCACATGAAGACTTCAAAAGGAGGAGTTGGCTATGTGAAAGAGCTATCATATGAGGGGTTGAGACATCTTAGCATTGAGATTATTCTTTGAATCACAATCCATCAAATGTAAGGGATGTGCTTCTTAGGATCATTCAAATATCTCAAGCGGCACAAAATGTGGATCTCAACTTGCATACAAAAAGGTCAGTAAAAGTGTAGATGGTAAAAGTGGAAGTGGAGAAATGAATGTTGCCGCCAACCATTCATGACGACTACCTATTTGTGAGGACCCAATTCAATTTACTGACCTACCCCTTCAATTTTGGGCAATCAATCGGCGCATGATCAGTGGACGTGAGGAATCGGCAAGGCCCTCTTGGCCTATTGGAGCCTATAAAGGAAATGGATTTGTGTTCATTTGGGGTACATTTAGATACACACATTTGCATACGTAGGTACAAAGGTCCTCTCTCTGCACTTTGTGGCTTCAAGCCTACTGTAGGAGTCACTCTGTGGTGTGGATACAGAGCGTGGGCTTCCCAGTGGAGGGCTAATAGCACTATGGTGTGAAGAGAGGGGCTTGGTTTTGTCATTCCGTGTGAGTCAGTGGTATTTTTATGCTCTTTTCCTTAGAGCAATTCTTCAGATTTTGTATTTATCAGTGCTAATGTGCATCTAGCTATGTCCATTGTATGGATTGGATGAATCCTTTCTATTGATATTGTTTAGTTCTGGAGTGGCATGTTAGCCCAGAGCATGAACTTTTGAGCATCTCTTTGGCCTTTGTTGTAATCATCTGATTCCAAGTAAGGAGTGAATGGTCTTCCATTACTGTCATTTTGTCATTAATATTTTCTTGAGTATTCATAACTCTGTGCAATCATTGATATCAACCTGCTCACAGAAGTGTTAAAGGGTATATTTCCCTAAGGAGAATCTCCCTTGCGTAGGTGAAGTATTGGAATGCTTACTGCATGCTCCTCTTGAAAGAAGATACCCCAATACCTCCTCTACAGCTTCCTAATCCTTTGATTGAAGCTCAGAAAACATGGCAACAAATGTGGATTCCCAAGAAGATCAGACAAGCGGCCATTCAAGAGATAGACAAGCATGATGAAACACTATATCGACACAACAATACCATAAGGAATGGTGAGATTCGTCACGAATATGCCAAGAGATGGAACCCCACACATAGGATGACAACAATAAGCAGAAACACATATGCGGCATGACAAGATGAGCAAAAGACAAGGCTTTAAACCTCTACTGCAAAATGGATATGGAAACCCCAGCAACAGCAAGGAATGGAACAAGAAAACCAAGAAGATTTTTGTTACACACATGAAGCTTCCAATGCACCTAAAGTATGCATGATGGGGCCATAATACACGGCCCAGGATGGAAATATGGTATTAAAGAAGAAAGTCGAGGGGCAAAGACGAGGACATTTACTGACATTAATCGCATTGATATTGAAGAAGAAGTAAGACTCATTCATCAACACTTTTGTTTTCGTAACATGCATAGATACACTGCTCCTCAGAAGATCATAGTCCAAATGTTGTCAGACGCTATTAAACAAATTGGGAATCAAATTAATATAACTCCTTATATTCAAGAGAGGCTATTCGAGGCAAAGAAGCAGTGGAATCACAAGAAGTTCCTGAACGGCAGTGTAGCTCTGAACATACTGATATATCATGCCTTAGGCATTAGAGAGCATCTATAAGAAATTCCATCATTGAAAGCCATGGCCAACTATGCAAAGGTAGCTACACTCCCGAAAAAGAAAAAAGGGGTAAAGATCATTGAGGAGGCAGAAACGAGCTCCCAACCTAAAATGAGAGGTACAAAAGACTACGAGAAATGATGCAAGCCGAAGCACAAGTCCCAGCCACAAAAAGGGCACATGTGCTTCCGAAGACAAGAATTGAAGAGCATCGACCGATTACCAAAGAAGAATTAACAAGAGCCCTGGAAGACAAACATCAATACACTGAAGGTCAAGTAAATCTATCAGTGCAAGGGAACCATTACCTGCAAGCCCACCAAGATATGGAAGTAAAAAAGAGGCTAACCAAGGTGCATCGGTACAGGGAATTAGGGTTGGTGAATTCAAGCTCATCTTCAGATGCACAAGAGGAACCAGACACCTTGTGTTGACCTAAGTATCAACTTAGGGACTTGCGGAGAAAGAGACTATACCTCAATCCCCTCACAAGTGCATATAGTGGGGATACACACCTTTAATTATCAATCCAAAGAGTATACAAACCTAGCCGAGTGTATGAGGACATGCAATCATGTAATGATCAATGCAAATGAACTACTCAAAGAATGTAAATGAGGCAAAGACTTATCCAAACAAGCTCCAACTGTTGGTCAAGGCGAAACGATACTTGGTGCAGCAGCCGTCAGTATTTTGGACTTTTCTTCCAGCTCCGAACTCCAAATATAGCGAATAACATATGCGTTTCGAAGCTCTCGAGAAGACGCATCCAATGGCAGTGGTTTCACTCAATTCCGACGCTCCTACTTCAAGTTATGAGCGAAATACTGAGTCGCGGGAATACTTTCCTACACTTCAGCACTTCCTACACTTCGCACACACCTTTCCTACAGTAAAGAAACACTTTCATGGACAGACAACACTCACAAGCACTCTTTCCAAGCAATACACATGCATCCAAGCTCACGAAGAAGAAGATAAGGAGGCAAGAAGACACAAATTCGAATTTCTGTGCTCTCTATTCTCACAATGGCAAAAAGTTCTTTACAAAGAGTCACATTTGACTTATATACTAGTGCCTTAAAAATGGTCCTTTCACACAAGAGACCGGCACTTTATTCACTAAAAGACTAATTTCCTACTATTGTACATGGGTATTCTCTACTTTTCTGTGGGGATGCATCTAGAGGACTCCTCTAGTGCATTTACAAGGGAAAATATATTACAAGAATGAATATGATACAAAAATATGTAGTCCAAATCGGAAAAATTTTGGGGCCCGTCTTTTTCTCTGCTTTGCGCGCTCTTTAGCTCTGCAACACTCTCCCCCTCTTCGTCTCTGTCGTCCCTTGACAGGCTTTGCTTCTTGTCATCAGTTTGTTGTCCGCACGCACCCAGTGGTCAGTATTGTCTGATTCTTGATCTTGCATTATGTTTTAGAGGTGCTCTGATTTGTCCTGGTTGCACACGTCGGACCTTGCTGTGTTATTCACTTCTTTTCACTGTACGCAACCTTTGCTCATTGTTACCTGTTTATAAAATAGGTGTTCAGTTTTGACGGCCTCTTCTTAATTCTTGTTTTACATTCTCTGGGCCTGATGTATTCGCCTTGATCGCCCGCAACCCTTGGAGTTAGACTGACTACCTGATATTCTGCAGTCTAATTCACCTATAGGTTCCTTAATTCTGGGTTGCCGCGCACGCCACCAGTGGAAGGTCTGAAGATATGGTGCTTCAGTCTTCGATCTCGACCTTCCAGAGATCAAGAGGTTGAAGCACCCTTGTGGGTTACGTCCTTTCCTTGATGTGTGCGATTCGGTTTGCCACGCACTCCATTAGTGCACATATGCGGATGTAGCTCGTAAGTCTTGATCTGAATCCTCCCCACATATGTGATACTTGTTGGCCCTGATTCCTCCTCTTAGCTGCGTGCTTTTCCTTGGTGTGTGCGCCCCTGCGGGGCTCCGTGCAGAGATGGGTAATGTGCCCCTGCGGGGCTTCCTGCAGAGATGTATCTTCAAATCTTGCTTTTTAGTGAAGCTGCTTCTTTCGTTGTCTTCTTTTTTTCTTCTTTTACTTGTCTCTCCCTCAACACTGCCCCCCTCCTGGACTCTGTCGTCCCCGACAGGCTTTGATAAGCGACGGGCATATGTTCGAAATACTGTTTGCTCCTTATCATTCAGCAGATTAGCTTCACGTATCATCAGTTGTTTCCATTGTTCTGCCTTCACGCCATCATGTGGTGGCTGTCTGTGATCTGCGAAGAAGCTTAATTCATATGCTACTAATCTAGCATTGAGATTAGATGACATCTTCAAAAATATCTCAGAATCAATTTCAAAGAATCCTGTGAAAAACGCTTCTTCAAATGTCTACATATATGGACTTGGCAAGAACATAAGCCTGGAGTAATAAGCCATTACTGTCGGGCGGCTCGGCATTACTGATAGATCAAAAATAAGTATGTCTGTGCCCTGATTAATTCCAATAAAATTCAAAAAGGTGTATGCCGCGTGTTTGAAAACTTTCAGCACAGTGAGTAGCATACTAAGTATTTTATTTGTCATTTTGACAGCTAAATCTGGTGCTGTCGCATAATTTTGTAGCCAAAATTCTATGGTTTTTACCATATAATCTTCAGTTGGCATGTAATTGTGTGGCGGGCTCGGAAGTAGCGGATAATTCAGCCACTGATTATTTAGTGTACCGTTCCTTTGCATGTCCAAAAATGCTCTAGCTTCTCTTCTACGAGATACAGGACAAAATGCCGGGTTTACCTGTAGGGAATATGGAGCGGCTTGCCAGTGTATCCTTAATGTCGGATGTTTCTCCAAAAACTTTCTTCTCCAAACTGGCTGTGCAGCTTCAAATTCTGCTTGAGTAAAATTGAATGTATCATTCTCGAAGTTGAGCTGCTCATCAGGGCTCGTTTTTGTGATCTTCTTGATATATTGACGTGTTTTCTCTTTCAGTAATCCGTATGGAATATTGAAAGGCTTCATAAGCGTCTCTAAGTCTTTTCCTTTGATCTTTGCTTCTTTCATGACTTTAATAACTTCATTTTCAAAATTTTCTGTCAATCGGGACACCACTAGTGCCCGTTCCTTCTGACTTATTTCTGCAGTATATGGCATAGGATGATCATCATGTAGATCCGCCACCTGCTCACGTATGGGAGAATGATAGATCGGTTGAGATAGAGGGCTTACCTCTACCTCGTCAGTAGGATGTTTCTTTTCTGGCACTACTGATGTCCCGATCGGTTCTTTGTCTTGCCTCTGAATCTTCAACTGTTCTATGCATTCATCTTTTTCTTTTATTGTTTGCACGGCTTCTCCAAGTGCTTCTTTGGTTGCCAGTAGTTCCTTACCTATGTCAGCTACATGATCCATATTTTCACTGTAGCTTTGGATCAGTTTTGCCTGTGCTGTATTCAGCTGCTTTTTGAGCTCACCTATTTCCTGAGTGTGCTTCCGTTCTGATTCTTCTCGTACTTCTTTTGCTTGTCGCAGCAACTCGTCATACTGTGCTATCTGCTCTCTTAATTCCTGTTCTTTAGTATCTGAGGGTCCCTGTTGGATGAGTGGTTGATCATATAATAAAGACTTCATTAATTCTTTATTTCTATTGCGTAGGCTGTCATTTTCTTCCATATATAGTTTGAGTTGTTGTTCTAATAATGTGCTCCGCATTTTCATTTTCTCTTTCTCAGCCTCGCTTGCTTCGTGTAACCTTTGCAACTCCGTTAGTTGTGCATGCAGCTGTTGATTCTGAGCAATGGACGCTGCATGTTGGGTCTGGATTGCTAGCACTTCAGTATTTTTGTTTGCTAATTCCTTTTGTGCTGTAATCAACTATGCCGATAGCTGTTCACTCATGAGTTGAAACTGATTCCTTTCTCTCCTTGCTTGATCATTCTCGGCATCTATATCCATCATCTGTTGCTGAGTGTCCATGGCTGTTTGAATCATCTGTTTTACTACAGGTTTCAACTGCGTAACATCTACATTAAGCCATGTTTTCGGTATTGTCGGTTCTTCGCCGGTATTGACGTCTTTGCCTTGAGCAATGTGTAATGTGGTGTCATGGGGCTGCCTGATCTGAAGCTGGATTCTTGGCTCAGCCCCCATATCTTCTTTATTTCCCTGAGGTGTGTCATCAAGCACCTCGATCACAGTTTGTTCTTGTTGTCGGAGCTCCTTCGTTTCCTTACTCACTGGAGTTTGTTCTTCCTCTTTAATAGGTGCTTTGACATGTGTAACCCCAGTGGTCGTATCTTCCTTGATGCTTATTTTTGTAGTGTCATTCAATTGAAGGACGTGCTCCGGTTCCATAGATTCTTCGACTTCCTTTTCCTTGTCTTCCTGGTTTTGTGGCCTCACTTCCACTTGATCGATCTCGTTCCATTCACCTTCGTGCGATTCTGTCCGTATATCAGTATCTAATGTATCTTTTTCAGGATTGGAATCCGTATTTGTGCTGGAATCATCAATGCCTAGCTCCTTGTATCTCCCAGCTTGTTTCGGTGTTTGCTCTGGGCCTCGTTGTGTCTGCTCTTGACTCGCTTGTCTATAGTGATGTCCTTGAACGTTCAAATTGATTTGCCCTTGCATATACTGATGTGTTTGCTCGAGGGCAGCAGACAGGTCTCTCTTGGTGATAGGTACTTGTGTAGTCGTGATCTTCGGTAAGAGGTGCGTTCTCTTTGATTGCGGTGTTGCTTGAGCTTCCTCTTCTCGTAGGCGCTTCGTACCCCTCATGGGTTTCTGTATGCTGGTTCCAGCCTCTTCAACCATAATTACTGCTCTCTTCTTCTTAGGGACTGTCGCTGATTTTACATACCTTGCTAGTCCTTCCGAAGTCGGCATCTCTCTCAAACAATTCTTCATTTCTAAGGCTTCATAAATCAACAATGTAAGAGCTGAACTGCCATTCAAGAACTTCTTTTGCCCCCACTTCTTTTGTGCTTCAAACAATCTTTCTTGGACATACCCTGTTAGATTGACTTTGTTTCCAATTTGCCTCATGGCATGTGAGAGGAATTGGACTACTATTTTTTGTGGCGTTGTATACCTGTGCATGCTGGGAAAACAACAATGTTGATGTACCATTCGTACAGCATCCTCTATGTCAATTCTGTTAATTTCCAGGAATGACCTCTTCTTGGGATCATGGCATTCTTCTTTCACACTAGTAGTGCCTGCTTGATTCCATCCAAAAGCTTTGTTAATCAACTCATGTGTGAATTGGATGGTCTTCCATGTCCCGACTTTGTCCAATACTCGTGCTTCTGGGACTGAGATCTTTGTCGCAGCAGGCTGCATGGTGTTCATTACCTGTGCACATCTCTGGAAGTCTGGCACATAGATTGGTAACTTAAGAAATGCCTCTATTCCTACTTGTGTCCATACATCCTCAATATGAGGTAGTCCTTGTATTATTGTCTTGAAATCCTGGGACATGATTGGAAAGTAGTGATCTGTGTCCATAATTTTGATGGTAGCCATGAAGATTAGCTCTGCCACTGGTTGATCATCCCTGAACCAGTGACCTCTTGCTTTTGTTACTGATTCCAACGGAAGAAGTTGCACCTCTTCTTGCTGCGTAGATTCGGAATCAGTGGAAGCCATCTGCACTCAATATAGAGTATGAATTAGTATCCATATGTTTTCAGAAATCCTCCTCCATATGTTGGTTAATAGTTCGATGTTGCTCTGAGTGCATGGTGTCGTCCCTTTCCCGTGTGTGTGAGAAAGGTAATACCTGGATTTTTCACATTTTTATGTATTTTTATATTTTTTGCTGAAAAGAAAAACAGAAAAGTTAGTTCGTAGCCGAAGCGGTTATTAATTTTTTTGGAGTATTTTCTTAAGATATGTACAAGTGCTCTCCTATTTCCCTATTAGGAAAATGTGCTTGACTATCTTGAAATAGAAGAAGGCTGTGCCGAATGCTCGGCCTTGTAATGTGGCCCTATCATGCATACTATCATGCATACTTGGGATCTCGACAACTCCATATGTGTGCAATTGGAAGTAGTTGGTGTATGCATGCTGTCCAATTTGTCTTTCGGTATCCAGATTTGCTTCGTTGTGCTGGGCTTCGTTGTATGTTGCCCACTTCTACTGCATGTGGCCCGTTTCTCCTTTTTGTAAGTCTGCTTCTTCTGATTTATGACTCTCGGCACTTCTCGGGCTGCCTTTACAGACTCTTTTTTTCTCCAGTATCTCTTTTTCTGTGGTTGTTTTGCCGGTGGATTGCATTGGTCCTTCTTGTTTCGGGGATCATCCTTTTGGATCTTTTGCCTTGGGATGCAAGACTTCGGAACCCATATCTGCGATCGATCTTGTTGAGCAGCTACGACTGTCTTGGGAATCCATAATGTAGTAATTTGGCGATGATTTCGCTGTTCAGACGGAGTTGGTTTTTGCTTTGCTCGTTTGTTCTGCTGTTGGTTGTGCTTTTGGCTTCGTAGATATTCCTCCACTTGATCTTTCTTTATCCATACTTGGTTAGAATATGGAATAGGGTATATTTTAATGGTGACAGGTTTTGAACTACTCTGAGGCACAGTCTCCTTGATGCACGGTGTTTCAGTGAGGTTGATTTCAGTTTGAGTGATACTCTCAAGACTTGCTAGACTAGAACAAGGTGTGCAAGCAGAATTCAATGTGTCTGCACATATAGGACTTGATGAAGGTGTCTCTATAGTGCTAGAGATCATGCATTCAGGACTTTGTTCATTAGAATGAACTTTTTGCTCCGTGCTCACCGATTTTAGTGGTCGCTCATCTAGCAAACTGAATACTTCACGATGTCCTATCCTGGCTGAGATATATCCTAACGCCAATTGAATGGTCACCTCGTATTCGTAAATCCAATCTTGACCTAGCACAACCTCTTCAAGTAAATCTTGGTCATGACACACTAACAGCTTTTGTTCCATGGTGTTGTTGCCAAGATGTAATGATAAGGTGATCTCACCTATGCACTGAGTAATTGTTCCTCCTATTCCTATCAACTGAGCCATTGATGGGCGTATTGTCTCTTTGAGTTTTTGGGTCAAAGAAAACTTAATGCAACTTACAGCGGCACCTGTGTCAATAAGAGCATTTACCAAGTGATACTCCGTTTTTCCGGCTCCCAAATTTAGATAGGGTTGTGTTCTTTGCGATCCCAGATTTTGAGTGGCTCTAAAATTAGCCATCGGGATGAGTTCTTCTCCTTGACGATATCTTTCATCTCGCTCTCTCATCCACTCTTTTCGTTTCTTTATCCTTTCCAATGCTTCTTGTCTCGCTTCTTCCCGTATTCTTTCCTCTTCTAAGCGTCTGTTTTTACCTTTGATTAGTCGTGACATAGTTTCTTCAGTTAATGGTTCTAGGTATTTTTTTACTCTACACCCACTAATGTAGTTTGGTAACACGTCTCCATCTAAGGTTGCTAAACTGATGGCTCCGCTTGTAGATATGCGATTAATGATTAATGGGCCATACCCTCTCTTTTGCAATTTCTTAGCATGTTGTTTCAAAGTGTATACCAAAACTAAATCTCCTTCTTTCAAATTTTTGTCCTTGATATGCGCATCAAAATAGGCTTTTTGTCGTCTTTTAGCAGCATAAATACCCGCTACTGCTTGTAACCTAGTTTCATGAAGCTTTTCTATTTGGTCCAATTGGGCTGATAATTCATGTCCCGTCCACTCGTAAGTAGTTGCTACTCTAAGAGTGGGAATCAAGAAATCAATTGGCAAAATAGCGTTTTGTCCATACACTAAGTTAAAAGGAGTAGTGCCTATTGCAGTTTTATAGGCTACTCGGAATGCCCATAAAGCATGGTGTAACTGCTTATCCCAATCTGATCTACCGTTGTTAACGATTTTGGTGAGAACAGTACACAAGATTTTATTTGAACTTTCCGCTTGTCCATTTGCTTGTGGGTGATAAGGGGCAGATTTCTTATGAATTACTAAGAATTCATTCAATAAGGCTTCTATCACTTCATTAACAAAGTGCGTACCTCTATCACTCACAATCTCTATAGGTAGTCCAAATCTAGTGAAGACGTTCTCGAAGAGAAACTTGGCTGTAGTTCTTGCGTCATTCTTCGTTGTTGCCTTTGCTTCAACCCATTTGGTCAGGTAATCTGTGGCTACAATTATGTATTCGGCATGTGACCCTTTTGCTGGTGGGCTAATAGGTCCTATAAAGTCTATTCCCCATTTTGTGAAAGCTCTAGCACTCATCATGGGTTTAAGTGGCATCTCATCTCTTCTAATAGGATATTTCGTTCGTTGACAAGTATCACACCGTTGCACATATGTTATGGCGTCTTGATGTAGAGTTGGCCACCACATTCCAGCAAAGAGGATCATTTTTGCTGTTTTGTCTGCCGAGAAGTGTCCTCCTGCAGCTCCTGTATGGGCCATCTCTAAGACAGAGAGATATTCATTTTCATGAATGCACATTCTTAATTGGTTATCTTTCCCGCATTTAAAGAGTTGTTTTCCTATGATGGCATAATCCTTACTCTGTTCTTCAAGAGCACGCTTCCTTGCTAAAGTAGCTCCGTCAGGGTACTCTCGAGTTTTCAAGAACTTTACTAGAGGCATGCTCCACCTTGGTGCTATTGTGGAATAGCATAATGTAGAGTTCTCATCTGGGGTTTGTTCTTGACAGGTTTGACAGGTTGACACATAGTTATGTGCATCTCGTTGCATGGTTGGCCAATATATGTCAAATCTCTTGAGTGTTTGCCACGTTCCATTTGCGTTCAAATGAGTGTTCCATTGGTTTATGTGTGCTTTCTGAAGCCACATTTCTTGTTCCTCTTCTTCCACGCATCTCATCAGCAATCCGCTTGAATCCTGGTGGTACAAACTTCCCGCAATGATGTGAAGGTTTTTGGTCCTCCAGAGATCTTGCGTTTGGTTTGGCGTGATCCCATCTTTAGGTCCATGTGTAAGTATCGGGATCAATTTTTCTGCCCATTGAGGACATACTTCCAGGTTAAAAAGATAAGTATCTGGTAGGTCATCGGGTACTCCTATGGGTGGTTCTCCATGAGTCATACGAGATAAGTGGTCTGCCCTTATGTGGGTGTTTCCTTTCTTGACTATTACCTCAAAATCAAATTCCATTAGCAATAAAAACCACCGTACTAGTCGTCCTGTATTGCAAGGCTTGTTGACTAAGTACAATAGGGCTTGATGATCGATGAAGAATTTGAATTTGTTTGCCAATAAGTAATGTCTGAATTTCTTGACTGCGTATACCATCCCTAGGCCTTCTCTCTCCATAGTAGTATAATTGCGTTCCGCTTGATTTAACTGTCTACTGGCATAGGCTATCGGGTGGTCTAATTTTCCTGTGTCAGCTGGTTGAGCTAAGATGCAACCAATGGCAAACTTGGAAGCATCAACATGGATGTGAAACGGTTTATTCCAGTTGGGGACTCGAAGGATGGGTGCTGAGCTCAATCTATTCTTTAACTCATTAAAAGCTTTTTCGCATTCTTCGGTCCAATTAAATAGAGTCAATAATGCATAAAGAGGTCTAGCAATTATGGCGTACATATGTATGAATCTTCGATAGTACCCACAATGTCCCATAAATGCTTGAACTTCTTTAGCAGTTTTAGGTCTTGGTAAATCCAAAATTACTTTAATTTTGTCTTCGTCCGTTGAAATTCCATTCTTAGAGACAATATGTCCTAAGATTTTCCCTTGTCGCACCATGAAGACACATTTTTCAGGATTGAGGCATACTCGATATTTTCGACATTTAGCAAAAATCTTTTCTAGTTCAGGGATGTGCTCTGATCGTATAGCCGAATATGTACAAAGATCATCCACGTATACCTCCATACTTTTTCTCAGAAATTCTTTGAACACATGACACATCAATCTTTGGAAAGTAGCTGGGGCATTCGTTAACCCAAAAGGCATGACTCTAAAGGCGTATACTCCCCATTCAGTTGCAAATGCAGTCTTATGTTGGTCCTCAGGAGCAATGGCTACCTGATTATACCCTGAAAAGCCATCCAGAAAACTATAAACTTCCTTCCCTGCTACCCTTTCCAAGAGATGATCAGTGATTGGTAAGGGATAGCTATCCCTTATGGTTGCGGCGTTCACTTTCTTCAAATTGATGCACACTCTTAACTTTCCATTTTTTTTTTGGTACAACCACCAAGGGTGAAACCCATTTCGTGTGCTCAATTTCGTAGATGAATCCAGCATCTAATAACTTATCTATTTCCTCTTTTATCTTGGCTGAATACACATCATTATAAGTACATGGTCTCTGTTTTGAAGGTTTGGCTTCGGATGTCATGGGGATTCTATGCGCACATATAGATGGATCTACTCCCTTTAAGTCTTTATAAGTCCAAGCAAAGACATCCCAGTATTCTCTTATGAGACGAATTAACTCTTGTTCTTCTTCTAATGAGACATCCTGTCCTATGAAGGTACATCGTTCTTCTCCTCCTTCCATGGTTACCACTATTTTCTTGGTTTGTTCCTTATTATCATATGCTATTCCAGGTTGTGCTTCTCTTTTAGGCATTTGAATAGCAATTTTCCTCTCCTCTACTTCGTATTTTTTAAAATGAGCTGGTACCTCAAATTGGTCTTGGGGTTTGTTTTCTTCATCTTCTAATTCCCTTTCAACTTCTAATTCCTCTTTTTGTGTGAGTTCCTTATGTTTTGCATTGGCAGTGATATCTATGTTGGTGGTACTAATCCCTAGATCCATGGGTTCCGGTTCCATTTCAATGCTCTCGTAGTCCTCCTTCCAGTCTTTCTTGACCACTTCTCCTTCTTCTGCCTCCTGAAGGACTACCATATAAAGGCTAACATCATAACCCTCCTCATCGATACATTCGTTCATGGTCACTACTTCTTCGTTTACACAGACATCGAGGGTAGCTAAGATTTCCATCCAACCGTGAGGTTCGAATTCTTCATCCGGAAATACTTGTGGCATATAGGCTGGATCTTGTACAGATCTCACTATTCCTTGTTTCTGCTGCCAACTTTTTCTTCTCTCCTCTTCCTTCTTTGTAGCTTGACATATCCACAGATGAGTGTCCTCGTTCATCCAGGATTGATTACTAGAACCTGCACTATGAACCGATTGATCATCTTCCTCTTTATGGATTTGATTCCATTGTAGAGGTGGCACATCTTGATAAGTGTACGTATGTAGGTTTATCCTAGTGGTGGTTCCTACGTGTTGTAGATATACTGCATCTTTTCCCCAATCTTGTACGACCTTTAGCTGTCTCATGAAAGGCCTTCCCAGGATCATTTCATAATTGCTTGGCCTTTCGAAGTGACATATTGCTAAAGTGTGTTCAAATTCCACTCCGCACGTAGTGAAGACTACTCGTTCCAACAATCCTAAGGGTCTTTCCGTATGTCCATCTGCCATTTGTATTTTCATGCGTGTTGGTCTTAATGCTGGTTGTCCCCATTTTTCCCAAATTTCTTTGGTAGCAATGCCAACGCCAGCTCCTGAATCTAGAATGGCTTTGGTCGTGTAACCTCTATAGGTGATTGGAAGGCATGTATTTCCTTCATCTCCTTCACTAAAGTCTCCTACCTTATCCACTGGAATTCTTACTGTTTTTACTTCGTCAGCTATCTCTTTCTTTTCCTCCTTGACTTCCCATTGATTGATCAATTTCTCTTTTAAGTGTGGTTTTACCTTTAACAGTTCTTTGAATGTTAGGGTACATGGGATTTTTACCTCTCTAAGACGTTGTATGATCTCCGATGTTTGAACTGAAGGGTTCGTTTCCCGTCTCGTTATTGATGGAATGCGATACAATTCTGAATTGTGCTCGTACTCCCCGGTGTAGTTGGGCAGTTCCTTTACCTCTTCCTCTTCTTTGTCACTTGCATCCACTGGAAAAATTTCTTCTGAATTTAGTTCAAGTGTTGAACCCTCTATTTCATTTCTGCTTCTAATTCTTCAAAGGGCGGTTCCATTCCTTCTACCTTTTTCCACTTGTCCTCTTGAACTCGTGCCCATAGATCCTTAGTCCAATCTCCTTCTACTTCGGGGACTATGGATCCTTCCTTTCCCTCAACACCATGTTCTTCATTTTGTGGTCTATATACTTCAGGCTTTTCCTGAGTGTTTAGGCACTCTTGGAATTTTTCTTCGGAAATTCGGGTATTTGGTAGAGGCGATGCGGGTTTTTCTAAGGTTTGTTGCGCAATTTCTATCAATTTCTTGCATATTTCTAACCTTTCTTTCTCTAAGTCGCCTCTCGGATATTCTCTCTCATGTTGCTCTATGGAAGGTCCTGCTTTTATTCTCGCCTTGTATGCCTGAATCCACATGGCCAATTCGTCAGGCATAGGATCTGCTAAGACTGATCCTACCTCCTCCCTTTTATTCTCATTTTTATTTTCTTCTTCCACTTGGGGTTCCTTCGTTGGTTTCTGTTTACTCTTTTCGTTTTCCTTCTTTTGTAATAACTTTTTTTCTTTTATCCTATCTCTCCGGTTCTTCCATCTTTGTGACCTTTTACTGGCGATACTTTTCTCTAGTTCTTCGGAGTCTTCTACTCTGTGAGGGATGGGTTTATTCCCCTCTTTGTCACTTTGATTACTCTCGTCCGTTTTATCAGGGTTCTCTCGAGCCTTGGCTCTTGTTATGGCCTTCAAAGGTACGGTGTATTCTTTATCGCTCCCTGATGATTCAATCACTTCTATCACATTAATCTGCACGTTAGATGTGACTTTGTTGGGGTTCTTAGGACAATCTCTGAACAGATGTTCCTTACCACAATCGCTACAGTAGCCTTCCCAAATTCGTTGTGGTGGTGGTGGGTTTGGTAATGTACATTCTCTAATATAGTGGTCACCTCCACATCTGTAGCATGGTCCTCTGGGTACAGGCTGTCTATTCATAGGTCGAGGTGGTATGGTTGCTCTAGGAGCTGTGTACATTAAGGACACATAGTCCTGCTCATAATTATATGAACTCTCTGGTATTTCCTTGCCATAAGCATAAGGTTCATGCAGTTGTCCATATTCCATTATTGAGCTTTCATAACTAGGGTATGCTCCTTGACTAGAGTCGTAAAATAAGTCATATGATTCTCCACTAGTCAAAGGTGTGGCTGGCACTATAGCCCTTTCTAGGTTTTCCTCTGGTTGTGCCATCTTGACTGGGACAACGTTCTGAGGGTGGGGCGGTTGTTGTCCTAGTACTGGTTGTGGTTGCGTATATCCCTGATATGCGTATGGTCGTGGTGCTGGTGCCTGCGGTTGATAAGAAGGATACCTAAAAGCTTCACCTCCTTGATCTCTTTGGGGATATCCATATGGTCTCACATAAGGCTGAGTGGGTTTGGTTTGCCTATTGTAAGGGCAATTCTCAGTACTATGGTTTGTATATCTCTGCTCTATACTGCAATATTGTAGAGGTCCGGGGACAGAGGGTCTATGAGGAGCATAGGCAGGTGGTGGGACTACTCCCCTAGTACACAAATGAGAAGGATGATCACCTCCACACTGCATACATCTTCTAAGCATAGGCAGTCTCATAGGATTAGTGGGATAATTCCTCTGTCCTTGGACATTCAGTTTTTTTGCTAACAAGTCAGCTATTTCCTCTACGTTGTTTTTGGGTATGGATGTATTGCTAGTCAAATCTTCACTTTTAGAGCTTCCTTGTGGTATTTTCAGATCCTCTGCAAGATTATCCTCTAAATCTATACATTCCTTCATGCATTCCTACAGGGTCTGCACCCTTTTTACATACACTAATGACCTCAAGGATCCGTTCAATAATCCTTCCAAAAACAATGACACCATTTTGTTCTGTGTCGGTCTCTCTTCTACTGGGCATCTATCCACATATTGCTTGAATCTCCTTGCTGCCAATCTCACTGACTCGGTAGGGACTTGTTTGAAGCTGTGGATTAATGACGAAGAATTATTTTTAATTCCTGATTTGGTAAATTCTTCAATCATTTCTTGATATACCTGCTCCATGTTCTCAAAGGTATTCGGGTCCAACGGTTGAAACCAAGCCAAAGCTGTGTCTGACAAGGTAAGACCAAAGGACTCATACTGAATCAGGAAGTCATCTACCTGCTCGGCTCTAACTAGTTTAAATTCTGCTATGTGGTTGTAAGGTTCACTAGAGGCATCATAATGATTTCTCATGCACTTGGCAACTTGGATCGGCCTTAGTCTCCTTCCTGCTTCAGGTTGTCTAGGCATTACAGGGTAAATGGGTCTTCCTATTGGTATGCCTCGTCCTCTCACTACCTGTGGTCTGACTGGAGCATGAACTCCATGTCTTGGGTCAATAGCTGGTTGTGGCCGGTAGTTAGGATTAATAGCAGGCATTGCAAATTGCACATGTGGTCTGACTGGGATCTGGGTTTGTTGTGTTTGCTGTGTTTGTCCCGACTGTTGATATGAATCGTTCTGAGATGTTCCAAGTGGATTCCGTGAAGTAGTGGCTTGGTCCCTAGGGGGGAACACTGGGATATTCTGATATTTCAACTCAGCTCTCTCTAATTCTATTAATGGCCAATATTTTCTCTGATTTTTATCCAAATATGTGATGATGGTGGGGAACTCAGGGTCTTGTAACTCATAGATGGTAACTGGACTAGGAGCAGCTTCCCATATAGAGGAATGGGCTCTGAGCAGGTGCTCCATCCCGTTGATCAAATATACATCTATTAGAGTGTCATCCTGGGGAATCAGGTCTCCTCTCCAAATTTTAGTGATCGTAGATCTCCCTCTAGGAGTAGTTACTTGCTCTTCGTTTCCACCGCCATTTAAGCTCGAAGCATTATTTTCCTCACCATGCTCATTAATGATTTCCGGGTGTTCTGTGACCACATATTGAATATCTTGTTTGTCCATGTACAGTCCTCCTACGTACTTGACTGCTGGTCTAGGTACTATGTAGGCTTCTGATGCTTTCTGTAACCTGGCCACAGATCTGTTTAAGCCATCCAAATAGATAGGGATCTCGTTGTGGTTGGTGTTCACATACTCCAAGGAGGTTCTGTATTCTCCCTCGATGATTGACATCATGCCAATCATGGGTAGTGTGTTTTGCATATCCTCTGAAGCCATGGGAATTTCTCCTTCTGACTCACTGGAGGTCTCAGAATAGTGTGAACGGCTACTTGGCTCGGCTACGCTCCCTACAGAAGAAATTACACTTCTTCGGCTTCCTAGGGTTCTTCCGGATCTTAGGTTCATCCACTTAAGAGCTCTGATCAGACTTTTAATACCCTTGGGTCTTAAGCACTCTTCACAATAGGTCAAAAATGTCTAGAAGACTTGGGTTGGAAAGAAATGAGTAACAAAGGATTTTGTCAGAACACGATACTTGTCTCCCAAACTCACGATACACGATCTCCAGAATAGACGATACCTGATGTATGTTCAGACGATACCCGATCTCTGACAAGTATCGCGATACCGGCTAGACGATACCGATACTTGACAAATATCGCGACACCCACGAAACGATACCGATCGCTTAATGAAACGATATCGATACCTGAAAGTAAACGATACACGATATCTGGTCTCAGGCGATACACGATACTCAAAGGGAAACGATACTTGGAAATAGACGATACCCGATATGTGGGAAGTATCGCGATCTTTGCTCTAGACGATCTCTGGGCCAAACGATACTTGGCTGAAAACGATCGACGATACTTGGAATCCCACGATACACGATCTATGTTCTAAAACGATCGACGATATACGATATCTAGCAAATATCGCGATCTCTAAAGATCAAACGATACACGATACTTGAGCACAACGATACTTGATCTTCTCGCAAACGATCGCTGGCAAAACGATACACGATACTTGTCAGGTATCGCGATCTTTGACCAAACGATACTTCTCAAATATCGCGACCGGCACAAAACGATACGCGATACACGATACTTGATCAACGATCGCTGGAAAAACGATCTCTGATCAAATATCGCGATCGGTATGAAACGATACACGATCGATGGGAAATATCGCGATACTCAACCACAGGAGCAAAACGATACTTGATAAGTATCGCGATACTCGACCGCGGGAGTAAAACGATACTTGACCCTTAGACAATTTTTAACAAATGTTTTTGAAGTTTTGATTTTACCCCCTTGATCACCTAGCTCCTCTCTCTTATCCTCCCTCACTGTATCAAGCAAAACACTCTTCTACCCCCTATAGCTCTCAGACGATACTCAGCGCAGATCGTTTTTCTTTCCTAATTTGATTTGCTTGAGAAATTTTGATTAAAATGGTGGGCTAGCTCACCTTGGTAGCACCTAGAGTCTCTTTGTCAAATTCCCTTGCTCTGTGCACTCCCAAATTGCTTGTTTCCTCGCCCACGATCTCTGCTGCTGCTCACGCGATACTCGACAATTGCTCCCACGATACTTGTTCACACAAGTGATTTTTCAAATGACTTTTTTTGGCTTTTATACTTGGAGTTTTCTAGCTTACAAAAAGGAAACTTTTCTGAACAAAACTAAAATCTACTCTAATGAATTGGTCCACTCTCTAATCATCCCTACTCTACTCCTTCTACTCACTTCCCTAAACTAACAACTCACTACACACACTCCAAGAATGAGAAGTAGCAAGTGCGGCTGAAAATGACTTACCAAAGAAGAGAAGATTTCCACTCCTCCACTTACTTCAATGCAAAAAGCTACTTACCATCACACGACTGCCTCGGTTTGATTCGTCACTCCCCGGCAACGACGCCAAAAAGTGTGTTGACCTAAGTATCAACTTAGGGACTTGCGGAGAAAGAGACTATACCTCAATCCCCTCACAAGTGCATATAGTGGGGATACATACCTTTAATTATCAATCCAAAGAGTATACAAACCTAGCCGAGTGTATGAGGACATGCAATCATGTAATGATCAATGCAAATGAACTACTCAAAGAATGTAAATGAGGCAAACACTTATCCAAACAAGCTCCAACTGTTGGTCAAGGCGAAACGATACTTGGTGCAGCAGCCGTCAGTATTTTGGACTTTTCTCCCAGATCCGAACTCCAAATATAGCGAATAGCATTTGCATTTTGAGGCTTTCGAGAAGACGCATCCAATGGCAGTGGTTTCACTCAATTCCGACGCTCCTACTTCAAGTTATGAGCGAAATACTGAGTCCCGGGAATACTTTCCTACACTTCAGCACTTCTTACACTTCGCACACACCTTTCCTACAGTAAAGAAACACTTTCATGGACAGACAACACTCACAAGCACTCTTTCCAAGCAATACACATGCATCCAAGCTCACGAAGAAGAAGATAAGGAGGCAAGAAGACACAAATTCGAATTTCTGTGCTCTCTATTCTCACAATGGCAAAAAGTTCTTTACAAAGAGTCACATTTGACTTATATACTAGTGCCCTAAAAATGGACCTTTCACACAAGAGACCGGCACTTTATTCACTAAAAGACTAATTTCCTACTATTGTACATGGGTATTCTCTACTTTTCTGTGGGGATGCATCTAGAGGACTCCTCTAGTGCATTTACAAGGGAAAATATATTACAAGAATGAATATGATACAAAAATATGTAGTCCAAATCGGAAAAATTTTGGGGCCCGTCTTTTTCTCTGCTTTGTGCGCTCTTTAGCTCTGCAACACACCTCCTTATTGAATCTGGACATTTGAAGTGAGTCCAAAGATGATGGACAATGGAAGGAATTAAATAAAGTGAACTACAATGCAGAAGAAGAGTGCATGAAGGTAAATCACACTCCCATCAACCTCAATCAAGACACCGCAGGCAAAGAGGTATCCCAAGACAGAGTACATGTCATCAAAATAAATGAAACATCTAACATTCAAATCCAAGAGACAAGGCTTGCAGGAGAGGGATCATTCAAGAATCCCAAAGAAGAACCAAAAGACACTACGGTGGAAGAGTCAGAACCCTTCACACCGATAAGGATAGTGGCAGAACCCTCCCCTATGGATGTTACATTTCAAGGGAGTGCCACGAAGATTATCAATATAGAAGAAGAAAGCAAAGAACCGGAGGTACAACTACAAATCAGACAACCACATAACGAGACTATACATGTGGAACACGGAAAGGATGTACAAACAGGGGAAGCTCCAAGCATCCCAAAAACGTGGTTGAATGTAGATGTCACTCAGCTCAAGCTAGTGGTTCAACATATGATCAAAAGTGCTATGGATACTCAACAATTAATGCTTGAGGCTGATGCTGGCTATGACAAAGCAATGCAGGAAAATCATCAACTTCATGAATTGGGTAAGAACCTTTCAGCCCAATTGAGTCTAGCACAAGAGAACATAACACATAAAGAGATTGAAGTCCAAGAGGCTAGGCAACAATGTTTAAAACACTAGAGATAGAAAATGAGAAATGGAAAGAACAACTACAGGAGTTACTAAAGAAATATGATGCTAGCGAGGCCGAGAAAACACGGATGAATGCAAGAAGTAGGATCCTAGAATCACAAATGAAAATATACATGGAAGAAGCAGAGAACTTAAGGAACAGAAACAACGAGCTGATGACACCTCTTCTATGTAATCAACCTATAGAAGCCTAAGAAGTGCCAAAAAAGGACACAAAGACATTGGAGGAAAAGTAAGCTAGGTATGAAGATCAGCTCAAGCAGTAGCAGGCCATCATTGCAGAATGGGAGAAGATCTATATGGATGATACCGCGGTACTAAGGACAAAGTGGAAGACAACCAAAAATCGGTATATGGTGCAATGTAAAGAAGACAATGACAAACTCGAAGTCATAGGACAAGAGCTCCTCAAAAACAAAGAAACAATTATGAAGGCTTTCGAGGAAATTAAAAGCAAAGATGACATGATAAAGCAACTACAAGATCAACTAGCACAGAAGGCAACAGAGGGGACACCAGTAGTTCCACACTCCACAGTGCCTACTGAGGAGATTGAGGTACATCATCTCTCTCTCCCCCGTTACATCATTCACTGATAAGGGAGGAAACGGAGATCCACTCTGAACGTACTCATTGGGATATTGCAGAACTGAGCCGAAATGAGAGGGCACTACTGGTGTCCCAGCTTACTACAGAATTTGAAGATCAAATCATCAAGGTCACGAAGGAAGCACATATTGAAAAGCAAAAATTTGGAATAGATATTAAAACCATTTAATATACCATATGGACTCCATAGAGAGCAAACACGCCAATATATAAAGACCACGACAAATAAGCAGCGTGACAACATCTCTAGTTCAGTAATCATACATTCAACTACACTCAAGAGGATTTCGAAAGAGTTGACCCTGTATGGAGGAGAAAACTTCTAGAAAAAATCCTACACTCCGGGTACAATGGGAATCATTGCCATACGTACTTCAGGTAAATCCATCTTTTTGTCTAGTAGTCCGCAGATGCTCTTGGATGCATTTTTGGGAAGGACAGCGCCAGGGTAGCATAAATAACCAGTGGCTAAACTCTCTACTATTACCAAGTCCACCACATAACTATTTACCAATGGAAGAATACATGGTTAAAACAATGGAATTTTGGATTGCTTGCTATGCCACTATACCTGATTTCGTAGTCAAAATGACGAATAAGATTCTAGGCATGCTACTTACAGTTATCAAAGTCTTCCAACATGCCAAATATACTTTTTTGAGCTTCATTGGCATTACTCAGGGATCCAAAGCACTTGTTTTTTATCTCTCAACTATCTCGAGCCCATTAACAATTATGGCATTCTATTCACCGCTTATGTTCTTGCCAAGCACATATATGCAAACTTTTGAAGAAGCCTTTTTCACCGGCTTCTTTGAAATTGAGTCAGAATTTTTTGTCAAAATGACTTCCAATCTTAATGCAAGACTGGTGGCCTATGAAACAAGCTTCTTTGCGGATCACCGACAAGCACCATAGGATGCAGTGAAGTCAAGACAATGGAAAGAGTTCATGATATATCACCCCAATCTGCTTAATCAACGAGAGTAAGCCACAATACAAACGTACTCACGTCGCCACAGAAAGCCTGTCAAGGATGACAGAGTTCAAGAGGAGGGATGTGTGGAAGGGGAATCAAGCAAAAAGAGAAGAAGAAGAAGATCAAAGAATAAAGCTACTCAATAAAGAATAAAGATTATCAAGAAAACAAACAACTCTCTACCCAAAGCCCCGTAGGGGCACGCATCAGGCAACAATGCCAAAGGCTAAGGTCTTGAGGAGTAGAATTAAAGAAAGATAACAACTAGGACATTTCATGGGAGGTTGCACACAGCTTCCTCATCCACTAGGAGCTAGCGGTGAAGCGAAACAAGTCGAGGAGAGAGATAGAACACATAGGATGCTTCATCGGATAAGATAACCAATTGTCTGAAGGTCCTAGGTGTCTCCTCATCCACTGGATGCGTGCGGTGAGAAGAAATGGAACAGGTCCTAAAGGATGACAAAGAAGATTCAGAAATAAGACCTTTAAAATGTAATGCTCTCTTAAAAGAGAGTAGAGGTCAGCAAATTAAGGCATGCGGTGGCATAAGGTAAACAAGCTCAAGACAATACAATGAGGGAAAGTTTGTAAGTGACAAGGGTGGATCAAGGCCAATAAGTATCCATGAAGAAGTGCAAGAAGATATCTGGCACATCCTAATCCTTCCACTGATGTCGTGCACGACAGTCCGACTTAAAACAGCAACCCAGAATATTTGTGTTGTACGGAATACCAAGGGGCAAACAGAAGCAAAGGACATACCGCGGATAAAGTAACAAATTCTCTGACAGTCCTTATCACTTCTTCGACCACTGGGTGTGTGTATTTAGAAGTCTTAGACAAGCCATAAACGAGAAACAAAGCCTCTCAAGGGACCACAGAGACAAAGAGGGGGAGAGTGTTGCAGAGCAAAGAGGCACAAAAGAGGAGCCTAAAAATTTTTAAATTAATGGCATATTTTTCTTCTTCAAAATCTTCAAAATTCCCTAAAAAGCCATGTAAATGCACTAGAGGAGTCCTCTAGATGCATAATCCCAAGTCATTGTAATATATTTCTTGTAAAATAGTAGGAGAACAGAGATTAGTCAATAAAGTGTCGATCACTTGTGTGAAAGGACCATTTTCACATGTATATAAGTCACTTTGTGACTCTTTGTAAACACTTTTTGCCATTGTGAAGAAGGAGAGCTCCTGAATTTCGAATTTGCTTCTTTCTTGCAGATTTTCATCTTCTCCATGATCTATTGTGTGTGTGTGTGAGGCTTGAAATGTGTGTGTAAGACTGTTGTCTACCCCTCCCCAACACTTTTGAGTTGTTGTAGTGTTTGCGTGAGCAAGCACGAGTTGTGGAGTGAGTGTGTGTGTTTCCCGCCATTCACTATTTCTATCATAATTTAAAGCACAGTTGTCATAATCAAGCCATCTTAATAGAAGCGTCTCGTCAAAATCTTTGAAATGAAGCCGCTATTGGCCATATTCGCAGTTCTGAGCTGGGAGATATCCTCAATTTAGTGAAAACTACTGTAAGTGGTATCGCAGCAAGCACTTTCAACAGTTAAGTGAGTTAGAGAGGTAGGTTAGTCTTTTCTCATGCATGATAGCTAAACCACTTCATTTTCCATGATGTGTGCACATGTCCTCATACGTTTGGTTAGGTCGGTTCGTCGGATTGACAAATAACTTGAAGATGAAGGAACATGTTCTCGGACTTATCTTGGCCTTGGATAAGAACCATTGACAATATTCCATAAGTTTTTGGTTACCAATAACTTCATCATCATAAAACTCCTCATTGGATAATTAGACATGCCCTCAAGCATCTCTTCCTTCTCAAGTCTATAGTCACTCATCTTCTTAAGGTTGTATGTCAACTATCCTCTAATACAAAATGTTGGAAGTGGGAGTGGATCACAATAACAATATATCAGATGTTTACAAGATCTTCCAACAGATGAACCTTAACATACACACCTTAAAACTCAAAAATAGATGAGTGCCAGATATAGAGAGAATAGACAAATTTCAAGTGTAATGGTAAGCTATGAGGCTCACGTACACTAATTTATATAATGTCAAATTATAATGTGTGAATATGATACAAACTGGCAATATCTATATCTAGGAAGAAATAGGATCTAGATACAAGAGATTGTGTGTGTAAGAGGTATGAAGAGTGTGTGTGTGAGAATATGGAGAATAAGAATAGTTTAGAATGTTGTACAGCAAACCCGAATTCTGATCAACCTAAATTAGAAAATAGTGACCTAGCAAGTAAGAACAGAAATAGACTTGCTACTTATAGTAAATCAACATTTAATGCTGATGGTAAGCTGACAAAATCTCCTCTAGATAATAACCAATATGTAGACCACAACTCCTCCAAGAGTGTGAGAACGCCTCCTCCAAGATGGCCTCCTAGTGATCACCTCCTCAAGAGTATGTGAACACTCTCTCTTCAAGAAGACCTTCTCCTTGGGTAGAGCACTTAAGCTTCTTGAGATGATGCTTGAGTGATATTAAACAATAGGCCAAAGCCTTTCTTATATAGCTTTATAACTCTTATAAAAGCTCTTCAAAAAGCATGTAGAGAAGTTATGATTTCTATGATCATTAACAAAAAAACCTTATTCAAAAAGCTAAAAGACATCAGTGTTGGTATTTTTTTGAAATGCACATTAAAAAATGCTCGTTACGTGAAACGCACTATCTGATTGTGGCTCTGAGGATTCAAAATCACACCTCTCATTTAGGAGGCGCTTACCTTAGCCAAAGCGCCCTTTGCTTTTAGTTGTGAAAGTTCCATTGAAGAAAAAACATTATCCTAAAATCTATTGAGGATTTTGGACAACTTTGACATTGTCTCCAACATCATTTACCATTGGAAATGCCTAGATCTTCACACATGTAAAAAGAGAAAAAGAGAGCTAAATTTCCTGGAATTTGAGCTGGTTGAGTTGCAATCAATGCATCAATCAACCACCTAAAAATAGATCAAACCAGGTCTTCACTTTTCGTAGATTATAGGAAAGTGAATTGATTCCCTCCAACAACCTTTATCGTCTTCATTTAAATTCAAAATCCACTTGTAGAAGTCATGGAGAACTTCAAGAGTCTATATAAAGACTTGAAATCACTTTTACATTACATGGAAGAAATATGCATACAATTGTGGTGATCATTGTCTTGAGCCTTCATTTTTTTGCATCATCTTCTTCAACAATAGTAATCCGTTTCCATTTCCTTAACCTGAACCTATAATTTACTACTATGTTTACACCTGCATTTAGTCCAAGGCATCAACTAAGGCATATGAGTATAGCATAACTTTGGCACTTTTGGATTCCTTGGTAGCCAAGGCTCTCATTGGAAGTTGTTCACCACATGTGAACAATCCTTAATTAAGATGTGGCAATAAAGAGTCTCTCATCTACCAAGGAGGGGATTTGAACCCACAAACTCACATTCATAAGTTAAACCTTTTACCATGACACTATTCACATGTGTTGTCACTCTACTCATTTTTACATATATTTGATATAACTTTCATCACTCTTACATTTTGAATTCCCAAGAACCACCCTTCCCTTGTCCATTTGTATTCAATAATTCTTAAAATTATTTTCACATCTTTAGAAAGGGGTGGTTTCTTTTGTATGCCCATGGAACCTATGCATACCATGGAGGACTTTGGTAAATGACCTCTATCTGTGGTAGCACTTGAGCAAGAATTGGATCTGCTATGGTATGAACTATAAGGTGCCCAAAACGAGATTCAAGAACTTAGAAAATACTTCAAAAGATGCATTCCAAGGAGCAGAATCTTGCAAGGGTGTTGAAGGCCATTATTACCACTCAAACTCATCACATGCATTTCAAGATTGGCATTTAGAACTTCAAATTATCATGGCTTGATGGTTGTAACTATGGTCAACTTTTTTCATCATGGATATCCTAGTTTTTTTATTTTCATTCACGTGAATCCTACTTCGAAAATGATAAAGTGAACTTTGCCACTAAATATTTAGTGGAAAAGGCCCAACTATGGTGGAATGTTTTATGACATATTGCAGATTGTATGAGGACATGGGAGGCCTTTCAAGAGAAGGTTAAAGATTTGTTTCTTCCTTCTGGGTTTAGTCTATATGGTCCTCATTCATGGACCACTTTTTCATGGAAGGAGGGTGATACCACTACTACTTACATGCAACGATTGTGACAAAGTCTTTTACTTGTTTCCATGCTTGAAGATATAACTGAAGATTCCTCCCATAGGAAGTATGGAGATAGTTTGAAGATGAGGATCCAAGCCAAGTGTCATACACTCTTGCATACAACACTTTACAAACCTATTTCTTTCGCTCTTGATGAAAAGAAGAAGTTTCAATGGATTACCGAGTGGATCCATTTGCAACAACCACAAAAAAAAACCTTTTCTCAAGCCTAATTTTTCTTTGAAGCACATTTTTATTACCTCATCTTACGATATTTTTCCGAGAGCTCCCTAATCTAATTATTCGACAACAACCATTGTCTCATCCCTCCAACCTATCAAATCCTCTACCCTTCAAACTTCAATGGTGAATGCTCAACAGAAGAGACTATGTATCACTTATTTGAATTGTGGTAAACATGGACATACAAAAGAAAATTTTAGATTTAACATCTTCAAATGAAACCTAATGCACAAAATCGAGCACATATGGGGAAGAATTTCTTGCTATTTGGATTGAGGAAAGCCATACAAAAAGATTCAAGCTACCTTGGCTAAAGGAGTTTTTATTCATTCGTTACTTTGCACACATGGTACTATTTATAATACAGTTATTAAATTTTACATGATGATGGTAGTTCTCATGATTTTATCTAACATTTTTTGGTGCATGAATTGAAATTAAAAAGGTTTCATTTGTTCTCTAAAGTAAAGGATTCATTAAATGAAAGTTGATACAATGTAACAAGTGAACTACATGATTCTAAGATTAGATTGTAGTGGTTCATATGTAGATACATGAAATTTTTTAATTTCTCCTTTGCAATGTTAAGATGTTGTAGTTGGTATTTCTTTTTGTAACCAATATTACCCACCTATTGACTATCGTATGTAGACATTTAAGTTTGAATTTAAAGATCACGTCATTTATTTGTCTACAAGGCATCACCTCAAACCATTTGCATTAATTAGCCATAATCAAGTAAAACCTGCATTTAGGAGAGGTTACAGCTTATGAATCCTGTTCTAAATTTCATAAATGATTATACTCATATGCTTTTAGATGCACATAAAACTTTTATGAGTGTTTATGTGGATTTTTTATGTTTGATTGTCCTTGTAAACTATCACCATCTGAAGGCTCCTTTGACCATACTAGAGACTTAAACTTTGGTAGTTCCCCTCCTCATAAAGCATGCTATAGGCTTGGCCCTCTTCATCAAAAGAAAATAGAAAACCAAGTTAGGGATTTAGATTTAAAAAAATTCTTTTTAAACTTAGTTCTTTCCATTTGGATCTGGTGTTCTATTAGTTGAAAAAAAAAAGAATAAAACTTATAGGATGTGCGTTCACTATAGGCCCCCTCAACAAGATCACAATTAAGACTAGATACCCTATTCCTCGGTTTCTTAGTAGATAAACTTCAAAGAGCCCCTACTTTAGCAAGATTGACCTTAAATTTGGATACCATCAGATATATATGATGCATAACAAAATTTACAAGATGATTTGATGGGGACTCTAATTGGACATTATGAGTTTATGGTAATTTCCTTTGGAATTACAAATGATCTTTCTACATTTTCATATATGATAAATAACATTCTTATTATTATCAAGCTTTCATTCTAGTTAGCTTTGATGATATACTTATTTATAGTAAGAATAAAAGTGAGCATGAGAAGCAAATTTTATAATAAGTTTTTATTTTGTTACATAAGAACACACTTTATGCTAATCCTAAAAAGCACTACTTTTTTGAAAGTAAGCTTGAATATTTAGGGAATATCATTTGGATTCAATGAGTGCATGTAAGCACAAAAAAAATCAAACTAATTGTAGAATGGCCTAAACCTTAAATAGTCCATGATGTATGTTATTTTCTTGGATTAGATACTTTTTGTAAAAGGTTTGTAAGACTTTTTTCTTATTTAGCACTTATCCTTACTTTATTATTGAAACAAATACTACAATGCTCATTGCTTAGCAAAAAAACATTTTGAAATACTAAAAAACGCACTTTCACGTGCACTTGTTTTGGAGTTGCCTAATTTTGCACTATATCTTCATGCAATTACCCATGGTCGTGGCTGACGTATAGATGCAATTCTTATGCAAAACGATCCTCTCATTGTTTTTAAAAGTAGGAAAAATAAGTCCTCTTAAAAGAATTGTACATTCAATGAGCCATTAATTTATTATAAATATAGTAAATAAGTTTTTTTATTCAAAACTTTGAGCCTATTATTCACTATCAACTTGAAAAAGCTAGTATTATAGCAGATGCTCTTAGTAATTTTCTCTCATTGCAATTACATTCTATATTTCTCCACAACATCTGTGCCATTCAAGTACATTCATTTGAAAACATGATTTTCACTTGTGCTTCAGAGTTGTAATTCTCACGTGCATGGAATGATTTTCATGATTTTGTATCTTTAACTAATAAACATTATACATTTCATAATATAAGATTGTATTTCTAATACAAATTGTGCATCACTCTTGCTTTTATAGATTATCTTATGAAAAAAATACATGAATGACCTAATATGGGACATAGGGGCTCCAAAACACACCATTCGCTCGAAAAAATGTCTTGTTTGGATCATATATGGAAAAACATATTACACATTAAGTTTCCCAATGCATTCTATGTCAACGTTTCAAATGTCATCATGGTAAATTACTAATTTCACTTCCTATTATGAACCAATCATGGGGAACAAGTTTCTATGGACTTTATTACTACTCTTCCTATGACTTCATCTCATAATAAGAAGATTTGCAAAATAGTTTTAAGTATAGTAAATATGCATATTTAACTCCATGTGAAAAGACCTTGTCTGCACCTAGAGGTGTTAAGCTATTTATTAAATGTATTTTCCCACATCATGGTCTCCCAAAACATATATTGCCTTATCTTAATATTCGTTTTTGCAATCACTTTTAAGTTGCATTACTTCATCATTTTTGCTAAGAAATATATTTTAGGTCTACAACTCATTGTGAAAGAAATGGCCAAGTGAAGCTATCAATAGCACTATTTTTTATTCAGTGCATTGGTATCCATTAGATAAACCCACTAACTAGGATGAGAAATTATCATTATGTCCATTTTCTTACAATAACACAACACATACAACTAAGTCCACGTCCTGTAGGACAGTTGGTTGAGCTTTGGCCTCTTGAGGCGGAGGTCCAGGGTTCAAGTCCCAGGCTGGACATGTTATGGCTTAGGCCAGTTAAACCCAGTTGTAACCATGTCTCATTCAGTTGTAACTTTGTCTAACCCCTGCTTTGTGGGATACGGGGGGTCCCGCGGGTACTATGCCCATTCACTTGTACAGTTGCAATTTCAAAGTTAAAGTCCGGGGGAGTAGGCTTTGGCTGAACCTCCATTTAAAAAAAAAAAACACATACAACTAAGGGCCATGCACTTTTTAAAATCATTTATGATAAGAAAATTCCCATTCCCATTTCATTCAAACAACTAATATTCCTTAGGATGATTCTATTGCTCAAAATCATATTTCTATGCTTGATGGAGTTTACGAGGACATTATGAAAAATAAAGAATGCTAAACTTCTTATTTTAATAAGAAATATGTAGAAAAATAATTTAAGGAAGTGTAGGATGGTTATGTATAATTAAATCGAGTTTGAATAATAATCTACGTCATTCTAAAGTTAAACTTGCAGCATGCTATTAGGGACCATTTTGAATTCTCCATGGGATTAATGATAATTCATTTAGATACGATATACCATCAAACTAGAACATACGTAACTCTTTAAAAATAATTTTACTACACACATTCAAATGCACTTTACCATTCACTATTCTTGATGTCTCTCCTTCCCTTGAAGAAGAATATGAAATTTTATTGCCTGAGAAAATAATTGATCACGAAGTAACCACTACATGTACAAGTACTCAATATCGTAGATATTTAGTAAACTATAAGATTCAATCTATTCAAGAATTTCACTTGCCCATAAGCCTTCATTAATGCTCATATGATGACTTAATTTTTGCATATCTTTCACATTCACAATAATTTCGGTCCTTAGGTAGATTTCCATGCATGTATTTTTACATTGAACATGCTTATGTTTGTTTAGTGATGGGACATGTGACTAGCCAACCATGTGTAGTTTATTTCTTATCAACTGATAGGAATTGTTTTTCAACTAGGGCAAATGTTATCACTTATGGAATGATTGAAATATTCGAGTTTATTATTGAGATATTAATATGCTTTGTGTTTTATATAGGAGTGGAAGATTCATGAGGGCATGAATGGGCATGAACATATTCCAATGCTTCAAGTAAATAAAGATCCTAAATTGTTTCTCAGCGCAATCAACAGGTTTATGATAGACGACATTCGTCTCTTTCCCTATCGGCCTCACACTTGTTGATTGCTCTGTGAGAACTTACTTCCTAAATGAGAAGCATGATAAAAAAAATGTTTATAGATCATCCATAAGGGTCTCAAGATTAGAGGATTCTCTAGTAGGTGTTTAAACTTAAGAAGACGGTTTATGGTTCTAAGGAGACCTTTAGGATCTAAATCAAAACGATTTGTGAAGTACCTAAAGAACATGTGGCTAAAGAAGTAAATATATATGCATCTCTCTTCTTTATGATGGATGGTAGATAGTGTGTAATTATTTGCATGTAGGTTGATGAACGTACCATTATTAGAGATGATGAAGTGCATGAATGCCACAAGATGAATGTTAGAAGAGAATTCAAGATCTTTGTATCTGGGGACATGATGGTTCCTTTTTTTTTGGATAATAATTGTTTGAAATGAAGAAGCCATGTAGCAATAGACAAATTTTAAATACTTGGTGAATTCTCAAAAGACAACAAAATGGTGAGAAGGTATCTAATAAGATGCAAAGGTACCATCTTGTGTTTATTTCTTCCCTCCCTAGTGACGTGTAAATTAACAAGGCTCTTATGCAATTTATAAAAAAAAAATATCAGGAACTAGCATTAAAGGTTTCTGAGAAGTGAATGCTTTTTTCTGAGAAACCATCAGATTACGCACCATTACTTGAACCTCAAATCCTTACATTTCATATATGAAACCACTACTATAGAGAAATTTTACAAATCTCGTCTACAACATAGAAAATTTTACATATCGACTATGAAACGGATTAGACAGCCAAGATGGAGAAGACATATCGCTTGCTAGAGACTTGCGTTGTTCCAGCCTCCTCCTCTTCCCCAAATTCTCGACTCCCACCTTGAGCTGTGTTGAAGACAAATGTACAAGCTCATTTTCATATGAGCCATGCTTTGATAAATTTACCAAATATAAAGATAAGGAAAAAGTACAAGAAAAAAGGAAAAAATAATCAAAGAAAAAGTCTAGTCAAAATTCATGATGAGTAAGAGATACAATATCTTGCCTTGTAGTTAGTAGCATGTAGTGGAGAGAGTGGTGAGTTAAGAAGAAGGCACAAACTTCTTCACATGCTCATTTGTTATAAAAGTGAAGTGGGAGCACATTAAAAACAAGGAGAGAAAGAGGCAAGAGCTCTCAGTAGTCGGATCTAGCCATTTTGTCATGTTGTCTTCCCTTAGACTCCTTCCAGCCACATGTCAGTTTGTACAAAGCTCTCTTGCAGAGCTCATATCTCAGTGCATATATAATTATTTATTGCATTTAAGCATTCATTAGAAATCTTATCTCATTTACTTTCTGTATATCAAATATCTCTTTGAAAGCTTATGTAGTTTGTGAGATATCAGTGAAAGAGTGAAGTCCATTTTTTTAGTATACCTGTGTAGATAGGTAGTCTATTTTGGTCGGTTACGTATCCCATCCAAAACATATCAAGATTGCATGATTTTTGTTTTGTTAGAAAGCTCCTGGCATCTTCTCTTACTGTCCCAAATATCCCATTGAGATCATTTATATTCTGTGAGATATATGTCAGAAAGTAAAGTCCAGTTTTATAGTGTACTTATGTGTGTAGGTGGTCTATTTTGGTCAGTTGAGTTCCCTGACCAAAACGCATCCAAATTACTTGTTTTTTAGCTTGTTGGAAAGTTGTTTGTGTCTAATTTCTCTATACAAAATATCTTTCTCAAAGATTCAGAGAGTTAGCAGTCCAAGAGTGAAGCTCAATTCTTGAGCATACATGTGTGGACAGGAAGTTCATCTTTGTCAGTTGTGTTTCCTAATCAGAACTTATCCAAATTAAGTTACTTATAGCTTGTTAGAGAGCTCTCTTTGTCTACTACGATTGCGTAAAGGCTCAAGTCCATTTGAGTATTGTATTAAGAGCAGCAAGCTATCTAAGGTGCAGTTGTTTGTCCAAGTAGTGTACATACAGGGGTGGTTCACTACACATTTACGTTGCGCATAGGAGAACTCATTCTCCACAGTTGGTGTCAGAGCAAACTTGGTGCTGAAGCTTTATCAACAGAGCTGTAGATAAAGAAAAGCAAAAGAGGAGCTATAAAACAAGGAGGAGCTTCACAAACGCAAGAGCAAAGGACTATAACTATTCGAGGTAACTCTCAAAGTCTTTGATACTCTTCAATGGCTGACTTGGGTCAACAAGTAGAGAAGTTGGATAAGGATAACTATCCTGTGTGGAGGTTTAGAATGACCAACTACCTAATGGGCAAAGGCTTATGGGGTATTGTGAGTGGCGATGATGCTCAACCTCAAATCAATCAAGCTATGGCCACCGAAGTCCAAAGGAGGCAAGCAAAAGAATGGGAAGACAGGAATAGGAGGGTCATGTTCCTCATTTTGCAAGTCATTACTAATGCCATGGTAGGTCATATTCAACATCTAGAGAAAGCTAAGGATGCTTGGGAAGCTCTTGAAAGGATGTATTCAACAAATCACAAAGCTAGGAAAATTCAACTCAAGAATGAGTTGAACACAATCCAGAAAAGTTCGAGTCAATCCATAGCTGAATATACTTCGAAGATTAAGGAGCTAAGCGATGCTTTAGCTTCTATTGGCACAACGGTTGAAGATGAAGATCTTGTGTGTTATACTCTCAATGGCTTGAGAGAAGATGAAAGATGGAAGCCTTTTATAACTTCCATTAACTTGAAAGATGTATATCCAGGTTTTGAACAACTAATCCCTCATCTTGTCACAGAAGAGCTTAGCTTCGGTGGACCCAAAGGAAAGGACAGCCACAACCAAATGTTATATGCATGTCGAGGTAAAGGAAGAAACTGAAGCGGAGGCTCAAGAGGAAAAGGAAGAGTCACAACCACTCCAACTACAATCAAAACAATTCGAAAGACAACAAGGATGCATCAAATGCCAACACACAAGGAAGAGGTCGAGGTAGAAGTAGAGGAAGAGGCCGAAGCTCCTACAATTCTCATAAAGGTATAACATGCTATCATTGTGGTAAAGTAGGACACTATGCTAGTGATTGTTGGCTGAAGAATGGAAGACCAAATGGAGGCAATCAAAGGAACCAAAGCAACTATGCAAGCACCTCAAGTGAAGGAAGCAAGGACACACTACTTGCAATGAGACATGAGTATAGAAGCTCTTGTGAAGATGACAAAAAGTGGTACATTGATTTAGGTTGTAGTAACCATATGTCATGCCACGGAAGTTTGTTCACTAATCTACAAGTACCAAGTGGAAAAGGATGTGTTGAAACAGGTGATGGTACGCAACACATGATTGAACACATTGGAGATATAAGGTTTGGAGATACAAGCAGAGCAAAGGTACTATCTAATGTTCTTCAGGTTCCTACAATTTCAAAGAACTTGATTTCAGTAGGACAAATGGTAGAGAAGGGTTATCGTGTCATAGTCAATGAGAATGGGTGCTTCATAAAGAATCCAAAGGAAGGCTTCAAGGTCATTGATCGAGGTAGAAGAGAAGGAAGAATGTTCACTTTGGATGTCCAACATCCACATGGAAAGTTCATGTACATTGTATGTGGGAACAAGAAGATTTGAGAGCTGGACTTACGGCACAAAAGAATAGGACACATCAACATTCCAAAGCTGAAGGACATGAGCAAACATGAAGTGGTAAGAGGTCTTCCAAAATTTAATAGCATTGGACTACATAAGTTATGTGAAGCTTGTCAATTAGGAAAGCAAACGAGGCAGCCATTCAAAAGGAGCAATTATGTGGCTCCAAATGTCTTGGACTTGATACATACGGATGTATGGGGACCAACCCAAGAGGCATCAATGGCTGGTAATAGATTTTTTGTCACCTTCATTGATGATCACTCAAGAAAGGTATGGTTGTTTTATATGAAGCAAAAATCAGAGGTGTTTTCTATATTCAAAAGATTCAAAGTTGAAGTTGAAAAGGAAACAGGAAGGTCTATCAAAACCTTAAGGTACGATGTTGGAGGATAATAATTCTCCAAAGAATTTTTAGATTTTCTACAAGAGAATGGGATCAAAAGGCAATTCACTTGTAGGTATACACCACAACAAAATGGAGTAGCTGAGAGGAAAAATAGGCAAATTGCTGAATTTGCAAGATGCATGCTCAACGAGATGAAGATACCATTGTACTATTGGGCCGAAGCTACCACAACTGCCATTTACTTGATGAATAGGTGCACAACATCAGGAATACATCACTTGACTCCATAAGAGGTATATTCCAGTAAGAAACCTGATCTTACACACCTCAAAGTGTTTGGATGTGTTTGCTTTGTTCACATTCCACAAGAAATGAGAACAAAGATGGAACCAAGGTCAGAAAAATGCATTTTCATCTGCTACTCGACGGAGCAAAAAGGATACAAGTGTTACAACCCTAGAACAAAGGAATTAAGAGTCTCGTGAGATGTAGTCTTTGATGAACTAAGACCATGCTATGAAGATAAAGGAAAGAAAAAGATTCTTGAAGAAGATTGTGATGATTACGCAGGAACAAATCAAAGAGTTCAACAATCAAGCACAAAGGTTTTAGGTTGAGAGGCATCTACATCAAATGAAGAATGTTCAACATGGAGGGGGAGTCATTCTTTGTCTCCAAATTCAGCTCATAGTAGAGCTGAAGAAGCAAGTGCTACTCCAAACAATGAGGTAGATGCAAGTGAAGAAGAATATGAAGAGGTAATCACTCCGATGGTAAAGCTAAATAGGTTAAAGAAGCAACTCTCTAAAGGCAATGAAAGAAGATCTTCAAGGACAAGGTATCCAACTCAAAGCTTGAGTTATGATAGTTTTATGGCGACACATTTTGCATACATGATGTAGGTTATCAAAGACAAAGAGCTTCAAACATATGAAGAAGCTTGCACACAAAAGGAATGGAAGCAAGCTATGAAAGAGGAGATCAAAGCTCTCAAAGATAATCACACATGGGAACTAGTGCCAAAGAAAGAAGGTATGAAGATTGTCCCAAACAAATGGGTGTGTAAAGTAAAGAGGAATGCTGATGGTTCACTAGCTAGATATAAAGCTAAATTAGTTGCCAAAGGATTTAAACAAACACAAGGCATAGATTATGATGAAGTTTTCAGCCCTGTTGCAAAGATGGGAACCATCAGAATATTAATCGCAATTGGTGCTTCCAGGAGATGGCCATTATATCAACTCGACATCAAAAAGTTTTTTCTTAATGGAGAACTACAAGAAGAGGTATACATGAGTCAACCGGTTGGATTTGAAGATGAAAACCATCTAGATTTTGTTTGCAGGTTGAAGAAGGCACTTTATGGCTTGAAGCAAGCACCAAGAGCATGGAATCAGAGATTGGTAGAGTATATAACTAAGTGTGGATACAACCCAAGTAGCACAGATCCTTCGTTGTACATGAAGAAGGAAGAAAATAGAGAGGTATATATTTGCATATATGTCGATGACCTCATCATAATAAGAAATGATGTTACAGGGATTAAAGATATCAAAAGGAAGCTTAGTAAGGAGTTTAAAATTTCAGATCTTGGAGAGCTAAAATATTTTTTAGGAATTGAAGTTGTTTATGAAAAGAGTGCCAACTACTTGATGCAAAGGAAGTACTTGTTGGATATTCTTTTCATATTTGGAATGAGTGAATGCAACCCACTCACTAAACCCATGGACACAAATACAAAGATTTGTTCAAATGATGGAGAACCATTGGAAGATGTAACGACATACAGAAGCATTGTAGGATCATTTATCTATGCAGACATTACAAGACTTGATTTGTCTTATGTTGTTGGTGTACTTTCTCAGTTTATGCATGCCTCAACAAGTGAACACTTAAATTCAGCCAAGAGAGTGTTGAGATACATAAAGCATACAGTTAATCATGCTTTGTTTTACAAGTTTGATGAAGAACTACAGGTCAAAGGCTTTAGTGATGCTGATTGGGCAGGTTGAAAGGAAGATAAAAGATCAACCTCAGGTTACGTGTTCATGATAGGAAGCAAACCTATCACGTGGAGCTCAAAAATCAACCTACTGTTGCACTTTCATCTATGGAGGCTGAATATAGAGGATTAGCATTTGCCACATGTGAAGCAATGTGGATTAAAAAGCTTTTGGCTGATCTTGGAGTGCAAGTTGGAACCATCCCTATATACAGTGATAACATGCCAAGTATTTACTTGGCAAGCAATCCTATGTTTCATGCAAGGAGCAAGCACATAGAGGTCCACTACCATTATGTAAGGGAGAAGGTGTTGAGCAAAGATGTGGAGATAAAGTTCGTCAGAACCAAAGAGCACATTGCAGATATGTTTACAAAGTTCTTGGATGCTTCAAAACTCAAAGGTTTCAAAGACGTCATAAATTTGAAGGACATGGTTAAAAGAAACTCCCAAATGAGCTTGAGGGGGAGTGACGTTGAAGATAAATGTACAAGCTCATTTTCATATGAACCATGCTTCGATAAATTTACCAAATATAAAGATAAGGAAAAAGTAGAGAAAAAAAGGAAAAAATAATAAAAGAAAAAGTCTAGTCAAAATTCATGATGAGTAAGAGATACAATATCTTGCGTTGTAGTTAGTAGCATGTAGTTGAGAAATTGGTGAGTTAAGAAGAAGGCACAAACTTCTTCACATGCTCATTGGTTATAAAAGTGAACTTGGAGCACATTCAAAACAAGGAGAGAAAGAGGCAAGAGCTCCCAGTAGTCGGATCTAGCCATTTTGTCATTTTGTCTTCCCTTAGACTCCTTCCAGCCGCACGTCAGTTTGTACATAGCTCTGTTGCAGAGCTCATATCTTAGTGCATATGTAACCATTTATTGCATTTATGCATTCATTGGAAAGCTTATCTCATGTACTTTTTGAATATCAAATATCTCTTTGACAAATTATATAGTTTGTGAGATATCAGTGAAACAATGTAGTCTCGTTTTTTAGTATACCTGTGTAGATAGGTAGTCTATTTTGATCGGTTAAGTTTCTCAACCAAACCATATCCAAATTGCATGAATTTTGTCTTGTTATAAAGGTCTTAGAAACTTATTTCATTGTCTCAAATATCTCATTGAGATCGTTTATATTCTGTGAGATATCTATTAGTGAGTAATGTCGACTTTTATAGTGTAATCATGTGTGCAAGTGGTCTATTTTTGTCAGTTGAGTTCCCTAACCAAAACTCTTCCAAATTACTTTTTTTTTAGCTTGTTGGAAAGCTATTTGTGTCTTATTTTTCTGTGTCAAATGTATTTCTCAATAGATAAATATTCAGAGAGTTATCAGTCCGAGAGTGAAGCTCAGTTCTTCAGCATACCTATGTGGACATGTAGTTCATCTTTGTCAGTTGTGTTTCCTAATCAAAACTTATCCAAATTAAGATATTTATAGGTTGTTAGAAATCTCTCTTTGTCTGATTTGATTGGCTAAAGGCTCAAGTCCATTTGAGTTTTGTATTAAGAGCAGCAAGCTATCTAAGGTGCAATTGTTTGTTGAAGTACTGGACATACAAGGATGGTTCACTACACATTTCCGTTGCGCATAGGAGAACTCATTCTCCACAAGCTTCACTCCCATCTCATGCTCATTCTCCATGAGAAAATGCGATATTAAGCAAAAAGCTTACCTGTAAAGCTTTGGAGTGAGTCTGGGACCTTCAGGCGGAAGGGTTGACGATGGGTTACAAATTACAATTTACTGAATTTCAATTTGCATTTATATTCCAAAGCCTGACAAAAACATGCCAAACCATTGATCATGCAATGTTCATGATGTTAGAACCATGCACAGTTAATGTCAGACTTTTCTTGGTGAGTGAGTTGTGACGCTCAGGTCTCAACATTTGAATCCTTTCCCTCTCAATGCTGCAAAGCATGAAATCTCAGAGAACAAGCGTTTTTCTGTGTTTGTCCATGTCACACAAAGTCAGAGTCTATCTCTGTGTTTCTCCATCTCTGCATGGACTCTCAATGTAGCATCCCCTAATTTCGTAGGCTGTCTGTCGCCCTACAAAGAAGTACATCGAGATAGAGACACTTTGATCTCTAGCTTTCCATGAGACAAAAATGGGTATAATTCACTATGGAATCAAAAATTTGGAAATCTATTAACGTGGTATCTTAGAGAATCCCATGATATCAATCATCTAGATAACATTTTAATATTTCCATGAGCTGAAATGGCATGCTCATAACTACTTTTCCATTTGCATGAGCTGAAATGGCATGCTCATAACTGCTTTAATGGAAAAGAATGAGTCTCAACCTGTTTCTCTCAGTTACAAAAGATCTTGAATAGTTTATATTCTGTCAATCTAGCACCACAAGAAAAAATGATTTTATGTAAAGAAATAATAATCGAGCTATATAATTTTTGTTTGTGCATGACTCACGACATCTAATTCTAATGAAGGGAGCCTTTTTCGTCAAAGACAATATTGATTGCAAACAAAGAGCATTTTATAGGCTTCTAGAGTGCTTTACATTACTATTGTATAGATCAAACACGTACTAGTCAAACTAACATGTTTCAGGAGATTTGAACATTGCTATCCATGCTAAATACAACATCAGCCTTTTTTCGTGAAGATGCTATACAAAAACAAAAGACGATAAAGAAAGAGAAAACACAATTGAGAGCTTTATGGCTGATTTACAGTCTGATTCTAAGATGGATGGTTATGTATAATTAAATGAATTTTGAATAATAATCTACGTCATTCTAAGTTAAACATGCAGCATGCTATTAGGGATCATTTTAAATTCTCCATGGGATTAATGATAATTCATTTAGATACGATATACCATGAAACTAGAACATACATAAGTCTTTTCAAATTATTTTACTAAACACATTCAAATGCACTTTATCATTCACTATTCTTGATGGAGAACATGAAATTTTGAATAATAATATGTGTCATTCTAAAGTTAAACTTGCAGCATGCTATTAGGGACCATTTTGAATTCTCCATGGGATTAATGATAATTCATTTAGATACAATATACCATCAAACTAGAACATACATAAATCTTTTCAAATTATTTTACTAAACACATTCAAATGCACTTTACCATTCACTATTCTTGATGGAGAATATGAAATTTTATTTCCTCAAAAAATAATTGATCACGAAGTAACCACTACATGTACAAGTACTCAATATCATAGATATTTAGTAAACTATAGAAATCAATCTATTCAAGAATCTCACTTGCCCATAAGCCTTCATTAATGCCTCATATGATGACTTAATTTTTGCATATCATTCACATTCACAATAATTTCACTCCTTCAAAGTTGGATTTCCATGCATGTATTTTTACATGGAACATGATCATATTTGTTTAGTGATGGGACATGTGACTAGCTGTCCATGTGCATTTTATTTCTTATCAACTGAGGTGAGTTGTTTTTCAACTAGGGGAAATGTTATCACTTATGGAATGATTGAACTATTCAATTTTATTACTGAGGTATTAATATGCTTTGTGTTTTTATATAGGAGTGGAAGACTCATGAGGGCATGAACGGGCATGGACATATTACAATGTTTCAAGTAAATAAAGATCCATGTAGAGGGTTGTTTTTAGATATTCATAATAATAATGGTTAAGATAAGGATCATTGTAGATCATGGATTTTCTAAATAAACGATAAGGCTCTCCATAAAAGAAAGAAACTTTTTTCTTTCATGCCTACTTTTGAAATGATCTACCTTATTCTAATCTCTATTTTGAACATAATAAGAAACCTCAAAATAGACACACTCTCTATACTCACCCAACAAAGTGCATGGGAAAAGATTGCAACGAGTACTTTGTATTGTGTGTTTGTTTTGAATTTCATACTTTCTCTGTACAGATGTTCGTAAGAACCTATAATTAAGTATAGCTAAGAGCCATGCATTCAGTATCTGAGTGATTGCTTGCTACGAATGAAGTGTTTTTAGACATGAAAAAATAGAAACAATAAGATCAAGACTATAGATAAAGAAATTAAAGGCTTAAAGGAAAATTGAATTATGCTTTAAGTACAAAATACAAAGGAGGTGAAGGTACTAAACCACAATGGGGTCTACAAGGTAAGAGGCATGTAATTGAAATATCTAAAGGATCTAAACTATATTGGTAGTAAAATTGTGTTCTACGCATTGATAAATCTAAATTTCAAAAACGAAACAATATCCAAAAATAAAAAACGGACACCATTTATTATTTGGTTGTAATTAAAGATTGTAAAAGATGGTAAAGTTCAAACCTCAAATGTTTACATTTCATGTATGAAATCACTACTATGGAGAAATTTTACAAATCTCGTCTACAACATAGAACATTTTACGAATCAACTATAAAACGGATTAAACAGAGAAGATGGAGAATACATATAGTAGTTGACTTCATACACTCCATAAGTCCTGTTTCGAATCTTTGACGAGACTAATGAATGAGCAAGACCTATAAGTAATCCGAACCACGTATACATCGATGTTCAATTTATACAATAGTAATGTAATTATAAGCCTATAGAATGTCCTTTGTTTGCAATCAATGATGAGATACACATGTAATATTCTGATGGTTTAATTGTAGTTTGCTTTCCATTCTCCGCCTTAGCATCATCATCATCTTAGCATCATCATCATCATCATCTTAGTAATATTCTGATGAGATACACATGTAATATTCTGAGACAGGTGAGTAAAGCGTCTTAGCATCATCATCGATCGATGTCTCTCCGCTCATTCACTGAGGTGAGTAAAGATGCGGGAGACATCGGTGCAGAGTCCAGGCTCTACGCCTTAGCGCTGCATCCTGACCTATCGCTTGGTAGAGACTTGCATTGCTCCAGCCTTCCTGTGCTTTATGTGTTTCCCGATTCCAAATTCTAGACTCCCACCTTCACCTTCAGTCCCGTCTCATGCTCATTAGGCAAAAGCTGACCTGTAAAGCTTCGGAGTGAGTCTTAGACCTTCACCTTCAGTCCCGTCTCATGCTCATTAGCCAAAAGCTGACCTGTAAAGCTTCGGAGTGAGTCTCGGACCTTCAGGCGGGAGGGCTGACGATGGGTTACAAATTACAATTTACAGTTGGAGAACTCCAATGAATTTCAATTTGCATTTATATTCCAAAACCTCACAGAAACACGTCAAACCCTTGATCATGCGATGTTCATGATCTTAGAACCACGCACAGTTGATGTCAGACTTTTCTTGGTGAGTGAGTTGTGACCTCAAGTCTCAACATTTGAATCCTTTCCCTCTCAATGCTGCCAAGCATGAAACCTCACAAGACAAGCGTTTTTTTGTGTTTGTCCATGTCACACAAAGTCAAAGTCTATCTGTGTGTTTCACCATCTCTGCGCAGACTCTCAATGTACCATTCCCTAATTTCGTAGGTTGTCTGTCGCCCTGCAGAGAAGTACATCGAGATAGAGACACTATAGAATAAAAAATGTGGAAATCTATTAACGTGGTATGTTAGAGAATTCCATGACATTAATCATCTAGATAACCTTTTAATATTTTCATGAGCTGAAATGGCATGTTCATAACTGCTTTAATGGAAAAGTATGAGTCTCGACGTACTGTTTCTCTCAGTTACAAAAGATCTTGACTAATTTATATTCTGTCGATGTAGCACCACAAGATGTTAAGGAGTTAAGTAAAAATGATTTTATTGTAAAGAAATAATAATCGACCTGTAGAATTTGTGTTTGTGCATGACTCACGCCATCTAATTCTAAGGAACGGAGCCTTTTTCATCAAAGACAATATTGATTGCAAACAAAGAGCACTCTATAGGCTTCTAGAGTGCTTTACATTACTATTGTATAGATCGAACATCGATGTATATTAAATTCTCCTCTAACACGTACTGGTCAAACTAACATGTTTCAGGAGATTTGAACATTGCTATCCATGCTAAATACAACATCAGCCTTTTTCGTGAAGATGCTATACAGAAACAAAAGACGACAAAGAAAGAGAAAACAAAATTGAGAGCTTTATTGTTGATTTACAGTCTGATTCTAAGATGGATGGTGTTCAGCTTCGTGCTAGATTTCAAGGTGAGCTTCAACGAACAAATTTGATTTTAATCCATCTACTCTCTTATCAGAAAGCGCCGATATAGTTTAACGACTATCTATCTAAAATCTATTCGAAAAGGCGGCTCATCTCACCGGCGTTTGCTGAAATGCTCATCTCCACGTCCCTGTTAGGGATCTTAGGTTGAAACCCCTTCCTTCATTTCCTACTCACTGTTTATGATAGACGACATTCGTCTCTTTCCCTGTCGGCCTCACACCTGTTGATTGCTCTGAGAAGCAAAAATGAATAACGCAGACATCAAACATAGGAACTATCTCTCAATATATTTACTGAAAAGATGAACGGTAAAAGAAAAAGAGGAAAAGTCTTTCCAATCATATCGTTTAGAAATAATATCATCAGACATAAAAAATTTACACGGTCGCAGTTACAAGATCATCTCCAGGATCCTAGTATTTGTTGAATCCCAGTAATTATGCGTTTAATCTTCTGTGTCCTCCAAACATGAGGGCTCCTCCAAATCTTAAGTGTTAGTGTTAAGTGTTCTCTTGCATGCCTGTACTTAAGTGTTAGTGTCAGAAAAAAAATTTCTGCCTTGAGTACTTGGTTTCGGACGGGCCCGTAAACTTCTGGTTCACTGACTGAGAGCCTGAGGAAGCTTGATTCGGGAGGAATCTGCCTCGAGCTATGATTCAGTAAATCAGAAGCTTGCGAACCCCGTCCGAAACCAAGTGCTCAAGGCAGAAATTTCTTTTCTGACACAAAAACTTAAGTCAGGCATGCAAGAGAATAATGGAAGTCGAGGAGCCCTTGGGTTTAGAGGACACAGCAGATTAAGAACATAATTACTGGGATTCAGCAAATTATTAGGACGCTGAAAATGATCTTCTAATAGCTGAATACTACGGCTATGTAAACAATTTATGTCTTATGATATGGTCTCTTAATGAAGATACAATGTTTGCTTATGGAAAGACTATTACTCTTTTTCATTTTGCGTTCAATCTGTCGAGCCTTTCCAGCACTGAAAGAATAGCTTCTACTTTTTATCTCTTCGTTGTGCATTTTCGCTTCTCAGAGCAATCCACAGGTGTGAGCCGATAGGCAAAGAGACAAATGTTGTCTGTCATACACAATGAGGAGGCAAGAAGGAATGGGTTGAGATGAAATGAGCCGCCATTTGGGTTTGGGTAAGATTTTAGATCGATAAAAGCTGAATGAGCACATGCTGACCATTTAATGAACATGAAGATTATCGTTGTACTAGCCCATAACGCTCCTACCTTATCACTTTCGTTTCTGCGTTGATTCATCTTGCACGTTCGGTTTGGGGTACTACACAGGCACGTTCGGTTAGAGAGAAAATAGATAAAACATACTTTGCTCAATGACGCTCATACTTTGCTCAATGACCACATCCGTCTCAAGGGACAGATTGAAACTGCCAGGAGTAAACCATTTTCACATGCTGAAAAACTTATATTGTATTACGTTAACAGTCCTGTGGAGAACAAAGTGCTCTTTAATTTCGGTGAAAATTAAAGATATAATATAATTAGGGCATGCAATGGAAAAGTTCTGCGAACGCTACTCACCCAGAACGGCAGTAGAAGAGCCACAAATCATCCACATTGAACAAAGGCAAAATCATTGAAAGACCGGACAAAGCACCTTTTCGTTTCTTTCTGGCTTTGTCCAGGCATATTAGGGTGTATTCTGTACACCGGGGTAAAACTGGTTTTGGCTGAAGATGAAGAGCGGGACAACGAGGAAAAGAAGACGAGGAGGACAAGAAAGTAAAAGCGGCAGAATCTTGGTGGGCGACACTCTTTTTTATGGACGTTCGGGATGATGAATGCATATGGGTCGAACGAAAGACGAATTCTCTGTGAGGGATTCATTGGGTGGGGTGTTCGAGAGAGGTACAAGTGCGCTTGATAAAGATTTAGTCCCCCTCATGTACAATCTTTTTGAGTTTATTATAGTTATGGATGTTTAAGGGGAGGGGAATTTTTATAGTTATGGATTCTTCTGCCTAATAGGCCAAGGGATTTTTCTATCGAACATTCTTTTAGATTCTTGCCAAAGCTGGATGCACATCTTTCTTCCCAAAATTTACAAATAAATTCCCCTCTCATGGCATTTCAGAAGACAACATAGCATTTGCTAGCTTTCCCTAGAACAGCATCTTTTCAGTTGATTTAAGCGTGACGATTTAGGATCGTGGTAGTGGTTAACAAAATCGATTCACTCATTGGACATGCAAACAAGAGCTGAGCAATGTCTTTACTACCACCCAAGTACCATTTTACACCAACTAGGGAGCCTGCATATTTTTTTTGCTTTGACGCTGGTCCAACTTTCCCTATGGAGAATTTTCCACATAAGAACTGATCTTTGAATCTCGATTAGAGGATGCCAGAGATAAATGAGTTTGAAGAGTCATCAAATGCTATTCTAGTTCAACCCCAACTTATGTTAAGGTGAATGTGAATGTCATGGTGCATCCTAAGCCTAACCGTCTTGTCTAGTTTGGTACCAATACTCCATCTTAATCCTTCAATGCTAGATGGATCAAGACCCATAAGAAGAGAGGTTTTCAAGATCTTCCAATAATGCATTTCGAATCTAAGAAAGCACTAATCCTCATAATTGAGATAGCTAAATGGGTCATTATCTTCATATCTAATAAAATGGTTTGCACCCTCATTCTAGAGATCCCACTTTGAGCCACATAGAGCAAGCCTTGAAGCATGAAAAGCCATGAATTAATTTGAATTTGAAATCCTCTCCTCCTCCCCCCCCCCCTCCCAAGAGCCAACATTTGAATCACACTTAGGTATTAGTAATTGCCTATAATTTAGAAAGTGATGATCCCTAATATTTAGGAAATCTTTGCAACTCTATATAACGTCACAATTAGCTTCAATTTGGATTATCTTGCATATGAGTATGCTCCTACACAGCCTTTAGGCACAAGATAGTAGGACTTTTGGCTAAGTGTAGAGGAGGTACTAGGGTATCCAACTTTCGTAGAGTGCCAAACTATAGGAGAGGCTTCTATGGCCACAATCCAGTACCTCTTCTACTCAAGGGGAGCTCTTCCTTAGAGAAGTATACCCTGTAATATTTCTCTGTGTAGGTATACTAATTGAGAGTAAGAACACAATTAAGACACTGTGTTGAAGAAAATAGCCAATGCACATATATGAGAGAAAATCCAACTTTATAACACTCCAAATGGTTACATCAGAGAGCTAGAAACATTCCAAATGAGCAATAAAGTGGTCTAGCATGCCATTCTAGAGGCAAGAAGAAATCAACACATAAACACAAGAGATAAAGAGGGACACAAGGAATGATATAACAATGAATAACTCTCTACAAGTCTAGGGCTACTGAGAGACAACAGACTCCAAGCGAAATGCAACAAAATACAAGAGAATCTCTACTGGAATACTCTGTAATGCTACCATCCAACTTCACTAGGGTGCCAACACTCTGTACAATCACCATATAGTGACCTCAACAATAGTGTGTGCAAATAGCAATAGGATGTAGAGAGCGGCCAAGCAATAGCTTCAACTAGCAACAACATTACCAGAGAGATATGATGGTGATTGGATAATAGGTTGTGATCTTGAAGATAGCCCAAATGAGTGCCACATATCTGTTGTATATAGACTATAGAGAGGCTAGGGTGGCCTTTTCGAATCCCAGCCTTAACTGCTGCGCGTGCCAAAGTGGTGGCCAAACGAAAGAGATAAAGGGAGAGGAATTTGCATGTCCGATTCACAAATGCTGCGAAATCCTTAAATGAGTAGAGGCCACACTATTTAATTAATGCAATGGCTTTCATGACGTCATTATATATTTTCTTTTGAGATTCAAAAGGGTAATAGCTTTTGATGACAGTGTCTTTTAATTTTATCAAAGGTACTAATGATGGTTTTTTTTCCATGGATATTTCTCGAGGTTCCGGTGGATCTTTTTTAGATATTATATAAGTAAAAAGAAGAAGTTTTGAAGACCGAAGTGAAGCATTACTCCCCCCCCCCCCCCCCCATCCCCCCCCCCCTGGATTTTCTCTCCAGGTTATGCGTGGATTGGAAGTAAAGAGATTTGAAGTGAAGAAAGAGAAGCCTTGGCCGAAGACTCAAGTCAAGTGAAGATCCTACCACAAAGACCGAAGAGAAGTTGAAGGGCATCCTTTCGCACTTTAGCATAGTTTTGGTGACTTCAGTTGTATATTCATTGCCTTCATTGAGCATACCTTGTTAATTTGGCACATCGAGTCCGATGTATTATTTTTAAGAGCATTGTATTTGTCATTCTATGTTCATGATGTATTCTTCATCCTATGTTCATGATGAATTATTTTTTAGATCATTGTATTTTGGGCAGAGTGTGTTGTCTCTTGCTACACTCTACCCAAAGAAAATTGAGTACATGTGATGTGTACTCTAATGGAAACCAAAACATGATTTCATATAGCAAAATAAGGTTGAATACAAAAGAGATGAGCAGAATGAACCCTGAATCATGTACAAATGAGTGCCACACATCTGTTATATATAGCCCAAATGAGTGCCACACATTTGTTATATATAGACTCTAGAGAGGCTAGGGTGGCCTTGTAGAATCCCAGCCTTAACTGCTACATGTGCCAAAGTGGTGGCCAAAGAGGTGGAGGAGTTGGATAATTATGGCCATGGTAGCCAACTTCAATTAGGCCTCCAATTATAGCTACTTATAGAGCTTGGTGGCAGTATTCCTTGCATTAATTCTTACTCTAACACTTTATAGATAAAAATATGTTATGCTCCTCATTTGCCACCTAAGAGCCCATGGTGGAGGCTAACTTCTTATGCCTAGATTTGCCTCTTTGGATAGAAACCCATATGTATTGTCCTTTGATAGAAGCTTAGCTGTGTTAGGAGAGAATTTTGATGACAAAAAGTAGTAGTTGCCATGCCTTATGAGCTTCATGACCTATATCTGCTTGGTAGAGAAGTTGCCCCTTTAGGTGTAGGTACCACAAGTATGGAGAGGTTTCCACGCTATGTGTAGACTACTTTTGGCATCACTCCATGTATGAGTATGCCAGACACGTAAATATTTTGTTGCCAATTGGGTCGTTGACATAATAGAAGATAATTTTTTTCGCTATCCGCACATGTGAATAGAAATAGTGAGGTCCTAGAGGTTTCTTAGAGGGATCTTAGGTTCAAACCCGTTCCTTCATTATCTCCTCACTGTTCATGATAGATGACATTCCTGTCTTTCCATGCCTGTGTCGGGATGAAATCCCTCAAGGAAGTGTACATTAAGATTTTTTTCAAAATTTATTTCAATGTTTTCTGGGAATGCTATGGTGTTTTAGCTATGGAGAGTTATAAAATGTGCATGTTTTTATTGACTTGATATATCTGTGATAAGAAACCATGTGGATTTTGTAGTATAGACTTGTATATTTGTAAATAACTCATTAACCTAAATCTAAACCACTTGAAACCCTAGGTTTTGCCCTTGGAAACCCTAGGATTTTAGGCCATAAATGTAAATAAAACCTTCAATTCATGTGCTTGACCTTAATCATAGGTATAGCTTAATTTTCCTTAAGTAAAAATCCTAGGTTTGCAGCCATAGAATGGGCATTGACCCTAAGTCTAACCCTTAAGTTTCATTTAATTTATGCATAGATGTGAGGCCAAACCTTAGTCCAAAAATAAAAAGGAAAATAGAAAAAAAAAGAAAAAGAAAAATTGAGAAAATAAAAAGAGAAAAACCAAAATAGAAACAAAAGTTAGGATTTTCGAAAAATAAAAAAAGAACATGGAAGAAGATCTTAGAAATAAAAAGGATCAATAGGGAGGTTATAAGATTCTAGACCTCCAATTATAGCTAGTTATACAACTTGGTGGCAGTATTTCCTAGATTATTTCTCACTCTAACCCTTAACACATAAAAATATTTTTTTCTCCTCATTTGCTACCGAAGAGCCCATGGTGGATCCCAACTCCATATGCATGGGTTTGCCTCTTTGGGTAGACACCCATATGTGTTGTCCTTCGGTAGATGCTTAGTTGTGTTAAGAGAGAATTTTGATGAAAAACTGTAGTAGTTGCCATGCCTTATGAGCTTCATGACCTATATCCCCATGGTAGAGAAGTTGCCCCTTTATGTGTAGGTGCCCCAAGTATGGAGAAATTTCCACCCTATGTGGAGACTACTTTTGGCATCATTCCATGTATGAGTATGCCAGACACATAAATAGTTTGTTATCAATCGGACCATTGACATAATACAATATAATTTTTTCAACTATCTGCACCTGTGAATGGAAATAGTGAGCTCCTAGAGGTTTTCGAGATGGACCTCAGGTTGAAACTCCTTCCTTCATTTCCTCCTCATTGTTTATAGTATACAACATTCCTCGCTTTCCATGTAGTATCTGGATGAAATCCCTCAGGGAAGTGCACATTAAGATTTTTTTCCATATTTATTTCAATGTTTTCTGGCAATGATATGGTGTTTTGGCTAGGGAGAGTTATAAATTGTGCATGTTCTAATTCATTTGATATTTATGTGATAAGAAACCATGTCAATTTTGTAGATTAGACGTGTATATTTATAAATAACTCATTAACTTAACTCTAATCCCCTGACCTTAATAATAGGTAAACCTTAATTTTCCTCGAGTAAACATCGTAGGTTTGCGGCCTTAGAATTGGCATTTACCATAAGTCTAACCCTTAAGTTTCATTTAAGTTATCCATAGGTGTGAAGCCAAAACTTAATCCAAAAAAAAAAAGGAAAAAGGAAAAAAAGAAATAAAAATAGAAAAAGAAAAATTGAAAAAATAAAAAGAGAAAAACCAAAAAAAAAGATGGGAGTTTCCAAAAATAAAAAAAGAACATGGAAGAAGATCCTAGAAATAGAAAGGATCAATAGGGAGGTTATAAGATTCTAGAGAGAAGACCTAAGGGAAGACCTATAAATAGATGCACAAAACTCATTTGGTTTTCACTAGTAGATTTTTCTCCAGGTACGCTTTATTGCCCTTCTTGTTCATTCATTTTGTTCATGCTTTACTTTTATGTTTAAGCTTTACGAATTCAATATTGAGTTCTATGAGAGAGACAGAGCGAGAGCGGTGAATGCTGCTACTCGAAATCACGTAGAGAGAAGAAGAAGTTTGCACAACAAGTCGAAGCTACTGAGGCACATTTAAACAACGGAGATGAGAGAGAGAGAGACAGAAGACCCCTGATGAGAGAGAGATGAGAGAGAGAGAGAGAGTGAGACAGAGAGACAGAAGACCCCTGATGTTGTAGCAGACATCGTGACATGCGACAGAAGAAATCACAGAGAAAGATAGGAGGGAGAGAGAGATAGATAGAGAGAGAGGGGCGATCCCATCCTCAAAGGTTGCTTTGTCGAGAGAGAGTGGTCAGTGTGAAGCAGAGAGAGAGAGAGAGAGAGAGAGAGAGAGAGAGAGAGAGAGAGAGTTGGTTCAGTGTTCTGGTAGGAGATGGAGATAAACATGAGAATCGGCACTCTTCATGCCTTTTGATTAAGCCTGACGTATGTGCTTATCTTGGCTTTCTTCGAGATCTATCCACAAGTTCAACCAAGAAGCTCCCTATCATTGTAGAATTTCATAGGGGCGGATTTGTTATTGACAATAAGGACTCTACAGCAAAGGAGACTTCTGTAGAAAAATGGAAAATCTTTATGATGCAACCGTGGTTACAGTTGGGTACCGTTTGGCACCTGAACACAAGTAGCCTATAGTTTTTTGATGATGGCTTCTTTGAGGATTCAATTGGCTGGCAAAACAAGCAAAACTCAGAGAGTGTAGTCAATCCATGCAGCATATTCTTTATGCACTTTCCCCGAAATGGGCGAGATATCCATCGGCCTGATCCACATAGAGATCCGACAAGGTTTGCTGCTCACAGGGAGTAAGTTCTGGACTAAGTTCTGGAGCTTGTACACTTCGTTGCTCAAACACCAGTGCACACAGGCGGAGGAGTGGATAGAGAGAGCAGTGCACACTGGCGGTGTGGCCGGATATAGAAGTATAGATGATGGGTAGTTGAGATTTAGAAATGATGGAGAGAGAAAGAGAGAAGGAGACTGGGTCCACAAGCAGATTATGCAACACTTATGAAGTGGAGAGAGAGAGAGAGCAGACTCCAGAGCCATCGAAGAAGCTAAGACTGTTCGAGGTGATCCGTAGAAAATGAGGAAGCTACAAAGACGGTTAGAGAGAGAGAGATAGAGAGAGAAAAAGGTGCCGTAGAGAGAGTCGGCACAAACAACGGTGGCATCTACGCTATGCGATATATATATATATATATATATATATATATATATATATATATATATATATACTCTCTCTACAGCACCTTTTTCTCTCTCTCTATCTCTCTCTCTATAGAGAGAGAGAAACACAAGAATGTTGTGTCGGTAGAACTTGTAAAGAACAAGCGATACATACAAGCGTAGATGTAAAACGATGTCGGTGAAGACAGAATGAGAGAGAGAGAGAGAAAAAAGAGAGACAGAGAGAGATCCCGTGGTACTCCCTTACTTGATTCCAAATAACATCAGAAAATGCTCTATTCTTTATCCTTTTCATATTGACATTACATAATGAAATCCTGGGTGGTTCTATTATAAATTTGTGATACAAATAAAATATGCCATTCACAATGATATGTTACACTAGAAATTAGGAAATGGATAGTGAAAGAATTGGCTCACGTTCAAAGAGTTGAAGGAAAGTGTAGTCACAAATCAAGTGTTAGAGAGAGAGAAATTTGGAACACTCATTGACGAAAGAGATAAAGAGAGAGGAATTTGGATGTCGATTCAGAATTCTTGCTAAGCATAAATGAGTAGAGAGTCATACTATTTAAATAATGTAATGGTTTCCATTTATTATATTTATTGATATTGTTTATTAGTTTTGTTATGTTTAAGCGCATTGAAGAAATTATGATGATATCAAATAGACACTTTCTCTCTCACTAATGTATGTTAATTGAAACATCGAACAAAAGGATTTCATTTAAGCCATGGTGCACACACTATTGAGTTGAAATTGTTGTTCTTGAATTCACTATAACATGCAAAGTATTAACACCACAAAATGGTTGAAGAATAGGTCATGAGGTCATTATATATTTTTTATTGAGTTTCGTAAGGGTAATAGCTTTTCATGAGAGTATCTTCTAATTTTATCAAAGGTACTAATGATGGTTTTTTCTCCCCGTGGATTTTTCTCCAGGTTCTAGTTGATCTTTTTTAGATATTATATAAATAAAAAGTTGAAGTTTTGAAGACCAAAGTGAAGCACTAGACCTCCCCCCCCCCCCCCCCCCCCTCCTGCTCTTCAGATTATTGCGTGGATCAGAAGTAAAGAGATTTGAAGTGAAGAAAGAGAAGCCTTGACGGAAGACCAAAGTAAAGTGAAGATCCTAGCACAAAGACTGAAGAGAAGTTGAAAGGCATAGTTTCACACTTTAGCATAGTTTTGGTGACATCAGTTGTATATTCATTGCCATCATTGAACATAGTTTGTTTATTTGGCACATCGAGTCAGAGGAATTATTTTTTAGAGCATTGTATTTGTCATTCTATGTTCATGATGCATATGCCCTATGACTTCATCCCACAGGACCGAGTGCTTTCGCTTTCTTCTTTGAGGTGCAGGCCTACAACGTATGAGACATCCTACTAGGGCAAGTTGCCTAGCATGCACACCATCGGATGGGGGATGATGCACCCAGTGGGGCCTGATCTAATCCCATGCCACTCCCCTTCTTATACGTCCTGGATCTTCTCGACACCGTTTTTGAGTTTAAATATTTCATTGGAAATCTTATCTCGTGTACCTCTTTCTAAAACAGTTTTGTCAAATTCTTCATGCTTTGTGAGTTATCAAGTTTTTAGTGAAGCCTAGTTTCCAACCTTATTCAGTGGACACATAGCGTGTTTTGAGGCAAAGATTACCAAACCAAAACTACTCCAAATTGAGCGTTTGATAACTGATTTGGAAGCTATTAGTGTCTAGTTTGAGTGAACAAAGCCTCAACTTCATTGTGTTCTTCGATTGATACTAGTTTATGGCTGATTTAGGATAGTAAGCTAAGAAGTTAGATAAAGATAATGTTTAGTCTTGGAGCTATAGAATGAAAAATTACCTTTAAGATAAAGGTTTATGGATTCTATTTAGTGGAGATGATCCAAAACCAGTCGACCTTCAAGATCCCAATATTACTCCAGCACAAAGGAGACAATTTGTTGATTGGGAAGAGAGGAATCAAAGGGTGGTTTTCCTCATTTCACAAGTTATTTCTAACACTATGATTGGTCATGTGAAATCCTAGGGACAATCAAGGAAGTTTGGGAAGCATTATAGAAGGTTTATGCTACCTCAACAAGGTCTTAGAAGATACAACTCAAGAACGAGCTCAACATGAAGAAAATCTCAAATCAAAGCATTAGTGAGTATACATTGAAGATAAAGGAGCTTTGACATCAGCTAGCATCAGTTGGATGCAAGATAGAAGAGAAAGACATCATCTAAACAGCCTTTAATGGCTTGGGGAGTGAAGAAAAGTGGAAAACCCTTATCACAAACATTTTTTATAGAGATCCTCCACCAAAATTCGAGGAGATTATACCATATCTTATGGCTGAAGAGGGTGTTCAACAAGGAGAAGGAAAGAAACATAAGGACAGCCATACACTACAACATATGAAGGGCATACCGATGCTGCCTATACTGACGCTCACTCTCGGCGTCGGTATAAACGTTGCAAAAAGGTCACTTAAAGATACAGACGGTCAAGTGACCATCGGTATGACCGTTTTAAATGGATCGTGGGTGTGGCCTTCAGCCGTCGGTATAATTGTCGGTATGGGCATTGGTATAAGCGTCGATATAAGCATCGGTAATTTACTGGAAGTTACCGACACCCATACCCATGCCCATACCGGCACCCATACCGGCCCCCATACCGGCGCCCATATCAAGGCCATGTTTTAAACATACCGAGAGCCTGAGAGCAAAACTTCAAATTTTTGTGCATGTTTGAGTACTATTTGTCTTCTGTCAAACTTCCGTGTGTGAATCGAATTGCAACCTACATTGTCTTATGCACACACACACAGATCTCTCTC
>CM035413.1:119789090-119826590 GCA_020310875.1 Ceratopteris richardii
AATAGATTTAATTTTAATCATTTTAATCAGAGTGAATATATATAGATATACACATACACACATATACTTATACACCTATCTATATACACATATATATACACATGCATACACATATATACATGTTTTAGGTATAGGTCATTTTGATTAGGATTTTAGGGTTTTAACACCTACATAACATATATACACACATACACATACACATACATATATACACATGCGTATAGAAATATACATATTCTAGGTCTAGATATTTAAGATTAGGGTTTTAAGGTTTATGCATACATATAACTCAATTAAATTTATATAAAGAGAAAATATAGAAAAAAATTAAAGAAAAAATATGAATATATAAATAAATATATATAAAAAATAGGATAATTATATAGATAAATAAATATGATAAGAACTAGTGTTTAAATAAATAAATGAAATATATATGATTAAATATATAAAAATAGATTCAATTTTAATTATTTTAAATAGAGTGAATATATATATACATACGTATACATACATACTTATACACCTATCTATATACACATATATATACACATACACATATATATACACATGCATACACATATATACATGTTTTAGGTCTAGGTCATTTTGATTAGGGTTTTAGTGTTTTGACACCTACATAACATATATACACACATACACATACACATACACATATAGTACATATATACATGTATATACACATTCATACAAACATATACATATTTTGGGTCTAGATATTTAAGATTAGGGTTTTATGATTTAGGGATACATATAACTCAATTAAATTTATATAATGAGAAAATATAGAAAAAAATTAAAGAAAAATTCTGAATATATAAATAAATAATTAATAAATAAATAAATATGTATAGATATATATAATAGGATAATTATATAGATATATAAATATAAAAAGAACTAGTTTTTAAAATAATTTAATTAAATATATATAATTAGATATATAAAAATAAGATTAATTAATAGAAGTATGATTTTTAGGTTTAATAAAAAAACTAAATGATATAAAATATCCATATTGTAGCAGATGGCTTCTTTGGATCCGGAGGAGAGAATGGCATGTCCTTGCACTCAGTGCAAGTATCAAATTTATCAGAAACGACGGATTTGTACTGCACATGTTAGAGAGTATGGATCCTTTGATAGGAGTCGACTAGAAAACCTACACTACCATTTGCATGGTCCCCTAGGTGAGCAGATGGACCCAAACGACATTGCAGCGGTAACCTCTCGTGGACAAAGGAGAACAAAAAAAGGACTTAGACGTACAAGCAAGTACTAATAATATTATACAGAATGAACATATGGAAAAGATGCTCGAGGCATTTTATGAGATGGACGAAGATCATGATGGTGGAGAAGATGTCAAGAGTTTCATGGAGACAATAGAATTTCCACGATCAGAACTCGATGAAGAATATGAAAACATGCAAAGACTAGCTCGTTTACCACTTTACAATGGAGCAAAGACATATGTACTACGTGCGTCACTCGCGATGCTCAATCTGCAATCCAATTTATGGATGGTCAGATAGTAGTGTCATTGAATTGTTCAAGTAAGTGGAGAACAAATTGGCTTTCATTGTTATATCAAAATAACTCTATTTACTAATATCGTTTTAATTGCTTATTGTAGGCTTCTTAAAGATCAATTTTTGCTAGAGGGCAATGACATGCCTCCAACACATGGAGATGCAAAAAAACTTTTAGAGTCAATTGGAATGGATTATACTAAAATTCATGCTTGTCATAATGATTGCATCCTCTTTAGGAATGAGTATGAGCATCTCCATGTATGTCCAAAGTGTAGAGCAAATTGATTTAGAGAAGACCTTGTAGGCGAAGCAATCCTTGCAAAGATTCTTCACCACTTTCCTATCATTCCATGAATTAAGAACATGTTTAGATGCAAATCTATAGCTGAGTTAATGTCATGGCATACAAAGAGCAGGTCTACAGATGGTGTAATGCGAGTGCCTGCTCGTTCTGATGCTTGGAAGCACATAGATAGTAAGTGGCCAGAGTTCGCTAGTGAGCCTCGTTCCATACATCTAGGCCTAGCTATGGATGGAGTGAATCCATTTGGTTTATGCAGTTCTTCATGGAGCACATCGCCTATATGTTTGGTCAATTATAACATCCCACCATGGCTCGCCACAAAGAAAGGTCATTTATTATTAGCTCTTATTGTACCACATAAGTATAAGGTAAAAAACATGGATATATACCTTGCACCACTTGTGGAAGAACTGCGCATTTTATGGGATGCGGTTACTGTGCGTGACATATCTCAACCTATAATAAGACAAGACGTGTGAGTGCAAGGCATGCTTACGTGGACGATGCATGATTGGCCTGGTTATGATGAATGTTCAGGTTTATCGATTCGTGAGGACCACGACTCGAAGCATGCTATTCCAAAGCACTGCGTAAAACTATCTATGAAGGACACCATAGATATTTGCCTCATGGACATGTTTTACGTAAAGGCGCAACACAAAATGAAAGCTAGCGGTTGGAACAACTCTGGGATTCAGAAAATCCAGTTGCTGGTATGGAACGGCTGTCCATTTTTCATGAACTCCCTTATTGGAGTGAATTGTTGATCAATCATTTGGTAGAACCGATGCATATTTTTAAGAATGTGGGAGAGATTCTTTGGAAAACTTTGATCGGAATGAAAGAAATCAAAGCACAAAGGTAGGGCTTAGAAGAGCGAGGTCATATGCGAGAGTTGTGGGAAATTACTAAGCCCAATGGAGCAGTATCGTTACCAGGAGCTCCTTGGGTGCTTCGCAGGATGGAAGAGCAACAAGTGAAGAAAACAATTTGAGAGTTTCGGACACCTACTAGATGCATGAGGTGTCTAAAGACTGCTTTCACACAAAACGACGATCTTGGAGGGCTCAAGTCTCATGATTGGCACAAGTTTTTATAGTTTGTGCTCCTATGGCCCTAAAAGATTGTCTTTCAGAGGATGTACGAAGAACCATTTATAAAATTAGTTCTTTAGTATGGTGGATCTCTTCTAAAGAGATAAATAACGATAGCATTGAGAGTGCAAAACTCAATGCTATCGAGGTTGTTTGTATGGTAGAGAAATACTTTCCCACAAGTATTCTCACTATTCAAATTCATTTATTGGTTCATGTGGTAGATGAAGTTGCAATAGCAGGAACTATCCATAGTCGATGGATGTTCTTCTTAGAGCGCTTTACGAAGATATTAAAAGGGTTTGTTCGACAGAGAGCACGTCCAGAGGGTAGCATGGCAGAGGGATGGATTGTACAAGAGTCTCTTGTATTCATAACTAAGTTTCTACATATGTCAGATCCCGAAATGCCTCGCTTATGGAGCGATGATGAAGATGTTTGTATAGTAGGCGATGAACCACAAGGTAAAGGATTGCAAAGAAAAATGGATGCAGCTTTCAGAGAGAAGGTAATGAAGTTTTGCATAGTTAACTCTGAACCTATGCAGAAGTGGTTAGAAAGGTATGAGCTTGCCAGGGAAACCAACGCAAAGGAAAGAGCTCAGTTTCAAAGGAATCATTCCACTCGACTTTTGCCTCTTCCAGAAAGTCTTCGACCTCTTTCACCTTTTCCAACAAGCAGATGGCTAGATACAACAGTTTCACAAGCAAAGGCAACAGGTGAAGATATCTTTGAAGAAGAAGAAGAACTCGCAAAGGGTTTGTGATTGGGAGTATACTAAATATGGTGGACTACAGTCTCATGGATGACACTTTCGGATTGCACGAATCGATAAAAATAGGTCTACTTTTGATAGTGGGGTGATGGTGAACTTTTTGCAAAAAAGTAGAGCGAGTGCAAGAGATGATAATGCTCAAGAAGGCCACCTAGTTTATTGTGGTGTGATTCAAGATATCTTGAAACTATCTTTTAGGAAGTTTGATTATTTTGTTTTTGATGTGAAATGATTCAAAGTAGTCACCTTTGGAAGAAATGCAGGGGGAAGAGAGAGAGCGGTGTGCTACAAAAGCCATACTTGCAAGTGTTGTTTTGGTTTTGATTTCGGTGAAGAAGAATTCTTGCCCACCTTTGCCTCCTTGTGAGCAATGACATGTGCTGGTGTTGCGATCTCTGATTCCTTCCCTCGATCCTTGCGAACCGATTTGAAGTTAATGTTTCTCGTATGCGGGTAGTTGATGGTGGATTTCCCGGTTATTGATCGCCCTTTTGCATGGAAGTCCTCGGTTTCCTTTTGTTCACCAATGTAGTGGGATGAATCTACTTTCTCCTTGGATACATCGTGGTTTGAATTCCCTTCTTCTCTCTGCCCTACTTCTGATTGATTTATGCTGGAATCATTTGCTATGTGCTCTTGCACGATTGGTTCAGCCCCTCTGATGACTCCTAGTTTATGTAAGGGTTTTTCTCCTAATAGATAAAGATTTCCTTGTGCCCTATTTTGGCTGAAATGTATCCTTGCGCTAGGTGGATACTTACTTCATTCTCAACGATCGAGTCTTGTCCTAGGATCAAGTTTTCTATTAGATCCTCATCTTTGCACACTAGAACTCGTTGTTCCATAGTTGAATTTCCTAGATGGAGGGATACTATGGCTTCTCCAATGCATGTTATAACTTGACCTCCCACACCTATCAGATGTGCTTTTGTGGGTGTAAGAATCATTTGAAGATCGAGGATGACCGTATTTTGTATGCAACTGAGTGCTACTTTTGAATCTATCAACGCGTCTATTAGTTGATAATCCGTTGTTCAAATTCCTAGGTTTAAGTAAGGTTGGGACATGCTGACATTGGTCGTGTCGAACTTATGAACCTTGTAATTAGACATTGGAATAGGCTCTTCTCCTTGTAGATATCGTTCATCTCTTTGCCTTATCCACTCTTTTCGTTTCTTGATACATTCTAAGGCTTCTTGCCATGCTTCTTCTCTAATTCCTTCTTCTTTCTTCTTCCTATTCTATGCACCTATGAGGCACGCTAGCATTTGATCCGTCACTGGCTCCATATATCATTTTACTCGACATCCACTTATATAGTTAGGAAGAATATCTCCATCTAGAGTAGGTAGATTAACTGCTCCACTAGTGGAAATCCTATTGATGATTAGAGGTTTTATATCCATGTTTATGTAATTTCTTGGCATGTGGCTTCAAGGTGTAGACCAGAACTAAGTCTCCTTCTTTTAGTCCCTTGTCTTTTATGTGTGCATCATAGTATGCCTTTTGTCTTCTTTTGGCCACGTAAATTCATGCAACCACTTGTATTCTAGTCTCATGTAGCTTCTCAATTTGGCCTAGTTGCTTGGATAATTCATGTCCTTTCCATTCATACTATTGGGATACTCTCAAAGTGGGCACTAAAAAATCGATCGGTAGGATTGCATTCTATCCATAGAATAGATTGAATGGGGTAGTTCCAATAGCAGTCTTGTAAGCGACTCGGAAGGCCCAAATTGCATGATGCAATTGTTTGTCCCAGTCAGACATCCCATTATTGACTATCTTTGTCAATACTACGCATAACACCTTATTGGAACTTTTCGCTTGAACATTGACTTAAGGATGGTATGGGGCAGATTTTTTATGGATCACTAAGAACTCACTCATTAAAGACTCTATCGCTTCATTAACGAAATGCATTCCTCGATCACTCACAATCTCAATTGGTAATTCAAAACGATTTAATATATGCTCAAAAACAAACTAAGCAGTGGTTTGAGCATCGTTCGTTTGAGTAGCCTTTGCCTCCACCCATTTTGTCAAATAATCTGTGGCTACTATGATATATTCAGCATGTGATCCTTTGACTGGTGGATTAATGGGTCCTATGAAATCAATACCCCATTTGGAAAATGCTCTAGCACAGACCATAGGTCTCAATGGCATGTCATTTCTCCGAATCAGGTATTTAGTCCTTTGGCATGTCTCACAACTTTGGACATAGGTGTCAGCATCCATATGTAGGGTTGACCACCACAAGCCCGCAAGTAGGATCATTTTTATAGTTCTCTCGACTGAGAAATGACCTCTTGCTACACCTCCATGTGCCATCTCTAATATGGGTAAATATTCTCCTTCGTGCACGCATAAGTGTACCTGATTATCTTTTGCCCTCTTGAACAATTGTCTTCCCAAGATTACATAATCCTTGCTCATTTCCTCTAGGGATCGCTTCCTTGCCAAGCTAATTCCCTCCTCATGTTCTCTTGTCTTTAGGAATTTCACCAATGTTTTACTCTAATTGGGTGCTATTGTTGAGAAAGGTAAGGATGTATGATCCTCCGGGATGGTCTCCTGGCATTTTGCGCAGTTACTAACATAATCATGGACATCTTTAAGCATATCAGGCCACTATACTCCTAATCATTTCAATTCTCTTAGAGTTCCATGAATTCCTTTGTGTGTACTCCGTTTGCTCACATGGGCTTGTTCAATCGACTTCATTTGTTCGTCTTCCTCAACACATCTCAGTAGTACACCACTAGGTTCCTTATAGTACACACTTCCTGCAATAATGTGTAAATTCCTTGACTGCAGAATTTCCTTTTTACTCTCTTTATTGATTGAGTGTTGTGGGCCATGAGTGAGTATTAGAATTAGTTTCTCTACCCACTTTGGAAACACCTCCAAATTAAACAGGTAAGTGTCTGGAAAATCATCTGGTACTCCACTTGGTGGTTCTCCATGTGTTAATCTAGAGAGGGGATCTGCTCTTATGTGGGTATTTCCCTTTTTCACAATTCCTTCATAGTGAAACTCCATCAATAGCGGAAACCATCTCACAAGTCTTCCCGTGTTACAAGGCTTATTGACTAGGTACAATAACACTTGATGATCTATGAAGAACATGAACTTGTTGGCTAAGAGATAGTGCCTAAATTTTTTCTCTGCATAGACCATTCCTAATCCCTCTTGCTCTGTAGTTGTATAGTTTCTTTCAGCTTGATTCAATTGTCTACTCCCATAGGCAATTGGGTGATCTAATTTTCCTTCGTCTGTCGACTGAGCTAAGATGCATCCTATTGCGTAATTTGAAGCATCCACATGAATATGGAAAGGCTTGTTCCAATCCGGTGTTTTCAGGATTGGTGCCATGCTAAGTCACCTTTTTAACTCGTTAAATGCCTTCTCGCATTCATTAGTCCAAGTGAATTGAGTCAAAAGTCCATACAAGGGTTTGGCAAGTATGGCATACATGTGGATAAATCGACGATAGTATCCACAATGGCCCATAAATGCTTGCACTTCTTTTGCATTCTTTGGTCTAGGAAGTTCAAAAATGACCTTGATCTTGTCTTCATCTGTAGATATTCCATTCCTAAACACTATGTGTCTTAAGATCTTCCCTTGTCTTACCATGAAAACACACTTTTCGGGATTTAAGCAGACTCTATATTGTCGGCATTTATCAAATATCTTCCACAATTCAGGAATGTGGTCTTGCCCATGATGTGAATATGTACATAGGTCATCTAAATACACTTCCATACTCTTCTTTAGGAATTCCTGGAAAACATGACACATGAACCTTTGGAAAGTAGCAGGCACGTTAGTGAGTTCAAAAGGCATCACTCTAAAAGCATAGACTCCCCATTCAATCCTGAATGCGGTCTTATGTTGATCCTTGTTGATATATTTAGGTAGGGATGTGTGTGAACACACTTGGACGGCCGGGGCACTTTTTTCCCTCTTTAGGAGGTTTTTTTCCCCGGCTTGTATATACGCCTATTGCCCTAATGGGCTACTTATCTTTGTACATTCTCTAGTAATACATTCAGTATTGTGTGTTTGTGCTCCAAGCTTCTTCTTCTTCCTTGTGTTGTTCGTGTGCTTCCGCAGAAGCTTATCTCCAACAATTGGTATCAAAGTAGGTCGCCACTTCATCTAGGGTGCCATCGACACTCCTCTGTTTGCAGTCTCAGAATCGCACGAGATTCGGTGAGCATACTCAGCGTGTTTCCGAGATCAAAATGGCTTCGCTATGTCGTGCCGAAATCATGATCTGAGCTCGTTTCGGCCTCCAAACGCACTATCGCAGCACTTGTGCAGGCTATTTTGTCTTTTTGTGCCAAAGGTATATACCAGTTTCTATTCTCCAATTTAAGCATCTCAAAGTCTGCTACAGGTCTAGCAGAACTCGTCTTGGCAGTTCTGTTCAACTTTTTGAGATACAGTCAATTTTCTGCATCAAGGTATTTTAGTCACCGGCCATGGCTGAAAGTAGTGATGTATTCTGTATGTTGGCTGTTGAGGATAAGTTGGATGGTACCAACTACCCATTATGGGCTTATATGATGCGACATGTTTTGGTTGCAAAAGGATTGTGGAACATTGTGCAGGGTGTTGAAAGATGTCCTGTTACACCTGTAACGACACGTACTACAAATACAGGTGTTGGACCTGATGAAGATGGTGTCGAAGATCATATTCCACAGATTTGTGTTCGTGCTGCTGTTTCTCTTGCACCTAATGTAGAGCAATTTTGTTGGCATGGCAGAGATGCCCACGCACATGCATTGATAGCTTTGTCTGTCAAAGGTGCCATTATTCCTCATATTCGCTCTTGCAAAATAGCTAGGGATGCTTGGGATACACTTACCACATTGTACCAAGCTAGGAATGAGGCTTGTGTTGCTTACCTCCGAAAACAGTTGGAGAGTGAGCATATGAATGAAGGTGATTCTATGGACAGTTTCCTAACGAAGATCAAAGATTTGAAGGAACAATTGATTTCTGTTGATGAGGTTATACCAGATAGCTCACTTGTGCAGACCGTTCTAAATGGTATTCCTGATTCATATGAGAGTTTTGCTTCTACTCTTCGGTTGATGATAAAACGCAATCCGAATGCCTTATCATTTGAGGAGTTAGTCTCTATTCTGTTGTAGGAAGATCAGTCCACACAGAACAGGTCCATTATGCGTGTTACGGATCAAGCTTTCCTGGCTAGTTTGAAGGGCAAAGGAAAATGGAGCTCTTCTACTAGTAAGCAGAAATCTGCAAATGCTGCACATTCGAAGAACCAGGATAAAGATGAGAAGAAATAAAAAAAGCAGAAATTGTTTTGCAAGTACTGTAAAGGGAATGATCATATCATAAAGAAATGTCCAATACTGGCTACAAAAGAGGCAAAGAAAAAGGAGGCTGGAATGGTTGTTGCAGAAGCCTCTACACCAAAAACAGAGTCTACTAATCTTGTGCAGGAAGAAGAATGGGCGTTTACTACTGTTTGCAGTTTTGACCCATCTTCTCATGAGTAGTGCATGTATGCAGTGGACTCAGATGTTTGGTACTTTGACAGTGGGGTGACCAAACATATTACCTCGCAGCGCAGTTTCTTCTCTTCACTCGAGCCTGCCCCTACAGGGAATACTATCACATGCGCCAACAACTCCTCTTATCTTGTTATGGGAGTTGGTAAGATCATTCTGACTACTGCTGATGGTAGTTCTTTCACCTTGTCAGATGCTTTATTTGTGCGAGGGATCAAGAAGAATCTGTTATCAGTTTCTGCATTAGCCAAGATTGGCTTGGTTGTGAAATTCGTTGATGACAGGTGTACAGTTCATGATCTATCAAATGGCGATGTGATTATTGCTTCTGGCATTTTATGTCGTGGGTTGTATAAGCTCATAGACTATGAAAGATGTGTGAATGATTCGGCATGTGCAGTTCGTGATTCTCAGGCTATGTGAGATGCAAAGCTTTGGCATGCACCCTTTGGTCATCTGAATTTTGCTAGTTTGCTACGCCTCCAAAAATCTGATATGGTGTCTTCTTTTCCCAATCTTGAGGCACCTAGAAAACATGTATGTGAAGGCTCTATTTTGGGCAAAATGCAGCGTTCCTCCTTTCCAAAAGATGGTTCAGTTCGGGCTACGCAGAAATTGCAGCTTGTACATAGTGATGTCTGTGGTCCTATGCAGACATCCTCTTTTGGGAATTACCTTTACTTCGTGACTTTCATTGATGATTTTTCCAGGCATGCATGGGTATATCCACTCAAAGCAAAGTCCGAAGTGCTCATGTGCTTTAAACAGTTTTTGGTTTTGGCTAAAAATCTCTCAGCATGTAAAATGGGCACCCTCCGTTCTGATCAAGGGGGGGAATATATGTCTTCTGATTTTAATGCATTTTTGGCTGAATGTGGGATAAAACACCAGTGTACAGTGCGGTATACACCTCAACAGAATGGATTTGCTGAACAAAAGAACAGGTCACTCATGGAGATGGCGAGGTGCATGGTCAAGAGTCAAGATTTACCACATAGTTTTTTGGCTTGAGGCTGTCATGTGTGCAGCATATGTACTGAACAGGTGTCCCACTAAAGCACTACTCTCTATCACTCCATATGAGGCTTGGCATGACCACAAGCCATCTGTTGCTCATTTGTGTGTTTTTGGTTGTTTGGCATATGCATTAGTGCCTGAACAACATCGCAGAAAATTAGATGATAAGGCAGTAAAATGTATTTTTGTTGGATACAGTTTTGAAAGTAAAGGCTATCGTCTGTATCATCCACAGACTAAACACATTCTAGTTAGCCGTGATGTTGTCTTTGTGGAAGATGCTATTCAGCCATTGCTTTCATGTACTAAGGAGACATCTGTTAGCTCCAAATACATGTATGATACGTTGATGCCTCTTTTTACAGCTGGACAGTCTAGTGCTGGTCCTAATGAGGAAACTTCGCAGCCTTTGCAGGTTTCATATGATGATGCAGATCATTCTATTTCTGATGCAAATTTACATGATGCACTTGTTGAGGAGAGAGCTGATATTGAGCAGGCAGAAACTATGCCAAAATGGTGCAGACTTTGCGTGACAACAAATTAGATGCACCTTTGTCATATCGTACTCGTTCAGGCTCTCATAGTGCTTCCTTTGCATCAGATTGCTATGTTATGGCTGCGTCTAGTCTCTGTGATGAGAATGAGCCTGTTTCTTTTGATGAAGCATAGAATTCAGAAAATTGGATGGCTACCATGCAATCTGAATATGATGCTATAATGAAGAATGGTACATGGTCTTTATGTGACTTGCCTCCTGGCAAGAAGGCCATTGGCACTAAATGGGTATACAAGCTAAAGCGTAAACTTGATGGTACAGTTGACAGGTATAAGGCTAGGCTTATTGCAAAGGGTTATGCATAGGAAAGAGGCATTGATTTTGATGAGACCTTTGCACCTACATGCCGTATGACTACTATTCGGAGCATTTGTGCACTTGCAGCCCATCATGGTTGGAATGTACATCAGTTGGACATTAAAACAACATTTCTAAATGGTGACTTGCATGAAGAAGTGTATGTTTTTCAGCCCCGTGGCTTTGTGCAGAAAGGGCATGAAAACTAGGTGTGCAAGTTAAAGAAGGCATTATATGGTTTAAAGCAAGCACCACGTGCTTGGTATGAGAAGATGCATGCCTATCTGGTTGCACATGGTTTTGTGAACACTCCAACTGAAAGCACCTTATATGTTAAGCATGCTAATGATGTGCTTCTGATCATTGTTGTCTATGTTGATGACATGCTGCTCACTCGTCCTATAGAGAAGCATATTGTTGATTTCAAGGCTGATTTGCATGCCTCATTTGAGATGTCTGATTTGGGGCATTTGCATCACTATTTGGGCATTCACTTTATGCAAGTTGATGGTGGAATGGCTTTCTGTCAAACGAAATATATTGACACATTATTGCAGCATTTTGGACTTGAAGATTGTAAGCCTATTGCCACTCCTATGGAGACAGGTTTACGATTGAGTATTCATGATGTTGGAGATGCATTTGATGTTGTTCTCTATCAGCAGGCTATTGGATGCTTGATTTACTTATGCATTACTCGGCTAGATATTCAGTTTTCTATCTCACAGATGAGCAGGTTTATGCATTGCCGAGGAGTCATGCATTGGAAGGCGGTTAAGCACATCTTTCGCTACTTGAGTGGTACTCGGCTACTTGGTTGTTTTTTCCCAAGGGGGGATCACTACCACCAGATTTGCATGCTTTTTCTGACTCAGATTGGGCTGGTTGCTATGACACTCGTGTGTCCACCATTGGTTTTTGCTTCATGCTTGGTAGCTCATGTATATCTTGGTTGAGCAAGAAGTAGCCTACTGTGGCCACTTCCACTTGTGAGACTGAGTATAGGGCAGCTTTCACAGGGACCGTTGAGTGTGTGTGGCTCAGATGCATTATGGCTGATTTGGGTGTTGGCGAGCCTTCTGCAACCACCATCTTCACTAACAGTCAGAGCGCATTGGCAGTTGCGAGGAACCGTGTGTTCCATGCTCGCACTAAGCACATTGAGGTGCATTATCACTATGTCAGGGAGAGGTTCTCTGCTGGGGAGATCAACTTGGCATATGTGCCCACGCAGGAGAACATTGCAAACCTTTTCACGAAGGCTCTACCTAGGGAGAAGTTTGAAGCTTTCCGCAAAGCTTTGGGCTTACTTCCTTTTGTGGAGTGATTTCCACATAGCTTGGCACTTCCTTATACATGAGTGTCAGCTCCTTGTTCACCGCATCACTCCCAAGGGGGATTTGTTGATATATTTAGGTAGTGATGTGTGTGAACACACTAGGACCATCGGGGCACTTTTTTCCCTCTTTAGGAGGTTTTTTTCCCCCGGCTTGTATATATGCCTATTGCCCTAATGGGCTACTTATCTTTGTACATTCTCTAGTAATACATTCAGTATTGTGTGTTTGTGCTCCAAGATTCTTCTTCTTCCTTGTGCTGTTTGCGTGCTTCCGCAGACGTCTGTCTCCAACAATCCTCAGTAGCAATAGCTACTTGGTTGTATCCAGAGAACCCGTTAAAGAAGCTATAGCTTCTTTTCCTGCAACTCTTTCCAATAGGTGGTCCGTGATAGGTAATGGAAAGCTATCACGTATCATGGCTGCATTCACTTTCTTCAGGTTAATGCATACTTTGAGTTTTTTGTTCTTCTTAGGCACAACCACTAGTGGTGATACCCATTCAGTATGTTCTATTTCATAAATGAATCCAGCTGCTAATAGCTTGTCTATTTCTTCTTTTATTTTGGTAGCATTGACCTCATTGTATGTGTAAGGGCATTGTTTAGATGGTTTTGCCTCTGATGTCATTGGTATCCTATGGGAACAAATGGAGGGTTCTACACCCTTGAGATCCTTGTATGTGCAGGAGAATACGTCTCGATATTCCCGGATCAACTGTATCAATTCTTCTTCCTCATCTGTGGACACATCTTTTCCTATGTAGGTACATCATTCCTCCCCATCTTCTACTATCACTATGATTTTCTTTGTTTGTTCATTATTGTTGTAAGCTTCTCCTTCTCTTGCCTCTCTTTTAGGCATTTGAATAGCTATTTTTCTCTCCTCTACTTCGTACCTTTTAAAATGCTCTGGAACGTCAAAAAGATCGGGGTCTAGTTCGATCTTACTCGCACCTTCCTTCTACTTTCGTACTATGGGGGCTGCTTCTATTGGTAAAACTTTGGTCATTTCGTGCTTATTTTCGGTTTGAATGGCTTCTAAGTAACGTTCTTCTGAATCAAACTCTGGTTCCATCTCTATGCTCTCGTATTTTTCTTTCCACTCCTTTTCTAGTATTTCTCCTACTTTGACTTCTTGTAAGACCACCATATACAAGTTCATGTCGTAACCTTCTTCATCCACACATTCATTCATCGTTAGAACTTCCTCATTCACACATACATCTAAAGTTGTTAGGATCTCCATCCATCTGTGGGGTTCAAATGTTTCATCAGGAAAGATTTGAGGCATGTACATTGGGTCTTCTATTGGCCGATGATTTGGATGTCCTAGGGGCCATGCTTGCCTCTTGTTCTCTTCTTTCTTTGCTTCTTTACACATCCATAATTGGGCATCCCCATGCATCCAAGATTGATCACTTGATCCAGCACTATGGATAGACAAATCGTCCTCTTCCTTGTGTATGGGGTTCCATTGTAGTGGGGGTACATCTTCGTATGCAAATGTATGCAAGTTTACCTTAGTGGTATTTCCTTGATGTTGAAGGTATATTGAGTCCCTTCCCCAATCTTGTACTACCCTAAGCTATCTCATGAAGGGTCGTCCTAATATCATCTCATAGTTATTTGCTTTTCCAAATTGACATATAGCTAGGGTATGTTCACATTCAACTCCACAGGTGGTTAGCTTGATCTTTTCTAATATTCCCAAGGGTTTCTCCACATGGCCCTCTGCTAATCGAAGCTTCATACGAGTGGGTCGTACAGCAGGTATTCCCCATTTATCCAAAATTTCTTTGGTCACAATACCTACTCCTGCTCCAGTGTCTAATATGGCTTTGGTCATATAGCCATTGTAAGTGACAGGTAGACACGTGTTACCTTCATCTCCTTCACTAAATTCTCTGATCTTATCCACAAGGATTTGTATGTTAGGTGGGCTTTCCTTTCCCTTGTTTTCCTTCTCATTCTTCTCCTGATTTAACTCCAATTGTCTCGCTATTTGTTTCCATAGGTGTGGTTTAACACGAAGTAGTTCTTCCACAGTCAAGTGGAATTGTACTTTGGCCTTCTTTAGTTTGGTTAAGTTGTGGGAACTCTTATCTGAGATTCCTTTTCCGTTTCCTCGTACCGTGGGTGAATGTAAGATTAATGACTCTTTTTCGTATTCTCCCGTGTAGTTAGGTAAGGTGGAAATGCTATGAGTCACCTCTCTGTTTCGGTCTAGTTTCGAAACTTCTTCATATATTTCCTCTAAGTTCGGTTGGGGTTGATAATCTTCCACGTCTAAATCCTCGAATGGGGGTTTTACATCTCCATTCCTTTTCCATTGATCTTCCTGAATTCTATTCCACAGTTCTTTTGGGCAATCCGCTTCTAAGTCTAGGATGGTGGACATAGCTTTTCGTGGTGTATTGGGTAATTCTTTCCCTTCACTCCTCTCTTCACGTTCCAGGTCTTTGGTTTCCATAAAACTCTGATATTGAGTTTCAGGCATTCTTGTTTTAGGGAGGGCCGGGATGGCCTTCTCTAGGGTGGCCTGAGCTGCCTCTATGATTTTTCTACAAATGGCCAGCCTCTCCTTTTCTAGTTCCCCTTGTGGGTAAAGGTTTTCATGTTGTTCTAAGTTTGGTCCATTCTTCATTCTAGCTTGGTAAGCTTTCAACCACATGTCTAAATCATCCGGTTTTGGGTCAGCTAGAATTGATCCTAGTTTCTTTGACTATCGTGACTGTGGTGGAATAGAAACTTCTTCGTGAATCTGAGGTTCTTTTGATATCTTATTGTTGCGTGTATGTCTCTTGTCTTCCTTATTTTTGTTTTTCATCGATTTTTCCTTAAGTTTTTCCCTCCTTTCTTTCCACTTTTGACTCTTCGTTGCTTCGGTATTCTCGTGTATGTCCTCTGAATCTTCCACAACTTGAATTCTTGGTTCTAGGTTTTTACCCTTCCTTTGTTCTGATTTTGCTCGTGGTTTTTCCTGCTCTTTTGTTTGTGCTCGTGTGATTGCCTTCAATGGTACTGTGTATTCCTTGCCATTTCCTAATGCTTCTATGACTTCGATCAAATTAATAGGTGCTATGTCCTGGGTCTTATAAGGATTTTTAGGACAATCTCTTAAGAGATGTTCTTTACCACAATCACTACAATATCCTTCCCATGTCCTAAGGGGTGGTTGGTTGTATGGCCAAGTGCATTCTCTAATGAAGTGGTCTCCTCCACATCTATAACATGGTCCTCTTGGCATAGGTGGTCTGAGGGGTGGTATTAAGGGTGCCTAAGCCTTAGGTGCAGTGTACATTATGTGGAGAATGAGCTCTCCTATGCGCAACGGAAGTGTGTAGTGAACCCTTGTATGTTCAACACTTGGACAAACATCTCCACCTTCGATAGCTTGTTGCTCTCAACACAAAACTCAAATGGACTTGATAGTTTAGTCAATCAAAGTAGACAAACAGTGCTTTCTAACAAGCTATAAATGACTTAATTTGGACAAGTTGTGATTAGGAAACACAACTGTCAAAGATGAACTACCTGTCCACACAGGTGTGCTAAAGAACTAAGCTTCACTCTCGGACTCATACCTCTCTGAATATATATCCTTTGAACTAGATATTTGGTACAGAGAAAGTAGACACAAATAGCTTTCCAACAAGCTAAAAATCAAGTAATTGGGATGCATTTTGATTAGGAAACTCAACTCATCAAGATAGACCATCTGCACACATAAGTACACTATAAAATTGGACTTTACTCTCGGACATATATCTCATAGAGTATGAATGCTCTGAATGAGATATTTGAGACAGTCAAAATAGATGCCATGAGCTTTCCAACAAGACAAAAGTCATGCAATTTGAATATGTTTTGGTCAGGAAACTGAACCAACCAAAATAGACTACCTATCTACATAGGTATACTGAAAAACTAGACTTCACTCTTTTCACTGATACCTCACAAGCTACATAAGGTTTCAAAGAGATATTTGATATGCAAAACGTACACAAGATAAGATTTTTAAAGAATGTTTAAACACACAAAATGGTTACATATGCACTGAGATATGAGCTCTGCAACAGAGCTGTGTACAAACTGACGTGCGGCTGGAAGGAGTCTAAGGGAAACCAAAATGACAAAATGGCTTGATTCGACTACTGGGAGCTCTTGTCTCTTTCTCTCCTTGTTTTGAATGTGCTCCCACTTCACTTTTATAACCAATGAGCATGTGAAGAAGTTTGTGCCTTCTTCTTAACTCACCACTTTCTCCACTACATGCTACTAACTACAAGGCAAGATATTGTATCTCTTACTCATCATGAATTTTGACTAGACTTTTCTTTTTATTATTTTTTCCTTTTTCCTCCAATTTTTCTTTATCTTTATATTTGGTAAATTTATCCAAGCATGGCTCATATGGAAATGAGCTTGTACATTTATCTTCAACACTCCCCCTCAAGCTCATTTGGGAGTTATATTCATCCATGTCCTTCAAATTTATCGCATCCTTGAAACCTTTGAGTTTAGAAGCACCCAAGAACTTTGTAAACATATCTGCAACCTGCTCTTTGGTTCTGATGAACTTTACCTCCACATCTTTGCTCAACACCTTCTCCCTTACATAGTGGTAGTGGACCTCTTTGTGCTTGCTCCTTGCATGAAACATAGGATTGCTTGTCAAGTAAATACTTGACATGTTATCACCGTATATAGGGATGGTTCCAACTTGCACTCCAAGATAAGCCAAAAGATTTTTAATCCACATTGCTTCACATGTGGCAAAAGTTAATCCTCTATATTCAGCCTCCATAGATGAAAGTGCAACAGTAGGTTGTTTCTTTGAGCTCCATGTGATAGGTTTGCTTCCTATCATGAACACATAACCTGAGGTTGATCTTCTATCTTCCTTTGAACCTACCCAATCAGCATCACTAAAGCCTTTGACCTTCAGTTCTTCATCAAACTTGTAAAACAAAGCATGATTAACTATATGCTTTATGTATCTCAACACTCTCTTGGCTGAATTTAAGTGTTCACTTGTCGGGGCTTGCATAAACTAAGAAAGTACACCAACAACATAAGACAAATCAGGTCTTGTAATGTTTGCATAGATCAATGATCCTACAATGCTTTTGTATGTCGTTACATCTTCCAATGGTTCTCCATCATTTGAACAAATCTTTGTATTTGTGTCCACGGGTTGAGTGAGTGGTTTGCATTCACTCATTCCAAATCTGAAAAGAACATCCAACAAGTACTTCTTTTGCATCAAGTAGATGCCACTCTTTCCATAAACAACTTCAATTCCTAAAAAATATTTTAGCTCTCCAAGATCTAAAATTTTAAAATCCTTACCAAGCTTCCTTTTGATATATTTAATCCCTGTAACATCATTTCGTGTTATGATGAGATCATCAATGTATATGCAAATATATACCTCTCTATTTTCTTCCTTCTTCATGTACAACAAAGGATCTGCACTACTTGGGTTGTATCCACACTTAGTTAGATACTCTACCAATCTCTGATTCCATGCTCTCGGTGCTTGCTTCAAGCCATAAAGTGCCTTCTTCAACCTGCAAACAAAATCTGGATGGTTTTCATCTTCAAATCCAACCGGTTGACTCATGTATACCTCTTCTTGTAGTTCTCCATTGAGAAAAGCATTTTTGATGTGGAGTTGATATAGTGGCCATCTTCTTGAAGCACCAATTGCTATTAAGGTTCCGATAGTTCCCATCTTTGCAACGGGGCGGAAAACTTCATCATAATCTATGCCTTGTGTTTGTTTAAATCCTTTCGCAACTAATCTAGCTCTATATCTAGCTAGCGAACCATCAGCATTCCTCTTTACTTTAAACACCCATTTGTTTGGAACAATCTTCATACCTTCTTTCTTTGGCACTAGCTCCCATGTGTGATTATCTTTGAGAGCTTTGATCTCCTCTTTCATAGCTTGCTTCCATTCCTTTTGTGTGCAAGCTTCTTCATATGTCTTAGGCTCTTTGTCTTTGATAACCTGCATCATGTATGCAAAATGTGTCGCCATAAAACTATCATAACTCAAGCTTTGAGTTGGATACCTTGTCCTTGAAGATCTTCTTTCATTGCCTTTAGAGAGTTTTTTCTTTAACCTATTTAGCTTTACCATCGGAGTGATTACCTCTTCATATTCTTCTTCACTTGCATCTACCTCATTGTTTGGAGTAGCACTTGCATCTTTGGCTCTACTATGAGCTGAATTTGGAGACAAAGAATGGCTACCCCTCCATGTTGAACATTCTTCATTTGATGTAGATGCCTCTGGACCTGAAGCCTTTGTGGTTGATTGTTGAACTTCTCTTTGATTTGTTCCTGCATAATCATCACAATCTTCTTCAAGAATCTTTTCCTTTCCTTTATCTTCATACCATGGTCTTAGTTCATCAAAGACCACATCTCGTGAGACTCTTAATTCCTTTGTTCTAGGGTTGTAACACTTGTATCCTTTTTGCTTCGTCGAGTAGCGGATGAAAATGCATTTTTCTGATCTTGGTTCCATCTTTGTTCTAACTTCTAACTTTGAGGTGTGTAAGATCAGGTTTCTTACCGGAATATACCTCTTCTGGAGTCAAGTGATGTATTCCTGATGTTGTGCACCTATTCATCAAGTAAATGGCGGTTGTGGTAGCTTTAGCCCAATAGTACAATGGTACCTTCATCTCGTTGAGCATGCATCTTGCAATTTCAGCAATTTGCCTATTTTTTGTCTTAGCTACTCCATTTTGTTGTGGTGTATACCTACAAGTGATTTGCCTTCTGATCCCATTCTCTTGTAGAAAATCTGAAAATTCTTTGGAGAAGTATTCTCCTCCACCATCAGACCTTAAGGTTTTGATAAACCTTCCCGTTTCCTTTTCAACTTCAACTTTGAATCTTTTGAATATAGAAAACACCTCTGATTTTTGCTTCATACAAAACAGCCATACCTTTCTTGAGTGATCATCAATGAAGGTGACAAAAAATCTATTACCAGACATTGATGCCTCTTGGGTTGGTCCCCATACATCCGTATGTATCAAGTCCAAGACATTTGGAGCCACATAATTGCTCCTCTTGAATGGCTGCCTCGTTTGCTTTCCTAGTTGACAAGCTTCACATAACTCATGTAGTACAATGCTATTAAATTTTGGAAGACCTCTTACCACTCATGTTTGCTCATGTCCTTCAGCTTTGGAATGTTGATGTGTCCTATTCTTTTGTGCCATAAGTCCAGCTCTGAAATCTTCTTGTTCCCACATTGAATGTACATGACCTTTCCATGTGGATGTTGGACATCCAAAGTGAACATCCTTCCTTCTCTTCTACCTCGAGCAATGACCTTGAAGCCTTCTTTTGGATTCAAAAACCCATTCTCCTTGAATATGACATGATAACCCTTCTCTATCATTTGTCCTACTGAAATCTAGTTCTTTGAAATTGTAGGAACATGAAGAACATTAGATAGTACCTTTGCTCTGCTTGTATCTCCAAGCCTTATATCTCCAATGTGTTCAATCATCTATTGAGTATCATCACCTATTTCAACACATCCTTTTCCACTTGGTAGCTGTAGATTAGTGAACAAACTTCCTTGGCATGTCATATGGTTACTACAACCTGAATCAATGTACCATTTTTTGTCATCTTCACAAGAGCTTCTATACTCATGTCTCATTGCAAGTAGTGTGTGCTTGCTTCCTTCACTTGAGGTGCTTGCATAGTTGCTTTGGTTCCTTTGATTGCCTCCATTTGGTCTTCCATTCTTCAGCCAACAATCACTAGCATAGTGTCCTACTTTACCACAATGATAGCATGTTATACCTTTATGAGAATTGTAGGAGCTTCGGCCTCTTCCTCTACTTCTACCTCGACCTCTTCCTTGTGTGTTGGCATTTGATGCATCCTTGTTGTCTTCCGAATTGTTTTGATTGTAGTTGGAGTGGTTGTGACCTCTTCCTTTTCCTCTTGAGCCTCCTCTTGAGTTTCTTCCTTTACCTCGACCTGTTTTTTGCTGCGTATGTCTTTCTGCTACAGGACATCTATACACATACTCGTTGAATCTTCGGGCAGCCGTTCTCACAGTTTCATTAGGGTTCTATTTAAAACTCTGGATTAAAGATGAAGAATTGTGATTAATTCCTCTCTTAGTGAATTCCTCTATGAATTCTTCAAAGAATTGCTCCATATTTCCAAATTGGTTGGGGTCTAATGGCTAGAATCAAGTTAGAGCCATTCCTGTGAGGGTGAGTCCAAATGACTCATTGAACTCTTAGAACTTTTTTAAATTTGGCAATGTGGTCGTAGGGTTCTCCCAATCCATCATAATGATTCCTCACACATTTGGCCACTTGAATAGGTCTTAATCTTCTTATGGGTTTTGGTTGTCTAGGCATTACTGGGAAGGCAGGAATTGCTGGTCTAATTGGGGGTATTTCGGGTTGCACTCCTATTGGTGGTCGTGGCCTTGCTGGTGGTCCGTATTGATTACCTACTCCAGCATGGGTCTGATTGTGTGTTTGTACTCCAGGTGTTGCGAATTGCACATGAGTTTGGTTCGAAACACTCCGTTGGCTTGTTTGTCCCGACATTGGTTGCTTTGCCTCTTGTTGTGTTCCGAAGGGATTCTGAGAGGTGGTTGCCTATTCTCATTGAGGGAATATAGGAAACCCCATGTATTTCAGTCAAGCTCTGTTTATGGCATCCACGAGCCAATACCTTCTTTGGTTCTCGTCTAGGTATGTTACTCTAGACTCGTCTTCCGGATCCTTTAGCTCATAAAATGTCATCGTACTTTCTTCTCTTCCTTGAGTCGATGAGTCAGTTTGAAGTGACAAGTCTGATCCATGGATTAAATAGACTTCGAATAAGTAGTCCTCTTGAAGTATCAAGTCCCCTCTCAAGACCCGCGTCACTATTGACTTGCCTCTAGGGGTAGTCATTAACTCCGCAGGGTTCGGTCTCCCTGAGTTTTCTTGTCCCACTAACTCTCCCCTCTCATTGATCAAATCAGGATATTCAGACACTATGTAGATGTGACCCAACTTATCCATGTATGCTCCAAATTCATACTTGGCAGCAGGTCTGGGCATAATTGTTGAATCTAAGGAAGTCACCATCCTAGCCACAGATTTGTTTAAACCATCTAGGTAGATGGAAATCTCCTAGGCATTAGTAGGAACGTACTGCAAAGAAGTGTGGTATTCTCCTTCTACAACGGTCATGAATTTTCTCCTGGGAGCAGGACCCAACATGTCTTCTAAGGCCATGGGTATCTCCTCCTTTGAGTCACTAGAGGTATCTGAATAGACAGAGCGATGAGTGACCTGAGTGGTACTTCCTATGGATGATATGACACTTTGCCGGCTACTTAGAACCCTTCCTGAACTCACGTTCATTCACCCTCCTGGGGCTCTCTTGACCTCTAATACTCTCCCTAAATGACTCCTCAAATGCCTCAATTTCACCCTTGAAAATGATCAAAGTGTTCTGGACGATACCACTTTGGTGATACTACACTAGGTGATACCAGGTTGTCAACGATACGATACCACTTCAGGACACCATACGATACTAGTCTTTGTAATGATAAGATACCAAGTAACTTCACGATATGATACTTGGAAAATCCACGATATGATACCACAGGACTAGATGATACAATACTCGAAAGTCACGCGATAGGATACCAGTGCAGCTAGCAATACGATAGCCAAATTACCCGTGATATGATACTGAAATTTGACATGATACGATATCGCTAGGTCAATGATACGATACCGTGACCGAGACGATACGATACCGTGACCGAGACGATACGATACCACTTGGCCAATTGCAATCGTGATACCAACTAGGCAATACGATACCAAAAATGGTATCCCAATACCACAGCTGGCAACTGGTGATACGATACTTCGGCGAGTATCGCAATACAAGGGAATTTTTGGTATTGTGATACCAAAAACTCAATCGATCGCGATACTCCAGCCAAATCACCTCCAAATTCAAAAATATTTTCACCCCTAGCTCTTCTCTCACCCCTCTTCACTCCTAAATCTCTTTTTTACAAAAAATATTCCTCCAAACACTCTGTCCCACCCCACGATACTGTCTGGACCTTTAATCACGTGTAAATGCAAATTTTCAGATTTTATGGAATTAAGGTTCAAATGTAACGTACCTTTAGGTTGTTGTGCTTAAGCCTTGAACTCACTAGGTAAGTGTAGGGGCCCTATTTGCATGATACCAATTCGGTGATACCATTTGCTGCTCTCAGACGATACCAAACTATAGCAAGTGTCAAATGAACTTCTATTTTTTGGTTTGTATAGTTTTTAGTGACTAAAGCCTAACTACACTAATTTGGTAATTTTTTGGAAATTTTTCTTGATAATTTGGACTTACTCCTACTCCACTTCTCTTCCTAGCCTAACCCTAACTCTTTCTCCTCTCTGTCTCTCCAAACCCTAAACCTAAAAACTCATTACACACACCTTTGGGATGTGAAGTAATAAGTGTTGAAGCGTCGGACTACTTGCCACTACACGAATTCACCCCTAGAAGTACGATTTTGTCACTCTAGAACCATAACCATCACGAAGGCACTTTGGTCGAGTGTGTTCCCCGACAACGGTGCCAAAAACATGTGTACCTAAGTCACAAAGCCTTAGGGACTTGTGCCAAGGAGACTAAATCTCGTTTGCCACACGTGCGTATACTGGGGAATTGACACAGGCTTATTTGTCAATCCGATGAACCGACCTAGCCAAACGTATAAGGACATGTGCACACGTGATGAAAAATGAAGTGGTTCAGCTATCATGCATGAGAAAAGACTAACCTACCTCTCTAACTCACTTAACTATTGAAAGTGCTTGCCGCGATACCACTTAGAGTAGTTTTCACTAAATCGAGGATATCTCCCAGCTCAGAACTCTGAATATGGCCAATTGCAGGTTCATTTCAAAGCTCTTGATGAGACACTTCTATTGGAGGTGGTTCCACTGGATTCTAACAACCGTGCTTCAAGTTATGATAGAAATAGTGAATGGTGGGAAACACACGCACTCACTCCACAACTCGTGCTTGCTCACGCAAACACTACAACAACTCAAAAGTGTTGGGGAGGGGTAGACAACAATCTTCCACACACATTTCAAGACTCACACACACACAATAGATCATGGAGAAGATGAAAATCTGTAGGAAAGAAGCAAATTCGAAATTCAGGAGCTCTCCTTCTTCACAATGGAAAAAAGTGTTTACAAAGAGTCACAAAGTGACTTATATACATGTGCCCTAAAAATGGTCCTTCACACAAGTGACCGGCACTTTATTGACTAATCTCTGTTCTCCTACTATTTTACAAGAAATATATTACAATGACTTGGGATTATGCATCTAGAGGACTCCTCTAATGCATTTACATGGATTTTTAGGGAATTCCTAAAATTTTGAAGAAGAAAAATATGACATTTATTTGAAAATTTTGGGGCTCCTCTTTTGGGGCTCCTCTTTTGGGGCTCCCCTTTTTGTCTCTATCGTCCCTTGACAGGCTTTTGTTTCTCCTTTATGGCTTATCTAGGATTTCTGAATACACGCACTCAGTGGTTGAAGAAGCGATAAGGACTGTCACAAAATTTGTTACTTTATCCGAGGTATGTCCTTGGCTTCTATTTGCCACTTGGTATTCCGTACATCACAAATCTGGGTTGCTGTATTAAGTCGGGTTGTCACGCACACCATCAATGGAAGGATTAGGATTTGCCAGATATCTTCTTGCACCTCTTCATGGATACTTATTGGCCTTGATCCACCCTTGACACTTAGATACTTTCCCTTGTTGTATTGTCTTGAGCCTGTTTACCTTCTGCCACCGCATGCCTTAATTTGTTGACCTCTACTCTCTTTTAAGAGAGCATTACGTTTTAAAGGTCCTATTTCTAAATCTTCTTTGTCATCCTTAAGGACCTGTTCCATCTCATGTCACTGCATGCATCAAGTGGACGAGGAGACACCTAGGACCTTCATATAACTGGTTATCTTATCTGATGAAGCGTCCTATGTGTTTTGTCTCTCTCCTCGACTTGTTTCGCTTCATGGCCAACTCCTAGTGGATGAGGTAGTTGTGTGCAACCTCCCATGAAATGTCCTCATTGTTATCTTTCTTTAATTCCACTCCTCAGGACCTAAGCCTTTGTCGTTGTTACCTGATGCATGCCCCTACGGGGCTTTGGGCAGAGAGTTGTTTGTTTTTTTGATAATTATCTTTATTCTTTATTGAGCAGCTTTATTCTTTGATCTTCTTCTTCTTCTTCTTCTTCTCTTTTTGCTTGATTCCCCTTCCACATTGTACTACTACCAAATTACTTCCTATAGAAGAGCAATCCAGATGGGATTCAAGGGATGGACTAGCACTTTCATATATTTCTATGGAATTCAAGAGGCATATAATACCCCAGTTTAGGTCTTGCACAACCTCTTGTTAGGTTTGTTTGGAGTTAGAGAATCTCTATTAGAGCAAAAACCTTGCTTGAAAAGCTCATCTAAGGAGACAATTAGCCAACGCAAGGATGAAAGTTGGTGAATCAATTCAGACACATATTTTGAAGCTTAAGGATTTACAAGATTAGTTACTGAATGTTGCACTCAACATATCAGATGAAGAGATGGTAAACACACTTCTAAACTCACTTCCATCTACATATCAAAGGCCTATTCATGAAATTTGGGAATGATTCAAGTCCCATTCATATTACTTACAATGTTAACTTCATAATTTTGAGGCCAATCGTGATACCCCATTTATCATAAAATTATCCTTAATATTCAGATTTCAGTTTAATATACTCCAATCAAGAGATAAAAACATGTTGTAGTGTATGAATGAGTCGAAAACTAAAATATTGGGTCAGAAAGAATTGTTTCAAAAGGAGTTTCAGATCATACATTCAGATGTGATGGGTCCAATAAGAACATATTCTATTCAAGGTTTCAAGTATGTTGTTATGTTCATTGATGATTTATCATGATACTCATGGATTTACGATCTTAAAGTGAAGTAAGAGGTGTTTCCTACTTTCAAGAAGTTCTCACTTATGGTTGAAAACGAAAGTCAGTCAAAGATCCAAATTTTGAGAAGTGATAGAGGAGGAGAGTACATGTCAAAAGACTTTAAGTGTTTTCTTGAAGACAAAAGTATCTCTCATGAACTCACTATTGCTTATACGCTAGAACAGAATGGTGTTGCAAAGAGAAACAATAGGATGCCATCCAAAAGGTTTTCTCCCAAGTTTTGGTTGGATGAAGTACATATTGCTAATCACATTCTTAATAGGTCTTCCACAAAAGCTTTGAAGGTCCTCACACCTTATGACGACTATTATGGGAAGAAGCCCACTCTCAGTTACTTTAAAGTTTCCGGTTCCCCAGCTTATGTTCACATTGAGAAGAAGGATCATGTTAAGATTGATGTGAAAGCCATTAAAGCAATCTTTATTGGTTATGCAATTGAAAGCAAAGGATATATATTCTATATTCAAGATACAAATGATATCCCACTCTCACACAATGCATATATTGTAGAAAGTTAGATTTATGATAATAAGGAAGAGATTCCAAAGTTCATAAAAGCAGAGGACTATGCATTTTTTTAGAAGGCATTTGGATGCTTACATTCAGACATACAAGGGGGATGATGAACCTTCTCAAACCCTAAGAGATGCATGTGAAGAGAGAATTTCATTACCTACACTAGTAGCTAGTCCTTCATCACTACCTGTTGAAGTTCTGACTTATGAAGTTGGAGAAGGTTCTAGAGTTTCAGAAGAAGGAGATATTGAAAAACCATAAATGATACAACCACTTTTCAGGAACATGCCAAAGTGATCATACCAAACTTGGAAGGATATTCCTATAAACAAATACATGGAAAGAACCAGAAGTCAAACAAAAAGACATCAAGGAGACCAGGTAAATTATGCACAACATTTTGAGATTCATAATAGTTTATCTCTTACTCTAGTTGAGAATGAACCAGCTAGTGTTCAAGATGCACTACAAAGTGATATGATTATGACAAGTCCGAGGATTTAGTTCAAGTATAGAGATAAGTATATCTACATGGCACAACAGAAATACATTGAGAAATTATTGGAAAGGTTTGAGATGATAGATTCTAAACCTATGCAAACACCTATGGATGTGAATGTGTTATTGCACTCGAAAGCAGATTTAGAACCATTTGAATGCTACATTATATAGTCAAGCAATATGTTTCTTGATATATCTATGTAATACACATCAAGACATTCAGTTTTTATTTTTGTAAGTAAACAGGTTCATACATAGTCAACTCAAGATGTAGTGGAAGTACAAGAGTTCTAAACTATTCTTATTCTCCATATTCTCACACATACACACACAAACTCTTCATACCTCTTAGGCCCATAGTCTCTTGTATCTAGTTTCTATTTCTACCTAGATATAAATATCGCCAGTTTGTATCATATTCACACATTGTAATCTAACATTCATACATAAGTTAGTACAAGTGAGCCTCATAGCTTATCGTTACACTTGGAATATCATATATTCTCTCTCTATCTCTCACTCATCTATTTTTGAGTTTTAAGGTGTGTATGTTTAGGTTCATCTTTTGGAAGATCCTCTAAACCTATGATATATTGTTATTGTGGCCCACTCCCACTTCCAACAAATGATCCATAAACAGTCTTTATAAAAAATAGAATAAATGAGCATAGGTAAAAGAATGCTTCAATGGATATTTTAGTGTAATCCAAACCATATGTTTTTTGATGTAGATCAAATCCACATCAAGCATAGTGTAAGCTTGATTTCCATCAACTCCTCCTCAAGGTAAAGTATGCTTGAGTCTTCATCTCTAATGGGTTGAATACGTGCCATTGATTCAAATATGCAAAGCTTTATTCAATCAATCTCCTTCATCATCATATCTGCTCCTTGCTTTTTAGTTGGAACAAAAGAAATGTGAATCTCCTTTGCCATGAGCTTCTCCCTGATGAAGTGGTAGTGAATCTTTATCATGTGTTTGGCTCTTGCATGGAAAATAGGGTTTGCTGCTAGATGCATGGAACTTACATTATTTCCAAATATGTAAGGTTTGGAACTCACGAGTCCCAAATATTTATACAATGCTTTTAACCATATTTTCTCTTGAGTTTCTATGGTCAAACCTTTGTACTCTACTTCAGTTCAGGATAAAGGAACTGTTGGTTGCTTCTTGGGGCTCCATGACACTAGCTTTGAACCTGAAATGCTAAGTAGCCAAAGGTAAGCCTTCTATCATCCTTAGCTCTTGTCCAATCTACATGTGAATAGATTTTGATATCCAAATCTGAAGAAACACCACAAGGAATCTGGGCGCATAGCGACGGTTAAGGTGACACAATTTCGTCGCTATAAAATTGCAAAATGCATCGCAATGAGTGTCGCGTGCGAACCATCGATTAAATGATGAATAAAATGATGTTTTTTTCGACGTACTGTGCAACGGGGTATGCAGCGCTCGCATAGAGCATTGCTAAGGCAACGGTTTCAAAAAGCATCGCATAAGTGATGCTAAAAAGTGTCGCATAAGCAACGCTAAAAAGTGGCGCATAAGTGATGCTAAATAATGTCGCTTATGCGATGCCAATTCCAATGGTTTTTACAATGCGTTACCATCGCCTACATGGCGGTCTGTTGACCAAAAAAATTAAAATGTTGGAGGGTCTTTGATCGGCATTTTCACGCATCTCATCAAAGAGTTGTCCAATGTTGGCAATTGTGTTGCGCTTAGGAGCTGAAACAAGTATATGCAGAATTGTTGTTTTGCCTAAGCTCTCTTTGATTGTCTCTCTGTCTCTGTTTCTCTCTTTCTACATCTTTCTCTTTTTGAATTCTCTCTCTCTCTCTCTCTCTCTCTCTCTCTTCTTTCTCTCTTTATTGCAGGTTATTCAAAAAGCTAACCAAGCAAAAGGTATGGCTAACTATTGTAAGTACAATTTCTATTCTCTGTATATCATTTGAATTGTGTTATTTTCATTAGATAGCATACTCACACTTATTGATATGCACTTATACACTTATACATGATGAAGGTGCACTTTCACACATATACACATATACACATGCACATACACACACATATATACACATAGATACATGTGCACATACACTTAGACATACACACACATACACATGCATATGCACAAACATTTCTACAACCACATAAAAAGACTTACATGCATGCATTATTGCATATATATATACACATACACACATTAACATATACGTAAATACATGTATATGCACATCCACATGCATGCACATGGATGCAAATGGAAATGCATCCACATACACATGCATGTTTCATACATATACACATGCATATACATACATTATACACATATATACACATATATATGCACATACGTACACACACATACACACACACACATGCACATACATACATATACACATATACATGCACATACACACATATACACATAGAGTTACATATATACATGCACATACATATACACACACATACACATGCACATGCACATACGCATACACACGTATACACTTACACATGCACATGTGCATACATACATATACACACACGTACACATGCACATACATACATATACACTTACGTACACACATATGAATGAATTATATAATTAAAATATTAAAACACATGCTTAATATAAACAATAATTACAATCGATAGAACAAAACTCTTCATTACTTAATACCATACACACAATTCAAAACATAAATGAAATAAAAAATATATAGATAAAATATATATGTATACATATCAATGTAAATACATATAATACAATGTCATAATCAACTAGAATCCTAATCAACATCATCATGATCATCATCATCATCAGCAGCATCATGATCATCCTGATCATCCTCATCCTCATCATCATGATCACCCTATGACGATCGAGATCTTCCCACCTATGTCTGTCTCTCCACCTCATCCATATCTTCCTCTCCATAATACTCCTATATTACATATAACAAACATAAATAAGTAAAAAAATTAAACCATTCATAAAAATAAAATAATTATATAAAATTTAATAATACTCACAAAGGCATCCGGATGATCTCGCATATACTCGCTCAAACGCCGATATCCAAAATGTGTAGCATACTCGATCTCATGTTCCTAGGATAATCCTTTTGCTGCAGTGAAACAAATAAAAAAGATTAGTTGCTTGCATTTTAACTAAAATAAAAAACATACTCACAATAACACATATACTTACAAATGTAGTTACAAAACCATTATGGCCCATTTGGCCTAGGTGTGATGTGTGGCCTGACTCCACTCTCTTTTTTGAAGTAGCCTGTTTATTTAAGAAAAAAGAAATACATAAATTAAATGTAAAAAATTACTAAAATATATGAAAATCATAAATATAAAATATTAATTTATGTACCTCCTGCTGAGGAAATGACTCTTGAAGACGTAGTTGTCTATGAAAAAATTGCCACGTCTCAAGTGGTATGTTAGGTCGCCTCTTATTTTTTTCCACCATACAATATCTTTTGTTAATTTAATCTCAAACAGATAAAAAAATCAGAATACATACACATATACGCACACATACACATACACATACACATACCCACATACACATATACATGCAAACATATACGCATACATATATGTATACATATACACATATACATACATATAACATAAACACACATATACATATCCACATATTTACGTACACACACATGCATGCATATACACTCATTCATATAAAATACATGCATTTACCCCACAATAATGTGTATTTGTGTATATGTGAATATGTGTCTATGTGTAAATGTGTATATGTGAATATGTGTATATGTGTAAATATGTATATGTGAATTTTTTGTGTATGTAAATAATCAGATTATTAATATCAAATACCATTATTTATAGATTCGGATCAATCAGATGGAACTCCACCACCCTCTCCTCATCGTGCAACGATTATATACTGTATGTATATCAAACATTTAATTTTAAATATATTTGATGGATACATAATTCATATATTTTTTTATTTCTTCTTATAATCAGATTGTGATCAATCAAAGGGTACACCACCATCTCCTACCCATGCAACGACTTCACATGTGTCCTCCGATAGGAATTATGATGAATTTTACTATCAAGAGCATATTATATGTTGGTGTAACTCTTGTTATGGCACGTATCAAAGACCACGATTGGAATGTATTGAACATGAGGTAGAGTATGGTACTTTTGAGCATGCACCATCACCTGGTCAACGTGATAATGCTTGGGTATGTATTTTTTAATTAATGTCATTATTTTATTTAAAAACCATGTACAAAATCAAATTACTGTTGATATACAAGAATACTTGCTCGATGATGATGATAATTTTTCTCATAATGTTAATATACCCCGTTCACGTCATGCACTTGCTGGTCATCAATTACAAGTGGAGGTTTCTAGAAATCCTCTACCTCCTGGTTTAGAGACTGAAACCACTGGAGATTATCCATTGCCAGCTCGTGATCGTTCTTTAGTACAAACAGATGATAGAAGAAGATATGGAGGATGGAATAGAGCACCACTTCCTTTAGATGGAGAGGTTTTCAACTTTTGGGGTAATCATTGTATTATTGCTCCATCCACTATTACTAATGCTGGTCGTGGTCTCTTTATTGTAGAGGATTTGTATGTACCTCCGAACTCTGAAGTCACTCTTATGTCATTTTGTGGTCCTATATATGGATTGGGAGATTGGCATTGACTTTCATGTTATGTTCAAAGCATGAGTACTTATGGATTATGCTTGAATGCAGCATACCTTACTAGCACAAGGATTTTACATGTAGAAAATGAAAGATTATATATTGATGAAAGAGCTTACACACATGGAAATAGAGTAGGTTTAATAAATAGTAGTCGAGGGTTACATAATAGTTCAAGGACTAATTTCACATTTGACGAGCGTGAAAATAGTCATGAATCACCATACATGAGTAGAGATGTATCAAGATACATAGTTGTCAATGCTATTACTACATTACATGTCGGTGATGAACTATTAGTGAATTATGGATGGTGTAGACCTCCAAGAGAACCTTTTAGCTAGAGAGAATAAAAATTTTCTATCCATATTTAATAACTTATATACTTAATTTTATATTTAAAGTTTACTTTTTATTCATTTATGGAATACTAATGAATTTTATTTATATGTGTAGATTCCAACATATGATGTTGATGATATTCCTTCAAACCATTCACGATTGCCAATAAAACCTCATTTATCAAAAGCTTCTATGAGGAGGCTACGCAAAAGTAATCCTCTTGAATATGCAAGGTTGAAAGATCTATATTCAAAAGATGATAAAGTACAAGATTTCTATGACAATGATGAAGATGATGGCATGGCAGATTTTATTGAGGATTGGTATCAAAATGACAGTGAGAGCATTGATATTTCTAAAAATGTGAAATATCTTCGAGAGGAATGTCTAAAGCATGTGTATGAAGGAAGTCGTTTGACATGACTAAGTGCGAGGTTACTTATTCTCAATCTTAAAAATCATTTTGGATGGAGTAATGTATCTGTTTCAACACGATTAAGGTATAATTTTCAATTTTCTATATATATATATATATATATATATATATATATATATATATATATATATATATATATATATATATATATATATATATATATATATATATATATATATATATATATATATATATATATATATATATATATATATATATATATGCATATATAAACATACACATAATATACATGAATGCATACACACACAAATACACACATACACATGTTATGAGAGTAAGGTCAAATTATACATACCTGTATCCAATGAAGATGTTTTGTCCATCTAGCCTTTAGAATTGTCCACCCAACCTTTAGAATCTTCTTGACACATATGTTTCTCCTATTTTAGTCGACCTATTACCTGTGTTGCTAATTATACAAATATTAAATAGCAGTTACCAAGGAGGGTATTAAGTCGCATGTAAAATGGGAGGAGAAAATTTATCTTGAAGATTTTGACGGATGGAAAAATAATTTTAAAGGATGGGCGACCAAAAAGTGTCCATTCAATGTAGGTTTTTATTCCTACTTTAGATAAGGTAAGAACAAGAACTTGAATTGAATGGACACTTTTTGTTCGCCCATCTTTTAAACCTATTAATGCATCTTTCAAAATATTCGCGAAAAATTTGATCCTCCCATTTTACACATGACCCAATACCTTCCTTGGTAACAACTATTTAATATCTGTAAACAGCTTAGCAAGATAGGTAATAGATTAACTATAAAATGGGAAACTGCCAGACGCTTCAATGGTCTAGATATGAAAATCTTCAAACCACAATATACAAAAAACATTTAAAAACGAAATCAAATATACACATCTACACATGCATACATACATATACATACATATATACACATTCATACATATACATACATACATACATACATACACATGTATACACACATACATATACATATATGCATATGTATATAGACATACATATACACCTATAAAACACATATACATACATATATACATATACACATACACATATGTATATGCGTGCACATGCATATTCACATCCACATATAGATACACATAAGCATACACATATATAAAATTATATGCACATACATACATATATATATATATATATATATATATATATATATATATATATATATATATATTTATTTAGTTTCTTTAATATATCTTCTTTTTATGAACTTACAGGTTATTATCTGAAAAGTTTTTACCAAGTCAGAATAGTATACATGTGTGTCCTAATAATTGTATTTTATATAGAGGTGAATATGGAGACTCTTTGACATGTCCCAAATGTCAATCTCCTTGATATAAGGGCGAAGAAGGTAAAATGCCAAAAAAGGTATTGAGACATTTTCCATTGGCTCCACGGATTAGACATATGTTTCAAAGACCCAAATTATCAAAGCTTTTCACTTGGGGACATGATCATAAAAGTACTAATGGAATAATCAAAATACCTCATGATAGTGTTGCTTTTCAACATATTGGTTCTACATGGCCTGAATTTGCACAAAATCCATAGAATCTAAAGTTAGGAGTTGCATTAGATGGGGTTAATCCACTCTCCATGAAATCCAGTAAATGGTCAACATGGCCAGTGGTAGTATATGTGTGTGCGTCTATGAGTGTGTATGTGTTTATGCGTGTGTATGTTTCTATGTGTGTGTATGTGTCTATGTGTGTATGTGTATGCATGTATGTATGCATATGCATGTGCATTATGTATGCATATGTGTGTGTATGTGTGTGTATGCATTATGTATGCATTATCTATGCATATGTGTGTATTCATTAAGTATGCATATCTTTGTGTATGCATGTAAGTATGTATGTATGCATATGCATATGCATTATTTATGCATATGTAAGCATGTATGTGTATGTGTGTGTATGTCTCTCTATGTGTGTGTATGTGTGTATGTATGCATGTATGTGCGTGTGTATGTGTGTGTGCATGTGTATGTGTGTGTATGCATCATTATGTGTGTATGTGTCTATGTGTGTATGTGAGTGTGTGTATATGTGTGTGTATGTGTGTGTGTCTATGAGTGTGTATGTGTTTATGTGTGTGTATGTGTGTGTGTGTATGTGTCTATGTCTATATGTGTATGCACGTATATATGCATATGTGTGTGTATGGGTGTATGTGCATTATGTATGCATATGTGTGTGTATGCATTATGTATCTGTATGTCTACATGTGCATTATGTATGCATATGTGTGTGTATGCATATATGTGTGTGTGCATGTGTATGTGTGTGTGTTTGCATTTATATGTGTGTGTATGCAACATTATGTGTGCATGTGTGTATATGTGTGTGTATATGTGTGTGTATGTGTGTGTGTGTGTCTATGTGTATGTGTGTGTGTGTCTATGTATGTATATGTGTGTGTGTATGCATATGTATGTGTGTACGTGTGTGTGTGTGTGTGCATACCTAGCTTCAATGATGATATGTGTGTGTCTCTCTCACTCTCTCTCTCTCTCTCGTGCTCTCTCTCTCTCTCTCTCTCTCTCTCTCTCTCGTTCTCTTGCTCTCTCGCATCCAAATCTTGGCACAAATGTGCCGCGAGAAATCAAAATTTGTTTTTAACATTCCATAGCATCACTTATGCGAGGCTCTGGAACACAGGACATCACTTATGGGATGCCAACGAGTTTGCCAACATCGCAAATAACATCACTAGTTAGTGATGCTATTTGCGATGCACCCTTTTAGCATCGCATAAGCGATGCTAGCATTGCTTATGCGACGAAGGCCTGTAAAAACAAATCCAAAAACAACACCGTCGCTTATGCAATGCTAGTGTTGCATAAGCGATGATTCTCATTTTTTTTCAATTCGGGGGCATCGCTATGCCCCCTATTTCTTGTAATGAATAAGGAAACAATAGACTATCATTGATTGTATCTTTGAGATACCTAATTACTCTCTTCGCTGCATCCGTGTGTCCTCTTCTAGGTGAGTGCATGAATTGACTAAGCACTCCCACACTATATGAGATGTCTACCCTTATATGAGTAGCATATGTGAAGCTACCTACCAAGCTTTTATATTCTTTCATGTCTTCAATTTTCTCACCTTCATTAACACTAAGTTTATGATTCATCTCTAAAGGAATACCTGCAAGCTTTGTGTTCTCCATTCTGAACTTGAGAAGCAGATCTTGAATGTATCTCCTCTAACTCAAATACATTTCTTCATTTTTGTATATGACCTACATACCTAGGAAGAATGTGAGATCACCTAAATCATTGAGTGAAATCCTCTTGCATGTGTCTCTTCATTATTAGAATGCCATTCAGATCATAACCTGTCAAAATTATGTCATCTACATATACACATAGATAGGTAGCCTCATTCTGATCCCTTTTGATGAATAGAGAAGAATGTAAGTCCCTACATTTGAACCCTTGATCTTGAAGGTATATAACCAACTTCTAATTCCAAGCTCTCGGAGCTTTTTTCAATCCATAAAATGCTTACTTAGGTCTACAAACATAAGATGCATGATTAGGGTTTTGAAAACCTTGAGGTTGTGATATGTATACCTCTTCACTCATCCAACCATTTAGAAATGCATTTTTTACATCAAGTTGAAGAAGTCTCCAATTTCTTGCAACAACTACACTTACCATTGTTCTGATTGTAGTCATCTTTGCAATTAGTGAGAATGTTTCCTCATAGTCTATACCATGATTTTTTTAGCATGCTTTGGCAACTAATCTTGCATTGTACCTACAAACGGATCCATCTAAGTTTCCTTTAACGTTATATACCCATCTACAACCAATTACCTTTTGATTGGATGACGTTGGAACCAAATCCTAATTTTCCATCTCCTTCAATGCATCTATTTATTCTTTCATGGACTTTTTCCAATTAGGGTTTCCTTTTGCCTCCTCATAGGTTGAGGGTTCTTCAGAAATTGAGTCTTTTGCCAAGCAGATTGAATGAAATCACGTTTATACCTTTCTAGTTGTTTCTTCTCTCTTGTTGATCTTCTAAGAGCTTGCTTAGAGCATTCTCCACACTCTTGCAGCTTTGCTTTGCCTCTTGAATTCCATAGGCTATAATCCTTTTCCGTTTCACCTTGGTCATCATCTATATCACTTCTTGGATCGTGGACTTGTGTATCATGCACGCTTCCTAATTGATGAGATTCAGAATCAAGATCATATGGTAGAGTTACCTTTTTTTTGTCTTCATCATACCAAGACCTAGGTTCTTCAAACACAACATCTCTACTTATAGTGAATTGCTTGGTTGAAGCATTTTAGAACCTACAATCCATCTCAATTGAGTCATACCCAATAAACACTCCCTTTCTTTCCCTTTCATCTAGCTTATCTCTTTTTTGCTTTTTTGCTTTCTTGTCAACCTATCTTCCTTGTTTGATTGTGTGGCATCAAAAGTTTTTTATTATGACTAGAGGAGCTCCAGTTACCTTTTCATTTCAAACATTAAGATTCTTGGATAAAAAAACAAAATAATAAAAGCAAAACTCTTGAAGATCATAAAGAAGTGTATGCACAAGTGAAATATCTGGAAATATTTCGTGAATAGAAAAAATGAATTTCTCCTTCAAATCTCTAATCCTTAAAAAACATTATCCATCGAGTTTCCTTAATTCATATTCTTAGTCTCCAAGTGTCTTTGGAGTTAAACAACACAAGCCTCATTTCTTTCCTAGTATAATTTTCTAAGAGTATTTGAAGCACCATTTGTGTTTTTCATTATCAAAAGTGAGGGGTAATGAAACATTTCTCAATAAAATGTCTCTACATTAGGTGCAAAAGGAATCGCAACACAACAAGGAGATCTAGGATCATCATCTTAATCACGACTTGCATAATCTTGAACCACTATGTTTGCACCTATAGAAGGACATTTTTAGGAACCTTGCTCAATATTCCATAACCCTTTTTCTTCCAAGACATGATGGATCATGTACGATCACTATGGGTAATTAGTACCCTCCATGTTATCCTCAGTAAGCAACATACAAAATACATCATTTCTTTCCACAATGGATACTTAAAAATACCTTGATGTAGATTATTGACTATACTCAAGATATTGAGAAAATATACTCTATCAAGGTATGCTAGATGTATAGTCGACTTTGAGCTGATTGTGTTGGGGAACTGAAACTTGTATATATTTTAGGCACCAAAAGGATGATATTACTTGTAAAATTGTTGTGATTAACCATTTTGAGGTGGAAAGAACCTCAAATCCGAATTTCCATGCTCACCATCTTTCATGAGAATATGAGAGTGTGATGGGAGGGGTGTCAAGGAGGCCCTAGAGGATGTGGG
>CM035413.1:119834090-119909090 GCA_020310875.1 Ceratopteris richardii
ACTTGAAGTCTACTGCATGTCTAGCGGAACATGTCAAGGTAGTTGTGTTCAATGTTTTTAGATACAGTCATTTTTCTGCATGAGGGTATTTTAATTAGTGGCCATGGCTGAAAGTAGTAATGAGTTTTGTATCCTGGCTGTTGAGGATAAGTTGGATGCTACCAGTTACCCATTGTGAGCTTATATGATACAGCATGTATTGGTTGCAAAAGGACTATGGAACATTGACCAAGGTGGTGAAAAACATCCTATTACACCTCCAAATACATGTATTGAAGCTGATGCAGATGGTGTTGAAGATGCTGATATTCTTTAGATTCCTATTTGTGCTGCGGTTTCTGTTGCACCTACTATAGAGAAAACTCGTTGGGATGGCCAAGATGCTCAGGAACATGCATTGATAGCCTTGCCTATCAAATGTGCCACTATTCCTCACATTCGCCCTTGCAAAATAGCTGAGGATGCTTGGATACACTTACCACATTCTACCAGGCAAGGAATGAGGTTGATGTTGCTTACCTCCGAAAATAGATGGAGAGTGAGCACCTGAATGAAGGTGATTATATGGATAGTTTTCTTACAAAGATCAAAGGCTTAAAGGAATGATTGATTTCTAATGATGAAGTTATACTAGATAGCTCATTTTTGTAGATTGTTCTGAGTGGTCTTCTTGATTCATATTAGAGTTTTGCTTCTACTCATCATTTGATGATGAAAGGCAATCCAAATGCCTTGTCATTTGAGGAGTTAGGCGTGTTCTATTGCAAGAAGATCAATCTAGGCAGAACAGGTCCATTATGCATGTTGGAGATCAAGATTTCATGTGTAGTCAGAAGGGCAAAGGTAAATGGAACTCATCTACTAGTAAGGAGAAATGTGGAAATGCTCCACATTCGAAGAAGGAAGACAAACATGAGGAGAAATCAAAAAAGAAAAAATTGTTTTGTGAGTACTATAAAAGAAACAATCATGTTATAAAGAACTATCCAAAACTAGGTGCTAAAGAGGCAAAGAAAAAAGAGGCTAGAATGGTTGTTGCAGAGGCCTCTACACAAAAAGTAGAGTTTGCTAATCTTGTGGACAATGAAGAATGGGCATTTATTATTGTTTGTAGTTTTGACCCATCTTCTCCTGATTAGTGTATGTCTACAGTAGACTTAGATGTTTGGTACTTTGATAGTGGGGCAACCAAACATATTAGCTTGTAGCATAGTTTCTTAACTTCATTGGAGCCTACCCCTACTAGGAATACTGTCACATGCACAAACAAATAAAATGGTGACATGATTATTGCTTCTGAAATTCTATTTCGTGGGCTGTATGAGCTCATACACTATGAAAAATCTATGAATGATTCAACATGTGTAGTACAGGATTCTCAAGCTATGTCAGATACAAAGCTTTGGCATCATGCTTTGGTCATCTGAATTTTGCTAGTTTCGTATGCGTGTACAAAATCTGATATGGTGTTCTCTTTGCCGAGACTTGAGGCACCGGGTAAACATTTTTGTAAAGGCTGTATTCTTGGCAAAATGTAGCATTCCTCCTTTCCAAAAGATGGTTTAGTTCGAGCTACTTAAAAATTGCAGCTTCTTCATAGTGAGGTTGTGGTCCTATGTAGACACTCTCTATTGGAAATTATCTTTACTTCATGACTTTCATTGATGATTTTTCCACACATGCATGCGTATATCCACTCAAAGAAAAGTTTGAAGTTTTTATGTGCTTCAAAGAATTTTTTATTATGGCTAAAAATCTGTGAACATGTAAAATAGGCACCCTCCATTCTGATCGGGGAGGGGGTGGGGGATATATTTCTTCTAACTTTAATGCATTTCTCGCTAAACATGGGATAAAATCATTAGTTTACAATGCCATATACACCTCAATAGAATGGAGTTTCTAAATGGAAGAACAAGTCACTCATGGAGATGGAAAGGTGTATGGTTAAGAGTCAGGCTTTACCATATAGTTGTGAGGTTGTCATGTGTGTAGGATATGTACTTAACAGGTGTCCCACTTAAGCACTCCAATCTATCACTCCATATGAGGCTTCGCATGGTCACAAGCCATCTGTTGTTCATCTACATGTTTTTGGTTGTCTGGCATATGCATTAGTGCCTAAACAACATCATAGGAAATTTAAAGCAATAAAATGTATTTTGTTGGGTATAGTTATAAAATCAAAGGCCATCGTCTATATCATCTAAAGAATAAATGCATTTTGGATAGCTGTGATGTTGTTTTTATGGAAGGTGCTATTCGGCCTTTACTTTCATGTACGAACATTCTCCTCTAGGCTCTCTGACGTGGATGTTGCAAGTGAAGTAAAAACCTGCACAAGTATGGAGAAGTCGTGCTTTCTTCACCGCCAGAGAGAGAGCCACTCACATCAAAGCGGAAGAATGAATAACTCCTTTGTGCAAGTCCTTTAGAGAGAGAGCACGAAAGAGAGAGAAATAGAGAACATTGTACCAGCATACGAGTCACTCTTGCACCATATTTCCACAACCGCTGTCAGAAAGTTTTCAACCTTCCCGTTGACGACTAGGAAAATTAAAAAAATGATTATTGGTTAATTATAATTCCTTTATTACAATGTTTTGCTTGAAACTAATCTCTCGTTAAGTGTTTGTTGGTTCGAATGGATGAAGAAAACATAAGTTCATATTAGGGTTTACCCTAAACTGCTCGTACAATGTGTGTTTAGGTCAATGAAACATTCAATTATGGGTTTAAGACCCTAGGTTTACATTTATTCATATGTATTTAAGTTAGGAGCACTAATTTTTGGTTAATGATAGGGTTTAACTAGGTTTTCAATTAATTTCCAAAGGGTTTCAATGAGTTTTTGATGGGTTTCAAGTAGGTTTTCTAGGTTTTTAGTATATTTAAAGGGTTAGAATAGCTCCTAATTAAATATATTAATCTTTAGATTGAATATTTATGTATTAAAAATTAAAATATGATTTAATTAATTAATTTAATCATGTGTGTAAATTTAAATACTAAGGTATTAGTAAATTAAAATTTTAAACTAAGCTTAATTTAAATGAATTATTTAATTAGGAAAAATGGGATAATTAAATTAAAATGATAAATTAAATGGGTAATTAATTAGTGGTGTGTGTGTATGAATTGAAAGAATGGTTTATATAAGATGTGGAATTAAAGTGATTTAAAGAGTGGATCATAAAAAGTATGCATTTAAAGTGAATAAAGTTGGTTAAAAGAAATGTATGGTGAGAATTAGTGTAGATGAAAAGAGAGGAGTAGAAATGAAGAGTGTAATTAAAGTAGTTAAAGCTAAATGAAAAGAGTGGTGAAATTCAATGGGGAAAAGTGTGGATGAGGGATTAAAGCAAGTTCAAAAAGAGTGGTAAGAATTTGACTTGTGTGAATATATATATGTGTGCTTTGCTCCTGATTTTCCTAATGTTTCTTTTTGCACACATTGAAGTAAAGAATATTGAAAGAAGAGTTGATAAAGATTGAAGAAAAGTATCAAGCCATTTCATGATCAGAGAATAGGAGCCGCTCATTCACAGCTTCACCTCATTATCTTTGTATAGAATTCACTAGGATTCATCATCTTGTTAGCAAAATTTAAAATGTAGAAAGAATTAGCATTAGTATAACTATTGTTGAAAACTCTTTTTTACTACATTCATAACTATTGTTGAAAACTATTCTTATCACATTGATCAATTTATTTACTATTTTCCATTGCTCTTCATTTTTGATGTTCATAGATTATTATGTGTATCCAAAAATATTGCACATCAATTGACTTTAAAATATTTTTATTCCTTTCAAAAAGTAGGTAATTAAAATTGTTTTCATCATCTATTTTCCATATCCTTCATACGTTTAATTTCTTTTACCCTAGACATAAAGAAAAATATACCTAATTTACCTGAGATTGTCTCAAACACCCTGCGTGTGCCGAGGGATTTAGCGGTTGACTGATCCACCAGCCGTGTGTCTGCAACTTCCCGACTTTTGGTGAATCCGACGTGAAGGTTGGCCACGACACCTTAGGTATAAAGGTATATTTTAATTTCTGTTTTGCATATGCACATAGGAACTTTGGCGATTGAAGCAGAAGCATCGACATCCTTGGTAGCTGAAGCGGACTCTTAAACCCTGTATCTCCTAGGTGTTGAGGGCTGGTCTTTGTGACTTGAGCGCCTCCACAGAGTGTTACAAGTAGAAGGATCCTTGTCACGCCACCTTGTCCTTCAACTTTTGTAAAGCAACGATTTCACATGCATACTTAGAATTGATGTATTAGATTAATTTGATCAACCTTAATGTAAAGACTTTGCACTGAGCACATTCATCGAGGTGGATCAGGTATATTTTCTATATTTTTGTTTGCAAAATAGTAGGAAAATTTTCTTTATTTCTATTTACAAAGTAGTAGGAAAAGTTTCTTTATTTCTATTTTGCAAAGTACAAGGAAAATTTTCTTTATTTCTGTTTGCAAAGTAGTAGGAAAATTTTCTTTACTTCTGTTTGCTGCAAAAGTATCTTTTACCACCGCGTCCCATCAAGATCAAGAAATAGACGTACTATTATGTGAACTACATACTTATATTTCATATCGTTCAGTAAAGTTAGATTTGTCTAATATGGCTGATCACTTTGAAGAGCAACGTATTTGGAAGATAATAGATGCAATTAAAATAGATAGGGGGGAATTTAATGGGACAAATGCAATAGCTTATCTTAAATATTATGAACAATTGATAGAACAATATGGGTTACCTGAAGACAATAAAAAAGACACATTTATAGGTATTGCTCATGATTTTACTAGAGACAGAATCCAATTGAGAGTAGTTCAACCAAACATGACTTGGGTGGATTTTAAGACTCGGCTTCTTACTGAATTTTTGCATAAAGACTATAGTAAGAATAATAGGGCCACATTCATGCGATGGGTAGGAACAACGAAACTATACCAACATATAACTCAGGAGTTGATTGAGTTTGATGTGAAATTTAATCGAATGCCTCAAGCAGACCGAACAGCTCTTGAACAGGATAAATTATGAAGTTTCCTAAGTTTGTTAGACCCTTCGCTTAGACGTGAATTAGAACCAATGCTTGACGATGGAGCGACTGCAATTGGGCTAACTGGAAATTGGGATAATGTTCGAGCGGCCATCCATAGGTTAGCTCAAAGACAGGAGCAAAATCAGATGCAAACTCCAAGAATAAATGAAAGAGATGGACCAGGAAAGATAGAAAATGATCCTATTCCTCATAACCCTAGTAAGGATGAGTCACAAATTTCTCTGTTAAAAACATCAGTAGAATCACTTGCCAAACATATGGAGACTTTGGTAATTGATATAGCTACTATAAAGAGTATGCAAGAGATAAGATTGAGAGATCAGGAGAAACCAAAGAGTTAGAGCAAAATCCTAGGATTCAGATGCCAGCTAGAAGACCATTTAACCAAGCCCGCAGATGTCTTTGGTGTGATGATTTAGAACATCCACACTGAACATGTCACTTATTCAAAGAGGCCAAGGATACGAATTGGGTCATGGAAGTTGATCAAAAGATCTGTGACTATGTAATAAAAAGGCCTTTGGCATCAAACTATGGCAAAGGGGGTATGAAAACCTTCTTTGAAGCCTCCACAAGCCAAAATACTTATGCTTGTAGGCTTGATAGTGATGACTCTAATTGTGACTTTTGGAATCAAGTTTATGATGCTGCTAGTAGGGGGAAGTTATCAGTTGAGAACTTATATGCTACGAGCTTAGACATTAGAGCAAAGACATGTGCGAATGAGCCAAGAGATATGTTCTCAGTTTATGCTCATGAAATTAATGTAGACAAGAAAAGAGAATGTGATGAAGAGAGGTAGTATAAACGAACAACTAGGGCTAGAAAAGAGGGTGAAACGATGGAGTCAATTAATGAGCCACATAGGACGATCCTAGTCAGGAAACAAAACAAGGGGAACAAGAAAAGAAACCTCAAAATAAGGGGACAATAAAGAAAGTAGTAGAAAATTTAGAAAAGAAAACTACAAGTGAAGATAGAAGTCAAGATAAACCTAATGAAACGCAACCCATACGTGAAGAAGCTAGTAAGGAAGCAAAACCCAAAAAGAAACTGCCGACTTTCCAATTGATCTCTCAAATCGAGAAACAAATAGACATTCGGAAGGTTATGGATGAAAAAATTATGAAAGCAGATGTAACCATGACATTAGAAGAATGGTTAGCATTTTCTCGAATTGATGTGAAGGAAGATTTCATGAGTATCATCAAAAGACAAAGACAACCTATAGAGTATAGAACGGAGGATATTGAAATGAAGGAAAGGAAAGAATAGGATGAACCGAAAGTGAGTGTTATACAAATTAATGAATCTAAGTATCAAGAATCTTTTGATCATAGAAATTATTTGGGCCCCGTATTTGGACATTTGGAAAAAGGAAATGATGACCCAAATAGTCATTATACTCAGAAACATTGGGCTAGGGGTACCACTGAAACTATGGTTAAGATAGGTAATAATAATAAACCGCAAGTAGCATTAATGATTCGGGATGAGAAATCAATGTAGTCTCAAGGGATATATATAACGAAGGAAAATGGCCCATATATAGGGACCATGGATGGAAAATGAAGGCAGCCAACAATGCTTCTGGCTATTTACTAGGAACTTGTGCAAATGTTCCGATCACTATAAGTGATGTTAGAGAGGAACATAATTTCTTCGTTCATGATGACTGCTCGTACCCAATTATTTTGGGGCAGCCATTCATTTGTGAACAAAGAATGGAAACAAAAGTATTGGACGATGGAAGTGCTTTCCCAAGAATTCGTTCTCATGATGCCCTTAAATCCTTCCAATTCATGATGCTTTGTATAAACCATCCTCGAAATTGTAGGTCTTTACAAAAAACTCCTTTAAGACATATAGATCAGGATTTCGAGTAAATGCCACGGTTGAATGAGATGACAATGGACTTTGGTTCGAAATCTCGCAAAATCTTGTACATAATTTAGATAAGATGATTGTTTATTTTTCGTCTGCTACTTTAAATATTTTACATTCTAAACAAATTCCTAGAAAACTTATAAAAAAAATATGAAAAAGATTTGAAAAGTAAGGGAAATATGTTAATGGATGAAAGTATTGAATATGTTAGTGAAACTACACATTGCTTCTCAACTTTAGAAGAATTAGAACTTTGTTATCAAGATAAGTCTAATTCCCATATTCTCATCTCTTCACTTGATGTGTATGCATTAATTCAAGAATATGCCTCTAAAATAGATCATGAGTATGATGCCTTAGTGGAGACCAAATATAAAACTGTTAGTAAGAAGGTTAAACCCGTAGCACAACCACTACCTAAATTCAGTAATGATATTATAAAGAATGTAAGTCATGAGCCAATCTTTAAAGATACAACAAATATTGGCCATGTATTTACTAAAGAATCCTTAAAACAAATTAAGTTAGATGCTAGTGCTTTCCTTCTTCCAGTAGAAAAAGAGTATTTTCTAAAGGTAATTGAGCAACATGGAAGAGCATTTTCTCTTGAGCCTTCAGAGATAGGATGTGCAGATCCTAGGATAGTTTCACCAATGATTATTTTTACTATTCCCCATATTCCTTGGAGTTTGCGCCCTATTCCAGTTCCTAAAGCTCATCTTCCAGAGCTGATTAGATTACTTAATGAAAAAATTCATATCCATATTTTAGAATCCTCTTCAGTGCCCTATTCAAACCGTTGGTTTACTGTGCCCAAGAAGAGTGGAAAACTTCGGTTTATCCAAGATCTTCAACTAGTTAATAAAGTGACCATTAGAAATGTGGGTACAGGTCCAATTGTGGATGAATTTGCGGAAGAATTTTCAGGCAATTCTCTTTATTCAATGAGTGATCTCTACTCTGGGTATGATCAATTTCAATTGGCACTAGAAAGTAGAGACATAACTACCATGAAAACACCTTTGGGATTATTTAGGATGTGTACGTTACCTCAAGATGCGACCAATTCAGTTGCTCACATGATGAGTGCAATGAATTTGGTTTTGCACGATTTCATTCCCCACATTACTATGCCCTTTATAGATGACATTCCCATTAAGGGATTCCTGGAAGAAGAGAAAGATAGCACTCAGGATGAAGATGGTTGTCGAAGATTTGTAAAGGCTCATATTCTTGATTACCAAAGAATCTTTTAGCAATTTATTCAAGTTGGCTTAACATTATCTATAAAAAAATCTACTTTTGGTGTTAATGAGGTCCTTATTGTAGGTCATCTTTGTGTCTATTTTGGACGGAAGCCATACCCTCAAAAAATTGACACCATTAGTAAGATTTTGGAGATATGTCAAAATGTGAGTGAAGTTGGTCGATTCTTAGGAGCTTGTATCTTCTATGTTATATGGATACCACATTTTGCACATGTAGCTAACTCTCTTTATGATTTATTAAGGAAGAAAAGAAAATTTTTATGGACAGAAAAATATACTCAAGCAATGCGTAGATTAAAGAAGTTATTGCAAGAAGCTCCAATCCTTAAGCGAGTAGATTATACGAATAATAAGCCTACTATTTTGACTGTTGATACTAGCCCTATTGGGATAGGCTAGGTAATAAGTCAAGATGATGAAGAGGGTAGAAGATATGCTATTAGATTTGGAGCTAAGATTTTTCATAACACTCAAAGACATTACCCGCAAATTAAAAGAGAACTCTGGGGGTTTAGTCACTGCTCTAAAGTGTAATAAAGAATATTTCATAGGGGCAAATGTAATTATGGAGACAGATTGTTTGCCGCTAATTGGAATGATCACAAATTGTTCTTTTCCGGATATTGCAATGCTTCATTGGATTTCTTATATTAAATTTATAAATCCAGTTTTAATTCATATCTCAAGAAAATCTAGCTTTGTTGCTGATATGCTTTCAAGAGCTAGGTACGATGAGAATGATGAAGCCAAAGTAGATATTAATACGATTAATTATGAATCCCAAGTATATGTATATGAAAAATTTAATACTGATGATTATGAAGGAGAGTGGCTAGATATTGGTAAGTATCTTAGTACTTTAATTAGATCACCTTCATGGTCTTCAAATAGATTTAGAAATATTAGAAAAAGAGCATTTAACTTTTTCTTAAAAGATGAATTAATTTGGAGACATGCAAGGGAAAGATCAAAATGCCACGAAGGGTACTAGGTACTAAAAATCTTCAAATGCAAGTCATGAAGAGCATGCATGATACTTTATGGGCTGGGCATAAAGGATTTGTAGCCACTTATGAAAAAATTAGGGAGTGTTATTGGTGGTGAGGTATTTATGTTAATGTAAAGAATTATGTGGATTCTTGTGATGTATGTCAAGTTTATTCATCAGTTCAGCATAGGGATCCACTGCACCCTACATATCCACCGTGAATACACTATAAGTGGGTAGTTGACTTAGTAACCATGCCCAAAGGTATTGATAGGATTAGATACATAGTTCTTGCACGAGAAGATCTTACTAATCATGTTGAAGGCCGAGCTCTAAGATCAAAAACTACTTTCAATGTATGTAAATTTCTTCTTGAAGATGTGATTTCAAGATTTGGGTATATTGAAAAGATAGTAGCCGCTAGGGGAGAATTAGATGCGCAAGAGGCTAGAGAATTCTTTGCTAGGCATGGAATTCGTTTAGCTCTTACGACTGCATATAACCCTGAGGCTAATGAAAAGATTGAAAGAGGGCATTATCCTATCATTAAGGCGATTTCTAAAGCTTGCAAAGGAGAACTTAAGAATTGGCCAAAATTTTTGCCATTTGCTTTATGGGCTGACAGAATGACGTGCACTAGAACGACGGGATTTATGCCGGCAGAGCTAATGTACTGCCAAAAGCCAATCTTTCCAGAGCATACTCAAATCCTTACTTGGACTACGCTTCCTTGGGAAGATAATCTATCTACTAAAGATTTATTAGCTCTAAGAATTTAGCAACTTGAGCAAGGGAATGAAAGATTAGAAGAAACTGTAGCTAAATTGAAAGATTCTCGACTTACAAACAAAAAATATTTTGATAAATCACTTAGGTTACGTCCAAAGCCAATACAAATTAATGATTGGGTATTAATATATGAGAGCACATTGGATACACAGTATGATGCCCATAGGAAATTAAAAAAGCGTTGGTTTGGACCTTATGTGGTGGTGAACATGTATGATAATGGAGTGTATGCCTTACGAGAGCTAGATGGAACTCCGCTTAAGAATTTAATTGCAGGTAAAAGAGTTAAATTACTCAAACAAAGAGATGAAGAAATTTATGACTTATCATATGATGAAGAAAATGATGAATGAAGTTGTAACAAAAATGATGTTTAAATTTTCTTTAAAATATGTCTTTTTTTCTTTTACATGTATGAAAGTAAAAAATTTATTTACGAAAACTAATTCTTCTTGTGAGTTTACATGTTGTTGATTGATAGCAGGAGTTGAAGATGCTTTTTAATCAAATAAATTAAAAATTGTTTTATGATAAAGATGAAGAGCAGGAGATTGAAGATAGTACATGAAGCCTAAAATCCAAGCAATGAAAGCAACATTTGGATGACAGGGGATGTTGAAGATAAATAAATGAAATCATGTGAAACAGTTCTGATGTATGACTTATTTCTTAATTGTACATTCTTCTATAGTACATTCTTCATTATTAGATTAGTACATTCTTCTAATATGTAAGGGGAACTATAAAAATTATAAAGCACATAATTCAAAACTGAAGTAGGAATGTGTATGAACAGAAGATAGGAATTAGAGACTCTATGGCTGTCATAAGGCTAGAAGTGGGAAAAATTTGACTTTCGACTCCTAGTAGAAGTAAGCTTATTTTATATAGGTAGGCTACCTTAACTTCCAAATCATTTAGCTTGTGAGATCCTAGTTCCCACTATTGCATTCCTCTAGAACCTCTGCTCTGAATAGGGGTTAAGCATTTTCCCTCTGACAAAAAAGTTGCAAAGAAAGCAAAGATGCATAAAGCAGTACATTAATGGTTGTTGTATATTAAAAAAAAACTAAAATTAAAAATGAATAAATTTAAAAAAAAAGAAAAAAAAGAAAAGTTACCAAGAATCAGTTGTGATCTTGAATCACTTCTGGTTAATATTGCGAGCAATGTGAGGCGGATGTATGCTATAGAGGAATTAGTTAGATGCATCTTATGACAAGTGGCTAGCGAATGAGGAATAGAACACTTATATAAAATATTTATTACTTTTGAGCACGGTTAATAGAAGACCAAGTACCAGGACTATCTGGATGACTTCTATAGGAATTTCTAAAACTTGTTTTCAAATTCATGCATTGAACGGAAAAGTTTGTAATTCCACCTTACGTAATTTTAAAAGTTTTCTTTACTATCAGAAGTTGTTCTTATCAAAACGAGCATATTTCAAATATTATTTCAAAATAATTTTAAACAAAACATTTTTCAAAAGAATTTGATATTACCTTCAATGATCTACAGGTTTGGCCCATCGAAGACGATGTGCAGGTTTGGTGGGGGTAAATGTTGGAAAGTTTTCAACCTTCCCGTTGATGACCAAGAAAATAAAAAAAATGATTATTGGTTAATTATAATTCCTTTATTACAATGTTTTGCTTGAAACTAATCTCTCGTTAAGTGTTTGCAAGTTCAAATGGATAAGAAAACATAAGTTCATATTAGGGTTTACCCTAAACTGCTCATATAATGTGTGTTTGGGTCAATGAAACATTGAATTATGGGTTTAAGACCCTAGGTTTACATTTATCAATATGTATTTAAGTTAGGAGCACTAATGTTTGGTTAATGATACGGTTTAACTAGGTTTTCAATTAATTTTCAAAGGGTTTCAATGGGTTTTTGATGGGTTTCAAGTAGGTTTTCTAGGTTTTTAGTATATTCAAAGGGTTAGAATAACTGTTACTTAAATATATTAATCAATCGATTGAATATTTATGTATTAAAAATTAAAATATGATTTAATTAATTAATTTACTCATGTGTGTAAATTTAAATACTAAGGTATTAGTAAATTAAAACCTTAAACTAAGCTTAATTTAAATGAATTATTTAATTAGGAAAAATAGGATAATTAAATTAAAACGATAAATTAAATGTGTAATTAATTAGTGGTGTGTGTGTGTATGAATTGAAAGAATGGTTTATATAATATGTGGAATTAAAGTGATTTAAGGAGTGGATCATAAAAAATATGCATTTACAGTGAATAAAGTTGGTTAAAAGAAAAGTATGGTGAGAATTAGTGTAGATGAAAAGAGAGAAGTAGAAATGAAGTGTAATTAAAGTAGTTAAAGGTAAATGAAAAGAGTGGTGAAAGTCAATAGGTAAAAGTGTGGATGAGGGATTAAAGCAAGTTCAAAAAGAGTGGTAAGAATTTGACTTCTGTGAATATGTATATGTGTGCTTTGCTCTAGTTTTTCCTAATGTTTCTTTTTGCAGACATTGAAGTAAAGAATATTGAAAGAAGAGTTGATAAAGATTGAAGAAAAGTATCAAGCCATTTCATGATCAGAGAATAGGAGCTACTCATTCACAACTTCATCTCATTATCTTTGTATAGAATTCACTAGGATTCATCATCTTGTTAGCAAAATTTATCATGTAGAAAGAATTAGCATTAGTATAACTATTGTTGAAAACATTTTTTTACTACATTCATAACTATTGTTGAAAACTATTCTTATCACATTGATCAATTTATTTACTATTTTCCATTGCTCTTCATTTTCAATGTCCATAGAGTATTATGTGTATCCAAAAATATTGCACATCCGTTTACAGTAAAATATTTTTATTCCTTTTAGAAAGTTGGTAATTAAAATTGCTTTCATCATCTATTTTCTCTATCCTTCGTACGTTTAAGTTCGTTTAACCTAGACATAAAGAAAAATATAACTAATTTACCTGAGATTGTCTCAAACACCCTGTCTGTGCTGAGGGATTTAACGGTTGATTGATCCACCAGTCGTGTGTCCGCAACTTCCTGACACTGCAGAGTCTATTGTTGTGAAAAGCTCTTTGCATCAGGTGATGATAAAGAAGAAATGAGTGTGCGAGAACGAGTAGCTTCTGTGGTGCTTTTCCTCTAGAGGTAAAATGGTGTAGACAAATGCAATGTAGTTCTGCTCGTAGAGGTGTCGATAATGCCTGAAGCACCATAACTGGCCCCCCATATAGTCTAAGATCTTCTGCAATGCCTCAGCATCTGTTACAATTTGGTTGTCGCTATCCCGAATACAGAATGGCTGCAATGTCGCTTCAAGTTCATTGAATTTTTTAGAGTCATAGCGTGAGTGTGAATATATAAATCTCTCGAATCTGGATGTAACTGAGTAGCATGATTCAGAGTTATGGGCTTATTCTTTATTCACAGTTATGGGATTGCCCAAAAATTATTGCTAACATCAAATCATTGTAAATCTGTGTGTATCTTTGGTTTAACATTTTTTGAGAAATGCCATATGAAATCCCATTATTTTGTATATGTATCTTCACGTATCAATCACAACAAGTCACACTCATGACCCAAATGTAAGGGGATTAGACACTACCACATTATGTGGTAAGACCTTCCTCATCACACAATGAGCATTAAATTTGTCTATTCTTTTAAGGTACACATCAATAAGCACTTGATCAAGACCACTTCTAGGAGCATCAATCTTCACTATGGAATACAAGCATGAGGCCCCTTTCAATGGTCAACATTTCCACACATGGCAAGTTAAAATGCAATACAAGCTCATGAGAAAAGGCGTATGGGATATTGCTAGCGGCAAGGAGAAGACACCAACCACCAGAGATGGCAAAGCTAATTGGCAACTCAAAGATGAGAAAGAACTATGCACCATTGCACTTGGGTTAAGTGATCAATATGTGCATCACATTGATGAGAAGGGCACCGCTTATGATGCATGGACAAAGATTGATCATCTTTTTGGATCTAAAGCTAAATCTTTCAAAATCACACTCCTTATGAACCTCTTTGATCTCAAGATGGAGACCAACTCCTCTTTAGCTTCACATCTCAACCACTTTAAGAGTATGTGTACTCAACTTGTGGACATCGACAAGAAGATTGATGAAGATGTACTCATTGTCTTGCTTCTATGAAGTCTTCCCTAGGATTCATATGGCCACATCATCACCACACTGGCTCCTTCCACAACCAACCCTTAGTGATGTCGAAGCTGCCCTCCTTGATGAAGAAAAGAACCTTCAAAACCACAACTCCTCTCAAGAGAAAGCTCTTTTCAACAAGAAGCAACCTCCTCATAAAAAGTACAAACCATGTCACTTCTACAAAATAACCAATCATCTTGAAGAGAAATGCTACTACAAACCCAAGAAATATGCCAACATTAGTGAACAAAGAAAGGATGAATATTTTGATGGGTCCCCCAAAGCATCCATTTGTAAAGAATATCTATTTTAAAAGCATCTCAAATGTGCCATCTACCCCATGATGTAAACCCTATATGGCTAGGGATCTCATATGTTCCTAGATCCCCACACCATGGATCCCATATGTCCATAGAGCTAAAAACCAAGGGATGGCATATGTCCCACACTTCGATGCCATATGTCCAAGATATGTCTAAGGATCCCATATGTCCTTAGATCCTAAAAAGTAATGGACTAAGTGATCCCATATGTCACTAGTCCCCCACACTAAAAACAAAAGGGTCATCACATGGAGGGCGGGTGTTGAGATATCCATCCTCTACCCTTTTGTATTCACATGAATCCACTTTATCCCACATGCAAGGGCCTTCTCAAAAGCTCATGCACTCTCATGCAAGTTCCATTTATCCCACATAGGAAGTACTTTGCCCTCTTCTCCATATAAGGAGGGCCTCACTTCTCCTCTCCTCATTCATTCATACACTACCATGAGACTCTCTCCTTGAGGTGCAAGCTCCATGCTTCATTTGTAAGTTACTCCTTTCTAATTTAGTAGATTTCTATTTCATTTCAACATCATGTTGTTTCTTGTGTATTTTGATCCACCATAGTTCTTTTATGTTATTAGTTGTAGACCATGTTTCTCAACATATATGACTTCAACTTTCTCTTTTTCTAAATTCTAGAAATGATTGCAATCAATCTAAAGTAACATACCCGCCTAATTTTGAATTTTAATTCATGAAGAAAAGGCAAGGACAGATCCTCAAGGGTCTATGTAAAGACTCTAAAACATTTTTACATAAAGTAGGTTGTTGATTTGAAGAAATATATATACTCTTTGATCATTACTTGGTGTCATTTCTATTCTCTTCTCCTTCTTCCTTAGACTCAATCAACTTGTAGAGATTATTGCTCTCTCTACTGAGCCTCAAATCTTGTGTTTAAGCATGAGATGGAAATTTATAACTTTATAGTTTATTTATACAAAGTTGAAAGTCATTTGGTTCATTACTTTTAGAGCAATTCAAGTTTTTAGTCCCAAGCTCATTCTCTGCACATCCCGAAAAAATTGGGATGACACAAGTTTAGTGTTAAGGTGATTACTCTTTCTATAGTCGTTATAAATTAGGGCTTGTATGCATTTTTGCAAGAAAACCCTATGTAATGAAGAGAGTAATGTTTCCAATTGTTACTATGCTGGTTGCTCTCAGTGTTTGAAGTCACAACTTTCATCCATTTTCATGTGGTTTTTGTGAGCTAGTCAAGGTGCAAGTTTTCTATTTTGCATCAACTTGTTATTGTTGATGTTCCAAATTACCTATTGAGTTTGCACTAACCACAAGCGTACAAGGTCTACTTTACATATCCAAAGAGGTAGGGATAAGCCTGTCGTGGTTTGCTAGACTAACTTCACCACTTGACAACTCAACTTTCCAAGCCTCTTCAAGCTTCTCCAACTTTTCTTTGAGTGGTATAAGAGCAACTTCAAGATGGGAGATTAATCTCCATCATCGATTTAGAAGCTTTATAGACATAATTATGATGCTTCGCAAATCAGAATGGAGGCTTATTTGTAAGGAAGAAGCTATATGGGATTGTATCAAGTGATGAAGAATTGCCTATTCCAAGACGCAAAGGAGGATATACTCAATAGCAAACAGATAAGCTCAAATTCTGGTGTACGAGGGATGCTCAAGCAACGTCATACCTACTCAACTCTATCTGTGATTTTCTATTAATACATATTAGAGGATGTAAGACATCTCAAGAGACGTGGGATATGCTAAAGACTTTCTTTAATGCTAGTACAAAAGAAAGGAAGAACCATCTTTGGAATTTGTTCAACCAGAGGAAGAAGACACCTAAACAAACCATGAGTGAGTTTGTTACAAACGTCAAGGAGGTTGCTCATCAATTGGCATCCATTGGAGAGCTGATTGAAGAAGAGGCCATCATGAGGTAAATTCTCAATGGGATTAGATATGATAGGCAATTGCAATCTTTCACCACAAGCTATGATCTCATCATGGATGTGCAAACTCTAGACTTCTACATCTTTCTTGGACAATTCTTCAATCAAGAGGCCAAGAAAAGCATAAAGGAAGGTAACTCCTATCATCATAATTCAACTAGTGCTCTATATGCAAATAAGAAGGACAAGGAGCTTAAAAGGCAAGAAGAAGGAAGAAGATGAAGAGGATACTTCCTAAGCCAAATTTGCTCTCAAGAGCAAGTGGAAAAGGAAAAAGAGTGGACCCAAGCATGAAAAGACTAAAGGCCAGAATGTTCAAACTTGTGCCATTCATGATAAAACCACCCACACCACTCAGAATTGCTAGTTCAATGGGAAGACCAAGAGAGGAAGTCGAAGAGGTGGACATGGTAGCAATAGAGGCAGAGGTGGACATAACTTCAACAATAACAATAAAGACCATAACAAAAGGGACTACAACAGTTATTCTCAAGATCAACAACATGAAGACTCATTGCTCTTTAGATAATGTAAGATCCATGAATCTAGCTACAAATCCAATTTCTCATGCAAGGATAAGGCATAGGAGTCCATTACCACTTTGTGAGAGAGAAGCTTATGTCATAGGAAATTTGCATTTTATTTGTTCCTACTTAGAAGCAAACTGCACAAGTATTCTGCTCATTGATTGACGTGATTAAAGATGTGCTCTAGTCTCCTTCTCCTCCTCCTCATCTTCCTTGGACCGTAATCTACGTGCTTTATGTATCTCATAATTGCTTTAATGGAAAAGTATAAGTGTCAACGTACTATTTCTCTCAGTTACAAAACATCTTGAATAATTTATATTCTATCAATATAGCACCACATGATGTTAGGGAGTTAAGAAAAAATGATTTTATGTAAATAAATAATAATTTACTTGTATAATTTATGTTTATGCATGACTCAAGACATGCAATTCTAATGAAGCAAGCCTTTTTCATCAAAGACAATATTGATTGCAAACAAAGGCATGAATAGATCCTCAAGAGTCTATTTAAAGACTCCCAAATATTTATAAATTAAGTAGATTTTTTATTTGAATCAATACATATCCCTTTTTATCATTGCTTGGTACCATTTCTATTCTATGCTCCTTCTTCCTCAGACTCAGTCAACTTGCAGAGATTACTTCTTTCTCAATAGAGTTGTTTAGTGTATAATTTTTTAGTGTACGTATACAAATTTTCAAGTCATTTGGTTCATTGCTTTTGGAGAAATTCAAGTGTTGCACTCATTGGAAGGGTATAACAATTTAGTGTATGTATACAAATTTTCAAGTCATTTGGTTCATTACTTTTGGAGAAATTCAAGTGCTTCAATCTCAGGGTCATTCTCTCCACATCCTTGAAAAATCGGGATGACACCTGCTTAGTGTTAAGGTCATTGCTCATTCTATAGTTTTTATAAATTAGAGATTTGATGCATCTTAGGAAGCAAACCCTATGTTTGAAACTCTCATAAGAGGAGTTTTTCCAATTATTAATGTGCAGGCTACTCTTAGTGTTTGAAGTCATAAGTTCCATCTATTTTTAGAACGTTTTTGTGAGCTCGTCAAGGTGCAAGTTATGTGTTTTGCATCAAATTGTTCTTATTGATGCTCCAATGTACCTATTGGGTTTCATTGCACTAACCACAAGCCTACAATGTCTACATTACACATCCAATGAGTGAAGGTTGGTCTTATGCTAGTTTGCTGGACCAACTTCACCACTTGACAACTCAACTTTCCAAGCCTCTCCAAGCATCTCCAACTTTTCTTTCAAGATATCCCATCAAACTAGAACATACATAATTGTTTCCAAATTATTTTACTAAAAACATTTAAACTCGCTTTAACAGTCACTCCTGTTCTTGATGATCCTCCTTTCCTTGAAGAAGAATACAAAATTTTATTTCTTGAGAAAATAATTTTTCACAAAGTAGCCACTACACGTACAAGTACCCAATATCATAATTATTTGGTAAACTATAACAATCAATCTATTCGAGAATCTCGCTCTCACATAAGCCCTCATTAATGCCTCACATGATGAATTATTTTTTGCATATCATTCACATTCATAATAATTTCACTCCTTCAAAGGTAGATTTCTATGCATGTGTTTTTATATGGAACATGTTTATATTTGTTTAGTCATGGGACATGTGACTAGCCATCCATGTCTATTTAATTTCTTATGAGCTGAGGTGAGTTTCTTTTTCAACTAGGGGGCATATTATCACTTATTGAATGATTGGAATATTGGAGTTTATTATTGAGATATTAATATGCTTTGTGTTTTTATATAGGAGTGGAAGATTCATGATGGCATGAATGGGCGTATACATATTCCAATGTTTCATGTAAGTAAATATCCAAGTAGAGGATTGTTTTTAGAAATTGATAATAATAATGGTTAAGATACGGATCATTGGAGATCATGGATTTTTAAAATAAACGATGTGGGATGGTGTTACACTCTGGTTTATCGATGCGGGCTACTACAGCGATGACCTTCATGTTCATCAATGGTCAGCTTGTGCGCATTTTACGACTCAAAAAGGTCAATTTTTATCTATCTAAAATCTATTCGAAATAGCGGCTCATCTCCACGTCCCCTTCGTTTATGATAGACGACATTCGTCTCTTTCCCTGTCGGCCTCACACCTGTTGTTTGCTCTGAGAAGCGAAAATGAATGAGGCAGAGATCAAGCATAGAATTATCTTTCAGATAGAACGCAAAACGAAAAGAACAAGAGTCTTTCCAGAAATGGCGGCTCATCTCAACGGCCTTTGCTGAAACGCTCATCTCCACTTCAGCACTGTTTATGATAGACCTGTCGGCCTCACACCTGTTTGATTGTTCTGAGAAGCGAAAATGAATAACATAGAGATGAAACATATGAACTATCTCTCAGTATATTTACTGAAAAGATTCGACAGATAGAACGCAAACCTAAGAGGAAAAGTCTTTCCATAACAAAACCTTGTATCGTGAACACCATATCATTTAGAAACAATATCATTAGACATAAAATGTTTACATCGCCCCAGTATTCAGCTATTAATATTTCAAGATCATCTATCTTCAGGATCCTATAGTATTGCTGAATCCCACTAATTATGCTGTTAATCTTCCGTGTCCTCTAAACCAGGGTTCCTCCACTTCCATTATTGGCGGACAACTTATGCGGAAGTATTCCCTTGCATGCCTGTACTTAAGTTTTAGTGTCAGAAACGAGATTTCCGCCTTCAGCACTTGGTTTCCGACGGGATCCGCAAGCTTCTGATTTACTGAGAGCTTGAGGCAGCATAAAATACGTACGCTTGTCGATCTCCTTGTTTGTGGTCTGCCGAGTAAGCTTTGCGTTAGAACCGAGGAAGACGCTCGAAGCTTAATCTTCAAGTTTCAGGTCCCGATAGAATCAAGCAACACGTTTTATAGATGTCGCATAATGCTATTCTTAAACCGTCAAAAACTAAGTCTCTCTATTTATCGGTAATTAATCCACGAGTCTGGAAAAATATATCGTTCATTATAAGAGTTCACTAGATAAAGAAAGGAAACGAAGGAGCTCGTTCAATCTACTGCAGCTATATCCCTCGACAAATATGAAGCATTCAAAGAAACATGGCATCCTGTTTTCGAAGCTATATCCGCAACATGGCACCCTGGTTTCGAAGGAGACGGTGGACAGAACTGAAGCGGAAAATTTCTAACGCAAATCTTACTCGGCAGAACGCAAACAAGGAGATCGACGAGCATACTTATTAAATGCTCAGGGGGATGCTGCCTCAAGTTTTCGGTCAATTAATCAGAAGCTTGCGGACAGTAAAACTTTTCTGACAGTAAAACTTGACTACGGGCTTGCAAAGGAAACGTTCCGCACGCGTTATCCGCCAATAATGGAAGTGGAGGAGCCCTCAGATTTAGAGGACACAGAAGATTAGAAGCATAATTACTGAGGCTGGATGCTGAAGATGATCTTGTAATGGCTGGATACTACGGTTATGTAAACAATTTATGTCTATAATCTTTGCTTATGGAAAGACTATTCCTCTTTTTTATTTTGTGTTCAATCTGTCGAACCTTTCCACCAAACGTTCTGCTTTTTATCTCTGCGTTGTGTATTTTCGCTTCTCAGATCAATCCACAGCTGTGAGCCGATAGGAAAAGAGGCAAATGTTGTCTGTTATACACCGTGAAGAGGAAAAACGGATTGGGTTTAAACCTAAGATCTGTTACGGCCAAATTGAGATGGAGGAAAAAAGGAATGCGTTTCAACCGAAGATCCCTTACGGGCAAATTCAGCTGAGCGTTTCAGCGAACGGCGTTGAGATGAGCTGCCATTTGGGTTAGATTTTAGATACATAGAAATGAACCTTTTCCAGTCGTAAAATGAGCACAAGCTGACCATTTAATGTACTAGCCTGCATCGATAAACCAGAGTGTGACACCATCCCTCGAAGGGTCATAGTGCAACGCTCTTATGTCTTTCGTTTCTGCGTTGATTCATCTTCCTCAAGCCTTAATGACTTTGCTTAATGACGCTCAGAGTATGGCAATCGGGCATAACCCAGTTATGGCAATTGCTCCTGTCGTATTGAGAGTGCATTAACCCCATGTGAATCATCACATACGTCTACAAAACTGTTAAGAGTGAACCATTTTCATTAATCTGAAACCTGGAGTTCAGTATTTCCATTCACGTATGGGGATAGCTGAACAACGTGCAGAACAACGTGCAGAACAACGTGCTCTCTAATTTCGACAGAAATTATGCTCCTAAAAGGTGTAATGTAATTACGGCATGCAATGAAAAAGTTCTCCCGAGGCTGCTCAGCCAGAACAGCAGTAGAAGAGCCACAAATCATCCACATTGATCAAAGTCAAAATCATTGAAAGACCACCTCAAAGCACCTTTTCTTATCTTTTTGGCATATTAGGGTGTATTCTGTACATGCGAGTGAAAATGGTTTTGGCTGAAGTTGAAAAGAATGAGTGCGCGTGGAATTTGAAGAAAGGGACAAAAAGGAAAAGAAGGCGAGGAGGACAAGAAAGGACAAGCGAGAGAATTTAGAAACGAGAGGCAGCACCTTGGTGGGCGAGACTCTTTCTTATGCACGTTTGGGTTGGACAATAAACCAATTTTCGGTGAGGGATTCATTGGGTGGGGTATTGGAGAGAGTTATAAATCCGGTTCATAATGCTCTAGTTCCCTCATGGGCAATCCTGTTGAGCTTATTAGTTTCCACTTTGAGTATCCTATGATGTCTAGCGGGAGGGGAATTTTTATACTTATGGATTCTTCTCCTAAGTAGGCGAGGGGATTTTTCTATCGACCATTCTTTTGGATTCTTGCCAAAGTTGGATGCACATCTTTCTCTCAAAATTTACAAAGAGCTTCCCTTCTCATGCCATTCCACAAGACAATTGAGCATTTGATAGCTTTCCCAAGAACCACTCATTTCGAGTTGATTTGAGCCTAAAGATTGAGGATTTTGGTAGTGGTTAGCGAAATAAATTGACTCTTTGGACATGCAAAGAAAAGGTGAGCAATAACTTTACTACCACCCAAATAACGTTTACACCATCTATGTTGGTGTATTTTGCCAAGCCTAGTGCTTGAATAAAATTATTTGTGTAATGACCTTTTATGAACTCCCAATTAGAGAAGCCATAAAACCATTCTGTTGTAAAAGTAGGAACTTAGAATTTTCAAATATAAAAAAGAAAAAGGAATCCCACGACCTTGGTAGGTGTAAACCTTGAAATCCAAGTAGGAGGAATCAATTAGATGTGATTAACGTTTTGGTGTAATCCCCTCCAAATTTGAATTCAAAAACTTTGATAAAAGCTCATGAAAAGAGTCGCGGGGCAGAGCTGTCCTTTAGAGGAGATTAGAATTGAGATTTGGAACGTCATTGAAGCACGCACTCTACTCCTCCTTCCCATGCTTCATTCACATCAATTTCATGTATTATATGTGCAATACAGATTGAATTCTTTGATCATACTTGGATTTCTCTACAAGTGTTTTCTCAGGTTTAATGTATGTTTTTTCAATCAATGTTGATCAATGATTTTTCTTAATGTACTTACTCTTTTGAAGTCCTTTAAATTGATGTAGGTAATGTGATAAGTCTATTTTCTTCATCCAAATTTTCATTCTATTTGGGTCTTTACTCTGTGAGCTACATCAATTTGAAGAGACCTATGTATATAGGCAATTTACCCCTGAAAAGTCAGGATGACACCCAAGGGTTCCTAAATTAATTTCTCTCAGTATAGTCCAAAAAAATTCATCGAATTTGTTGCTTTAGATGCATTATATATTTAGTTGAATGTGTGCAAAGTTTCTCTAGTTAAATTTTAGCAAACTATGAGCTCTACGTTGAATACAAAGTGCTCTTCATCCCAAAATAGCAAGTTTTTTATCATCTATCTTATGTTGAGTTATCTGTTTTGATAAATCAATTGGATAATAATCTTTCAAAGTTCTAAGGAGGTTTTATTGCATCATTAGCAAGCTCAAAGTGTCTATTAAGCATTCGTGGAGTGAAACATGGCAGGTCTAGAGCAGGTTATTGTAGCACTAGCATCATCTTTGGAGTGTATCAGCATCTCCTCTCACAATGGTAACAAAGCTTTGTCAAATCAACATGTGAGATAGTTTTCCTTCTACCACTGAAAAATTGGATAGAAAACATTACCCAGCATGGTCTCTGAGGGTGAAGGGCTACCTTCAAGGAAGAAATCTCTTTGGATATATATATATATATATATATATATATATATATATATATATATATATATATATATATATATACATATATATATATATATATATATATATATATATATATATATATATATATATATATATATATATATATATGTGAAGATGAATTGATGCCAACTATGAGAAGCAAAGTGAAACCATTACTTGAAGAGCAAGAAAGACTCACAAGCTAGTGTTCAAAGAGTGCATTAGCAAGGTCATACATTCTAAACTCAATCTCTAATTTTCTTTTACCTGATTTGAAAGGATGAAAGACCTCAAGGGAAACCTAAAATGCACGTGTTGCTTTCTTTTTTTCAAACACTAGAACAAGGGAGAATTAGTTGTGGATCGAGTTTACTACATTGAAGAAAAGCCCCATGGAAAGTGTGAAGATTATGTCACAAAGATGAAGGAAATTTCTGATCAATTAGGACGCATTGTAGAAGTGATTGAGGAAGAGAGAACCATAAGGCAAATCATCAATGGCATTAAAGCAGATGAAAAATGGGAATCTTTCACAACTACCATGGATCTTTACATGGGCATGCATGTACCTGATCTTAATACTCTAATGGGCCAACTTTCACACATGAAGCGAAGCTGAACATAAATGGTGAATCCACAATAGATAATCAATCTTCTTCTCTGTACTGTGATAAAGCTAAAGGTAAGGATAAATCAAAGTGAAAGAATAATGAAGATGAAGGAAGTTCTTTTCGAGCTAGCTTCACAAGAAAAGGAAAAGCTAGAGATAGAGCTAGAGGTAGAGTTGGAAAGCAAGGCAGGGGGAGACCTCAAAGATCTCAACCTTGCAACATATGTGCTTATTCTAATCACACTACTTAAGAGTGTTAAAGGAACCCAAGGAACTTAAGAGGAAGAGGATTCAGCACAGGTGGCTATGGATCAAATAGAGGCAGATATAATAGAGGATACAACAACTATCACAACAACAACAACAACCAAAATGGATATAGAGGAAGGAAGGAATACAACAACCACATTGAGGATCAAAGTCAAGAAGACGCACTTCTTCTTATGAACCTATCATTGAAGTAGGTAAAGGATGATGCTCATGTCTTTTACTTTGACTCACGATGCTCCAACCATGTATCAGGAAATGTAGCATTGCTCTCTAACTTGGAAGATCCCAAGAACAAACATGAAGTGCAGACAAGAGATGATACAAGGAACTCAGTAGAAAAGATAGGTAATGTCAAGACATCAGATGGAAACATGAACCTTCTGAGTAAGGTATTGTATGTACCTAAAATAATCAAGAACCTCATAAGTGTTGGACAAATTGTGGAAAAAGGATTGCAGGTCAGATTTACAAGATAGGGAGACTATGTGGAAGACTCACAGCAAGGATTTAGAAGGATAGCTAGAGGAGAAAAGAAAGGAAGGCTCTTCACATTTGAAGTGGAAGATACCAAGAGCATAGCATTGTTTAGCTATTGAGCACAAAATCTCTTTGAACTTGAGGTATGGCATAATAGACTTGCTCATATTCGTGAAAGGACTTTAAAACAAATATGCAAGGACCAAAGTGTACATGGATTGCCCAACATCACAAAGCAACATATGATCTACAAGTGTGGAGCTTGTCAATTTGGCAAGGCACATAGACAACCCTTCAATAGCAAAGGCTACATACATCAAGAGCTATTGGAGCTTGTACACACAGATGTGTGGGGTCTACGCAAAGAACCCTCCATTTTAAGTTCCAAATATTATGTATCTTTTATTGTTGATTACTGTAGATGGACAATCGTATACTTCATGAAACATAAAGATGAAGTTTTCAATAGTTTCATAAGATATCTTGCACTTGTTGAAAACCAAACAGGTAAATGTCTCAAGAGACTCAGCTTTTCAAAGGAGTTTGATGCTTTCCTTCAAGAAAGAGGCATCAAAAGGAAGATAACAACCATGTATACCTCTGAACTCAATGGAGTAGCAGAAAGGAGGAACGTGACTATAGTTGAAGTAGCTAGATCTATGATCAATGAGAAGAACCTACCTAGTTACCTTTGGGCAGAGGTTGTATCAATAGCTACATACCTTGTAAATAGACTCCCATCTAAATCCTTAGATGGTATGACTACATATGAAGTGTGGCATGGAAGGAGACCAAATTCAAATTAATTAATGGTTTCTCATGCTTCAAGGCTTGCTCCATGTGGCTCGAAGTGGCATCCATACAATGGTTATTTTGAGACTAAAGTTGAAGGCTATATTTGAACAAAAGAGTTTGCTAAATTAGAAAGCACTTGTAGAAATATAGGGGATCCCATAAAGATGGATGTGCTCAAGACTAAGTGGAACACTTGCATAAGCTAGAAAGATTCTTATAATTTGGGCATTCTAAACATCATGAGCATGGATCAGAAGATGGAAACTAAATGGTTGGTTAAAGTGTGGTGCAACTCGAAAGCTACTTGGGCAATGGTGGTCCTTAGATATAGTAATTCTCTATCGTTGGTTGGTCCTACCAGGTGGAAGGAGCACAAGTTTCTAACTCTTTTATTCTCACCTTTTCCTATGATCCCCAAGGGATTGATCTTAGTGTGCTTCTTCTCGAAGAGTTGAAACAAGATCAAGCCTTTCATTAAAGTCAATGAGGATTTGAAGTGGGCAGCGGGGTTCAAACAAAATGATTCTATCTAGTTCATATTGAAGGCATAAAAGATCTTCAGCCAAAAAAAGCTTCTAAAGACCAAAGAAGTTGTGGAAAAAAGCCTTGAATAAATGGAAACATCTCCAAAATGAGGGCAGAAATCATTAGATGAGATATGAAGATATTCACCCACTAAGTGTTCTTGATTATGAGGATTGGATCCTTCTTAGATTCAAAATGCATTGTTGGGCGAGCTCAAAAATGTGTCCTCTCATGGCTCATGATCCATCTAGTATTGAAGGATTAAGACGGAGTATCAATACCAAACTAGAAAAGATGGTTAGGCTTAGGATGCACCATGACATTCACATTCACCTTAACATAAGTTGGGGGTTGATTGGATTAACATTTGATGGCTCTTCAAATTCACTTATCTAGGGAACCATCTAATCAAGGTTAGGAGATGGGTTCTTATGTGGAAAACTCTCCATAGGGAAACTTGGACCAACGTGAAAGCAAACAAACTATGTAGGATTACTAGATTGTGAGAAGAGATGGTGATACACTCCAAAGATGATGCTCGTGCTCCAAGCCAATCCTCTATATTCAGCTTCAGTTAATAATAAAGCAACAATTGGTTGCTTCTTTGAACGCCGTGAGATTAATTTTGAACTTGCAAAAGACGAATATCCTGATGTACTCTTACTATCATCCATAGATCGAACCAAATCTAAATTTGAGTAAATTTTGAGATCAATTTTTGAGGTATAAGGATAAAATAGTCCTTCATTAATTGTGCCCTTCAATTATTTGAGCACTCTCTTGGTTGCTTTGACATGTGGCTTCGTTGGCTTATGCATACATTGACCAAGTATGCTTACACTATAGCATATATCCACCCTTCTAAGAGTAGCATAGTTCGAGCTTCCCACTAGGCTTTGATAGCTTGTGATATCCTCAATGAATTGTCCTTCATAAGCACTTAGCTTATGGTTCATCTCCATGGGTGTACCTGCACACTTAGTATTTTAGATTTTGAATTTATAAAGCATATCAAGTACATTCTTCCTCCAAGTGATGTAGATGCCAAAATCTGTATAGATGCATTCAAGCCCAAGAAAATATGTTAGAGGTACAAGATCATTGATCTTGAATTCATCTTTCATACCTTTACCTGCTTGATTCCATTGATGTCATTCCCTGTAATTATTATATCACCTACATATACACAAAGATATATTACTTCTGAACCATTTCTTTTTATGAGTAATGATGTATCTACCTTGCTAGGCTTGAAGCCTTAGTCCTGCAAATAGATTACCAACCTATGATTCCACGCTCTTGGAGCTTGTTTCAATCCATATAATTCTTTCGTCAGTTTGCACACATAATTAGGATGATGTGCATCTTCATAACTAGGAGGTTGTGCCATATAGACTTCCTCTGAAATCCAGCCATTCAAGAATGCATTTTTTACATCTAATGGATAAAACTTCCAATTCCTAAATGCAGCAATGCTAACAAGCACTCTCATGGTAGGCATTTTAGCTACAGGTGAGAAAGTTTCTTCATAGTCTATCCCATGGGTTTGAGCAAACCCGTTAGCTACTAACCTTAACTTATGCCTATCGATACTACCTACATATATGTGCTCTTAAAGAGCCTTTGGACACAAGCTAGTAGGAAATTGTGTTAAGCAAGCCCCCATGTTTTGTGCTTGAGTTATTTGAATAAAGTTTGTGTAGCCATAGCTAAGACACAAATTTATGTGTGTGTTTTAGATTACTCTAGTGTTGATCAATTTTTCTTATTCATATCTCACTCATATCTTCTAACCTTTGGTTTGTTAAAAAGCTAATTAAATCTTCTAAGGTGTCTAAAATCTTGTGTCATTTCTTTTTTTAATTTGAGAGAACCAGATTCACAATTGATCAGTTCTCTATTTATGTATGCCTAGTGAAAACCATAACTTGTTTGTCTTAGAGGCATTGGTTCTTCCAGATGGAAGTAACCAATTTTAGAGAAGTAACTTGCATAGTCTCAAAGCTTCTATTGTGCTAGTAAGTACATGTTGTGTGAGAGTGCCTATGAGGCCATTATTGCTTCAAGATTGCATAGGGAAGTTGTTTTGGAGTTAGAGATCTGCGGAAGCACACGAAGAACACAAGGAAGAAGAATAAGCTTGGAGCAAATCACACAATATTGAATGTATTACCACTAGAATGTACAAAGATAAGTAAGCCGTTAGGGCTATAGGCATATATACAAGTCGGGTTGGCACTCATGTATAAGGAAGTGCCAAGCTATGTGGAATCAATCCACAAAAGGAAGTAATCCCAAAGCTTTGCGGAAAGCTTCAAACTTCTCCCTATTAGAGCCTTCATGAAAAGATTTGCAATGTTCTCCTACGTGGGCACATATGCCAAGTTGATCTCTCCAACAGAGAATCACTCCCTAACATAATGATAATGCACCTCAATGTGCTTAGTTTGAGCATGGAACATAGGGTTCCTAGCAACTACCAATGTGCTCTGACTGTCATTGAAGATGGTGGTGGTAGAAGACTATCCCACACCCAAATGAGCCATAAGGCATCTAAGCCACACACACTCAATAGCTATTGTGAAAGCTACCCTATACTCAGCCTCACAACTCGAAGTGGCCACAGTAGGCTGCTTCTTGCTCAGCCAAGATATGCATGAGCTACCAAGCATAAAGTAAAAACCACTAGTGGAAACATGAGTGTCATAGCAACTAGTCTAGTGAGAGTCAGAAAAAGCATACAAATCTGGTCGTAGTGATCCCCGTTGGGATAAAACAACCCAAGTAGCCGGGTACAATTCAACTAGCGAAAGATGCGCTTAACCACTTGCCAATGCTTGACACTTGGGCAATGCATAAACCTGATCATCTGTCAGACTACAAATTGAATATTTGGCTGAGTAATGCCTAAGTAAGTCAAGCATCCAATAGCATCCTAATAAAAAATAGCAAGAAATGCATCTCCAACATCATGAAGACTCAATAATAAACCTGTCTCCATAGGAGTGGCAATAGGTTTACATCCTTCAAGGTCAAATCACTACAATAATGTGTCAATATATTTCATTTGACACAAATCCATTCCAACATCAATGTGCATAAACTGAATGCCCAAATAATGATGCAAATGCCCCAAATCAGACATCTCAAATGGGGCATGAAAATCAGCCTTGAAATCAGCAATACGCTTCTCATGAGGACTAGTGTTCAACATATCATCAACATAAATAACAATGATCACAAGCACATCATTAGCACGCTTAACATATAAGGTGCTTTCACTTGGAATTTTCTCAAAACCATGTCCTATCAGATAAGAAAGCATCATTTCAAACCAATCACATGGTGCTTGCTTTAAACCATATAATGCCTTCTTTAACCTTCACACCTAGTTTTCATGCCCTTTTTGCATAAAGCCACGGGGCTGAAAAACATATACTCTTCATGCAATTCATCATTCAAAAATTTTGTTTAATGTCCAACTGATGTACATTCCAACCACAATGAGTTGCAAGTGCACATATGCTACGAATAGTAGTCAATCCGCAAGTAGGAGCAAAGGTTTAATCAAAATCAATGCCTCGTTCCTGTGCATAACCCTTTGCAACAAGGCTAGCCTTATACATGTCAACTCTTCCATCAGGTTTACGCATCAGCTTGTATACCCACTTAGTGCCGATGGACTTCTTTCCAGGAGGGAAGTCACATAAAGACTAGGTACCATTTTTCATGATAGCATCATATTTAGATTGCATTCCAGCCATTAAATGTTGAAAATTTTGTGCTTCATCAAACTAAATAGGCTCAGTCTCATCACAAAGACTAGAAGCAGCCATATCATAGCACTCTGATGTAAAAGAGGCACTATGAGAGTTGAATGAGTATGATCTGACAGAGGTGCATCTAATTTGCTATCATGCAAAGTCTACGCTTGCCATTTTGGCATAGTTCTTGACTCCTCAATATCAACTCTCTCATCAAAAAGTGCATCATGCAAATCACATCATCACGTGAAAGGCAATTGGGAGATGCTTGCAAGATGAGTGAAACATACTCACTCTCAGTCTTGGAGATAGTGGTAGAAAACAGGGATGCATTTCCTTAGATCATTCGTGCTTCATGATAGCAGACAATCTGCCCTTCTAGTGGTTTCAGTCCGCAATAGAGTTGCATTCTTCAGATTCAAATATATAGCACATGAAAATAGAATTATGGGTGGCCCAATTGAGGCATCTCTCTTCGATGCAAGTGACAGAGAATAACAGACTAGTGCTTCTGCCGTTGGTTCTTTGTGTGACACTCCAAAAGCATTTCAGAGTTTACCCTCTACAATGATACTTATACATACGCAGGCAGAAACATAACTAGTGCACAAAGACATATGTAATATAGAGACATACAAAGGCTCTCAGGAATGTGAAGCATAGTTATTAAGAAAAAGGATGGTTCAAGTGACCTATATGAAAAAAAATGTATCTCTACAATGGGAACTTGATCGCTAGCAATGGGAGGGAAGGAGGGATGAAAAGATTATACAGATAACTTATGTTAAAAAAACATGCTAATCGTGCCAATGAGAGTGTTAACAGTGTTTAGAAACACTTTTATTATAAGGATGTGATATGAAGGGCAAGGAGGGATTAGAAATGAAATACTAGTAATTGATGAATACTAAAAGCAAAACTCAGCAACAAAAGATATGGAGAAATAACCTATACTCTGATACCATGTTGCGAAACATAGTCTACAGCTAATAACATAAAAGAACTATGGTGGATCAAAATACACAAGAAACAACATGATGTTGAAATGAAATAGAAATCTACTAAATTAGAAAGGAGTAACTTACAAATGAAGCATGGAGCTTGCACCTCAAGGAGAGAGCCTCATGGTAGTGTATGAATGAATGAGGAGAGGAGAAGTGAGGCGCTCCTTATATGGAGAAGAGGGCAAAGTACTTCCTGTGTGGGATAAATCGAACTTGCATGAGAGTACATGAGAGCTTGTGAGAAGGCCCTTGTATGTGGGATAAAGTGGATTCATGTGAATACAAAAGGGTACAAGATGGATATCTTAGGAATATCTACCTCTTGATTGATTGATTGAGAAACAATCTCAACCACTTTTAATGTTGGGAAAGATGGATGGGCACTCCAAGAAATGAGTAGGTACTGCCAAATCTTGCTTTGTACCAGTCCCTTGATGCTTTAGAGCCCCATTGTAGGCCCTCTTAGCTTTCCATTGACACTAAATAAGTGCCTATGTACTTTGGAAATGATGTGAGAAATGATTGAAGCAAAATAGACTACTTCCAAGTTGACGAATTAATGAAAGCCTTCTATTTTTGTTCACACACCTACTGCTTGTTATGCTTAGTGCTTCCAGTACAGTAAGAATTAGAAAAATTTATCTTAGAGGTATCAAATTAGTCTAATGAGCTAATGATCGCAAGTGGAATCACTTAAAATGATACACTATACACAAAGCAATCAATTTAGCAATTGAATCATTACCCCTGATTTTTTAGGACCTGTGTAGAGTTTGACCAGTGAGTGCTTCAACGCACTTTCCTCCAGATTGGCTGAATGGATTATCTTCAAAATCTATCAGAATATAGGGAACTTGTAGCTGATTCCAATAGGCTATAGAACATTGAAAATGGTGTAAACATTACTGAGATATGAGCAGTACAAGTTGACTATTATGAGTGACTATGAAAGAGAGACCATAGATGAAAAGTATTGATCTATTGTATTAGAACACAATGTTGTACAAGATCATTAGCATGATAAACAATGCCTAATGATTGTGACTAGTATAGGCTATGAGTTATGCTTTACTCTCTTACAATGTGGTCAAGGAAAACTCGGGGATAGAGCCACACATCCCGCAAGTTTTTAGACATATTTTATAGATGTGAGATTTGAATTTGAGTTTGAATCCTCCATTGGCTCTCACTAAAAACATAGCCCTCCAATTTAAGAGATAATCTCTCAAGTGGAGTTGTGACTTTTCCAAGTAATATATCCATGAGTTTGGTGGTGATTACAAATATTCTTTTCAAGTCATAATGACTTTTACACATAGTAAAAGATAAAAGCTTCCTAGCAATGGCTTCCATGGATCTTCATTTTGTACATAAATCCATAGCCAAATGTGTAGGCTTGGTATTTTCACCAACAACATCTAACTCTTGTCTTTTTGGCCTTTTACTCATTCCTTTGAGAAAGGTAAATACTTTGGAAATCACATAAGAAGGTGATCCTATGATCAAAGTCTCAATACAATAATTGAATACAAATAAAACTCTACAAGGAGTATATGCGGCATCATTGAAATGCTAGATTTGATGAAGATCATGTCCACCTCAAGCATGATGAAAGCTTGATGTTCCATCATATCATAATTAAATGAATTTTCACTAATCTTGTGGAGAATGCAAAATGGTCCATAATATATATATAAATACATAAATATTCAATCGATTGATTAATATATTTAAGTAACAGTTATTCTAACCCTTTGAATATACTAAAAACCTAGAAAACCTACTTGAAACCCATCAAAAACCCATTGAAACCCTTTGGAAATTAATTGAAAACCTAGTTAAACCGTATCATTAACCAAACATTAGTGCTCCTAACTTAAATACATATTGATAAATGTAAACCTAGGGTCTTAAACCCAGAATTCAATGTTTCATTGACCCAAACACACATTATATGAGCAGTTTAGGGTAAACCCTAATATGAACTTATGTTTTCTTCATCCATTTGAACTTACAAACACTTAACGAGAGATTAGTTTCAAGCAAAACAAGAAATTATAATTAACCAATAATCATTTTTTTAATTTTCTTGGTCATCAATGGGAAGGTTGAAAACTTTCCAACATTTGCCCCCACCAAACCTGCACATCGTCTTCGATGGGCCAAACCTATAGATCATTGAAGGTAATATCAAATTCTTTTGAAAAATATTTTGTTTAAAATTATTTTGAAACAATATTTGAAATATGCTCGTTCTGATAAGTACAACTTCTGATAGTAAAGAAAACTTTTAAAATTACGTAAGGTGGAATTACAAACTTTTTCGTCCAATGCACGAATTTGAAAACAAGTTTTAGAAATTCCTATAGAAGTCATCCAGATAGTCCTGGTTCTTGGCCTTCTATTAACCCTGCTCAAAAGTACTAAATATTTTATATAAGTGTTCTATTCCTCATTCGCTAGCCACTTGTCATAAGATGCATCTAACTAATTCCTCTATAGCATACATCCGCCTCACATTGCTCGCAATATAAACCAGAAGTGATTTCAAGATCACAACTGATTCTTGGTAACTTTTCTTTTTTTTCTTTTTTTTAATTTATTTATTTTTAATTTTATTTTTTTTTTAATTATACAACAACCATTAATGTACTGCTTTATGCATCTTTTCTTTCTTTGCAACTTTTTTGTCAGAGCGGAAATGCTTAACCCCTATTCAGAGCAGAGGTTCTAGAGGAATGCAATAGTGGGAACTAGGATCTCACAAGCTAAATGATTTGGAAGTTAAGGTAGCCTACCTATATAAAATAAGCTTACTTCTACTAGGAGTCGAAAGTCAAATTTTTCCCACTTCTAGCCTTATGACATCCATAGAGTCTCTAATTCCTATCTTCTCTTCATACACATTCCTACTTCAGTTTTGAATTCTGTGCTTTATAATTTTTATAGTTCCCCTTACATATCAGAAGAATGTACTAATCTAATCATGAATCCAAGAAAATTTATATATAATTAAGAAATAATTCATAAATCAAAACTGTTTCACGTGATTTCATTTATTCATCTTCAACGTCCCCTGTCATCCAAATATTGCTTTCATTGCTTGGATTTTAGGCTTCATGTACTATCTTCAATCTCCTGCTCTTCATCTTTATCATAAAACAATTTTTAATTTATTTGATTAAAAAGCATCTTCAACTCCTGCTATCAATCAACAACATGTAAACCCACAAGAAGAATTAGTTTTCATAAATAAATTTTTTACTTTCATACATGTAAAAGAAAAAAAGACATATTTTAAAGAAAATTTAAACATCATTTTTAATACAACTTCATTCATCATTTTCTTCATCATATGATAAGTCATAAATTTCTTCATCTCTTTGTTTGAGTAATTTAACTCTTTTACCTGCAATTAAATTCTTAAGCGGAGTTCCATCTAGCTCTCGTAAGGCATACACTCCATTATCATACATTTTGACCACCACATAAGGTCCAAACCAACGCTTTTTTAATTTCCTATGGGCATCATACTGTGTATCCAATGTGCTCTCATATATTAATACCCAATCATTAATTTGTATTGGCTTTGGACGTAACCTATGTGACTTATCAAAATACTTTTTGTTTTTAAGTCGAGAATCTTTCAATTTAGCTACAGTTTCTTCTAATCTTTCATTCCCTTGCTCAAGTTGCTGAATTCTTAGAGCTAATAAATCTTCAGTAGATAGATTATCTTCCCAAGGAAGCGTAGTCCAAGTAAGGATTTGAGTATGCACTGGAAAAATTGGCTTTTGGCAGTACATTAGCTCTGCCGACATAAATCCCGTCGTTCTAGTGCACGTCATTCTGTCAGCCCACAAAGCAAATGGCAAAAATTTCGGCCAATTCTTAAGTTCTCCTTTGCAAGCTTTAGAAATCGCCTTAATGATAGGATAATGCCCTCTTTCAATCTTTTCATTAGCCTCAGGGTTATATGCAGTCGTAAGAGCTAAACGAATTCCATGCCTAGCAAAGAATTCTCTAGCCTCTTGTGCATCTAGTTCTCCCCTAGCGGCTACTATCTTTTCAATATACCCAAATCTTGAAATCACATCTTCAAGAAGAAATTTACATACATTGAAAGTAGTTTTTGATCTTAGAGCTCGGGCTTCAACATGATTAGTAAGATCTTCTCGTGCAAGAACTATGTATCTCATCCTATCAATACCTTTGGGCATGGTTACTAAGTCAACTACCCACTTATAGTGTATTCACGGTGGATATGTAGGGTGCAGTGGATCCCTATGCTTAACTGATGAATAAACTTGACATACATCACAAGAATCCACATAGTTCTTTACATTAACATAAATACCTCGCCACCAATAACACTCCCTAATTTTTTCATAAGTGGCTACAAATCCTTTATGCCCAACCCATAAAGTATCATGCATGCTCTTCATGACTTGTATTTGAAGATTTTTAGTACCTAGTACCCTTCGTGGCATTTTGATCTTTCCCTTGCATGTCTCCAAATTAATTCATCTTTTAAGAAAAAGTTAAATGCTCTTTTTCTAATATTTCTAAATCTATTTGAAGACCATGAAGGTTATCTAATTAAAGTACTAAGATACTTACCAATATCTAGCCACTCTCCTTCATAATCATCAGTATTAAATTTTTCATATACATATACTTGGGAGTCATAATTAATCGTATTAATATCTACTTTGGCTTCATTATTCTCATCGTACCTATCTCTTGAAAGCATATCAGCAACAGAGTTAGATTTTCCTGAGATATGAATTAAAACTGGATTTATAAATTTAATATAAGAAATCCAATGAAGCATTGCAATATCCGGAAAAGAACAATTTGTGATCATTCCAATTAGCGGCAAACAATCTGTCTCCACAATTACATTTGCCCCTATGAAATATTCTTTATTAGACTTTAGAGCAGTGAGTAAACCCCCAGAGTTCTCTTTTAATTTGCGGGTAATGTCTTTGAGTGTTATGAAAAATCTTAGCTCCAAATCTAATAGCATATCTTCTACCCTCTTCATCATCTTGACTTATTACCCAGCCTATCCCAATAGGGCTAGTATCAACAGTCAAAATAATAGGCTTATTATTCGTATAATATACTCGCTTAACGATTGGAGCTTCTTGCAATAACTTCTTTAATCTACGCATTGCTTGAGTATATTTTTCTGTCCATAAAAATTTTCTTTTCTTCCTTAATAAATCATAAAGAGAGTTAGCTACATGTGCAAAATGTGGTATCCATATTGTTGGAGGATAAACACTCCTATGTGCACAACAAAAGCAAATGAACCCTCCTAGGATCCTGAAATTTTTCAGACATAGGTTCTGTATTTTCTGAGTTTCTCTGAGTATATGCAGAGGATGAAGATGAAATTTTGCAGGCATAAACTAGACTTTAAGAGCTTTCAAATGAGAGTAAAATCACTCCATTTGGATACTGGATGATGCCTCAACCAGCTGCAACAAAACAGATAACTTGATCTCTTCACAGAGTATGAGCTAACTGGACAGACACTGTTCTGGACATTTGTCTGCACATGTGCAGGCACTGAACCTGAGACTTATACCAGACAAAGTAGAACTTATAAGCTTTCCAACAAGACAAAAATCATTGCAAATGGATTCCGGATGAAGGAGAAACAACAATTACAAGACCGGGGGGTCTGCCAAAAACATCTAGATAGATAGAGTGTGTAAAAGTGAAATTTCTGCAAAATATGCAGAGAACAGCTAGTAGGGGGTGTGCTTAAGCAAGGGGGCAGCTTGGGCACGTATTTCCATGACTCTAAGTCATAATACAACTCATTAGAGGTTTTAAAGACCTCATACTAACCTCTATAACCAATCAAAAGCATATACATGTCAAAAGTGAGGTCCAATCACATCAAGAGGTGAGCTAAATCTTCTCTAATCAAATTCTTTCCATTATGGGCATGATTTGATGCCTCCAACTCGTGGAAATCAGCCTCCTTTAATTGTGGATGATGTGGAAGGTTCAATTTGGGGCATGTTCCCACACTCTTGAGCTTGAAAAACTTTCAACACTCCCCCTCAAGCTCAAGTCTTTTCCTTTGTTGCTTTAGCCTATGTCTCTTATGTTGATAGCTTCCTTGAATCCTCCAAGCTTTGTACCTTCAAGAAACTTTGTCATCATGTCTGCAACCTGCATTTTAGTGTTCACATACCTTATATCTAGCTCTTTTGCCATCACCTTTTCTCTAACGAAGTGGTAATGAACCTCTATGTGCTTGCTCCTTGCATGAAACATGGGATTGTTAGCTAGATAGATGCTTGAAATGTTGTCTCCATAAAGAGGAAACTCCTGCACTTCCACTTCCAAGTCCTTAAGTAGCTTCTTAAGCCATAATAACTCACATGTAGCCAATGCTAAACCTCTGTACTCAGCCTCTGTGGATGAAAGAGCAACAGTGGGTTGCTTCTTAGAGCTCCAAGAGATCACTTTTGTACCTATCATGAAAACATAACCCGATGTACTCCTTCGATCATCCTTGCTACCTACCCAATCAGCATCACTATATCCTTTGACACTTAGATCAGCATCATATGAGTAAAATAGACCTTGGTTGATGGTGTGCTTGATGTAACGAAGCACCTTTCTTGCCGCCATAAGATGATCATGAGTAGGTGTATGCAAAAATTGAGAGAGAACACCTACTACATATGCAAGATCAGGTCTAGTGAATGTAGCATAAATTAATGAACCAATTATGCTTCTATATAGTGTAATATCTTGTATAGCCTCTCCTTGACCTGCAACCAACTTTGTATTGGGCTCCATGGCTGAGAAAGTGGCTTACAACCACTCATACTGTATAGCACATCCAACAAGTATTTTCTTTGAATCAAGAAGATGCCATTGTGTGCATAGATTACCTCTATTCCCAAGAAGTATTTTAGTGTTCCAAGATCAGATATCTTGAACTCCTTTCCTAGCTTTGATTTGATATCTTTAATACCTGCAATATCACTTCCTGTGATGATCAAATCGTCCACATGATGCATATATATACTGTCTTGTCTCCTTGCTTCTTCATGTAAAGTGATGGATCTGCAACACTTTCTTTGTATCCACAACTTGATAAATAATCCACTAACCTCTGATTCCAGGCCCTTGGGGCTTGCTTTAGTCCATATAGTGCTTTCTTTAGCTTGCAAACATGATTTGGGTACCTCATACTAGCAAATCCTTGAGGTTGGTTCATGTAGACTACTTCTTCAAGCTCTCCATTGAGGAAGGCATTCTTCACATCCAACTGATATAAGCTCCATTTCCTTGATGTGGCCACTGCAATCAAAGTCCTAATTGTTGGCATCTTGGCTACGGGGCTGAAAGTTTCATCATAATCTATCCCGTAGCTTTGGGAGAAGCCTTTCGCCACCAACCTTGCTTTGTACCTAGCAATGGAACCATCTGAATTTCTTTTAATTTTGTAAACCCACTTATTACCTATCACCTTCATGCCTTCTTGAGCTGGTACCAAGCTCCAAGTATGGTTCTCATCAAGTGCTTTGAGCTCTTCCTTCATTGCCTCTTGCCATTCCTTGCAATCCTTAGCTTCTTCATAACTAGTTGGTTCTTTGTCCTTGATTACCTGAGTCATGTATGAACAATGCTTTGCAATGAAATTATCATATGTTAACCTTTGTACTGGATATCTTACTCTTGAAGACCTTCTTTCACTTCCTTTTGGTGTGGTTGCCATCTTCTTTCTTTGTTTAGCCACTCCTGGAGTTTGAACTTCTTCTATCTCTTCATCTTCCAACATGCTCTCGTCCACATAGCTTCCTTCTTCAACTGAAATCTTCTCTTTGCCTTTGACTTTGCTTTCTTCAGAGCTGGTCTCTCTTTCCCTAAGCCTTCCACTCCATGGTGAGGGTGTCCTTGTGTTGCATGAGTTGCTTGGACCACTCAAATCCATGCTTTCTTGAACTCTATCATCATTCTTCAAATCTGTCTCACCTATGTCTTCAACCTGCAATGGACTTGTGCATGCATACCAAGGCTTCAACTCATCAAAGACAACATCCCTACTTACCTTCAGCTCCTTGGTGATGGGATTATAGCATTTATACCCCTTTTGTTCCATAGAATATCCCAAAAAAATACACCTTTCAGATTTGGCATCTAACTTTGACCTCAACTCTTGAGGTACATGTACATAGCATATACAACCAAAGATTCTAAGATGTGAAATGCAAGGTTTTCTTCCACTCCATGCTTCCTCAGGGGTTAGATGATGTATACCTGATGTAGGACATCTATTCATGATGTATGTGGCTGTATATGTAGCCTCTCCCCAATAACAATGCGGCATATTCATTTCATTGAGCATACACTTTGCTACCTCTGCTATGTGTCTGTTCTTTCTCTCTGCTACCCCATTTTGTTGAGGGGTATACCTGCATGTAAATTGTCTTTTGATGCCATTGACCTGCAAAAATTCAGAAAATTCATGGGAGAAGTACTCTCCCCCTCCATCGGATCTCAAAGTTTTGATAAACTTGCTAGATTCCTTCTCCACCTGTGCTTTGAATTTCTTGAAGTAGTGGAACACATCTGATTTGTTTCTAATGCAATACAACCACACTTTCCTTGAAAAGTCATCAATGAAGGTTACAAAATACCTATTTCCAGCAAGGGATGCTTCTCTTGTTGGACCCCAAACATCCGTGTGAATGAGGTCTAAAACATTTGCACTTACATAGGTACTCTTCTTGAAGGGCAGCCTTGATTGTTTTCCTTGTTGGCAAGCTACACAAATTTCATGCAACATTTTAGATGTAAAATTTGGTAGGCCTCTTACCAAGCTCCTCCTTTGCATGTCCTTGAGCTTTTGTAGGTTGATGTGACCTATTCGTTTATGCCATAGATCCAAATCTGCTATCCTCTTGTCTCCATATGTGACATACATTGAATGGTGTGGCTGATTTATGTCCATTGTGAACATTCTCCCTTGCTTTTTTCCTTTTACTATGAGCTTGAAACCTGCCCTTGGATCCTCAACAAAACATCCTCTTTCATTGAACCTAACTTGATAGCCTTTTTCTACCATTTGGCCTACCGAAATCAAGTTTTTGGTAATAGTAGGGACATGTAATACCTCTGATAAGCACTTTGCTCTTTGATTTCCTTCCAAACTGATATCTCCCACATGTTGAATGATATGCTCTGAGTTATCACCTGTTTCCACATGCCCTTGATGCTTTGGGACCTGCAAATTACTAAAAAACTCCTTTCGACATGACATATGATTGCTACATCCACTGTCTACATACCATACATCTTCACTAGCTTGAGTTATATCTTCACCATACCTCATGGCAAGTAAATAATCATTCCCTTGGCTGGATGATGTGTTTGCATAATTACCTTGCCCTCTATAATTGTTGTTGTTGTTGTTGCTTTGATTCCCTTGTCTTTGAGCTCTATGATAGCATTCATTTGCAAAATGACCGGGCTTACCGCATACAAAGCATCCATTTGAAGTGGCTTGTCCTCTTCCACCAAATCTTGCACCTCTTCCTCTATTTGTGGCTCTTCCACCTCTTTGACCTGCATTTTCTTGTTGTCCTTGACCTCCTTGGTTGCTTTGATATCTTCCTCTTCCTCTTGAAGCACCTCGGTTGTGTCTTCCTCTTCCTCTACCTGCATACAACAATTGCCCTTGGCTATCCTTGGCGTTATGACCACCAAGGTTCATCTCCTCTGTCACCATGAGAGTGATTAGTTGATCAAAATCAGGAAGAGAGTCCCTTACATACACTGAAGTTGTGAAAGCCCTCCATTTTTCATCATCCCTAAGTCCATTTAGGGTGTGGGCGACAAGATCGTCATCATCTAGGGCACAACCGATTGACCCTAGTGCATCTGCAAGCTCTTTAACCTTTAATATGTAATCATTAGCACCTTGAGAGGGGCTTTTCCTAAGATTATTTAGCTCATTCTTGAGCTGAATTTTTCTAGCTTTTGTGGAGGTTGAATACAATCTCTCCAAGCACTCCCACACCTTCTTCGATGTATCCAAATCTTGAATATGCCCTACCATAGAGTTGCTAATATGCTGAGATAAAATAAAAATGACCCTTTTGTCCCTTTCATCCCACTCTCTTACTGCTCTTCTCTGATCATTGGTTGGATTTACCTCATCTATGTAGGGTTTTGGCTCTCCACCACTCACAAGTCCCCACAAACCTTTCCCCATCAAAAAATTGCTTATTCTAAATCGCCACGGTTGGTAGTTTCCTTTTTCGAGCTTTTCAATCTGAGCATTGAGATCAGCCATGGTGCCTCCTAACTCTTTTGAACCTCCCCCTTGATGCAATTAAAATGAAAAGGATGGCTTTTACCTCAAAAAATAGAGCTACTCCTCTTGATGAAGCTTCGTCTCTGATTTGATGATGTGTTTGCTTCCCCTTGTTGTTGACGTGCCCGTTCTTTGCTTCCTTCCTTCAAACTTTGATGAAGTCTTTACTTCACTTTAGTAGCTCCTTCTTCTCTCTTTGATACTCCACTTATAGCTCTGATACCACTGTTGGAGGATAAACACTCCTATGTGCACAACAAAAGCAAATGAACCCTCCTAGGATCCTGAAATTTTTCAGACATAGGTTCTGTATTTTCTGAGTTTCTCTGATTATATGCAGAGGATGAAGATGAAATTTTGCAGGCATAAACTAGACTTTAAGAGCTTTCAAATGAGAGTAAAATCACTCCATTTGGATACTGGATGATGCCTCAACCAGCTGCAACAAAACAGATAACTTGATCTCTTCACAGAGTATGAGCTAACTGGACAGACACTGTTCTGGACATTTGTCTGCACATGTGCAGGCACTGAGCCTGAGACTTATACCAGACAAAGTAGAACTTATAAGCTTTCCAACAAGACAAAAATCATTGCAAATGGATTCCGGATGAAGGAGAAACAACAATTACAAGACCGGGGGGTCTGCCAAAAACATCTAGATAGATAGAGTGTGTAAAAGTGAAATTTCTGCAAAATATGCAGAGAACAGCTAGTAGGGGGTGTGCTTAAGCAAGGGGGCAGCTTGGGCACGTATTTCCATGACTCTAAGTCATAATACAGCTCATTAGAGGTTTTAAAGACCTCATACTAACCTCTATAACCAATCAAAAGCATATACATGTCAAAAGTGAGGTCCAATCACATCAAGAGGTGAGCTAAATCTTCTCTAATCAAATTCTTTCCATTATGGGCATGATTTGATGCCTCCAACTCGTGGAAATCAGCCTCCTTTAATTGTGGATGATGTGGAAGGTTCAATTTGGGGCATGTTCCCACACTCTTGAGCTTGAAAAACTTTCAACACATATAACATAGAAGATACAAGCTCCTAAGAATCGAAGAACTTCACTCACATTTTGACATATCTCCAAAATCTTACTAATGGTGTCAAGTTTTTGAGGGTATGGCTTCCGTCCAAAATAGACACAAAGATGACCTACAATAAGGACGTCATTAACACCAAAAGTAGATTTTTATATAGATAATGTTAAGCCAACTTGAATAAATCGCTCGAAGATTCTTTGGCAATCAAGAATATGAGCCTTTACAAATCTTCGACAACCATCTTCATCTTGAGTGCTATCTTTCTCTTCTTCCAGGCAACCCTTAATGGGAATGTCATCTATAAAGGGCATAGTAATGTGGGGAATCAAATCGTGCAAAACCAAATTCATTGCACTCATCATGTGAGCGACTGAATTGGTCGCATCTTGAGGTAACGTACACATCCTAACTAATCCCAAAGGTGTTTTCATGGTAGTTATGTCTCTACTTTCTAGTGCCAATTGAAATTGATCATACCCAGAGTAGAGATCACTCATTGAATAAAGAGAATTGCCTGAAAATTCTTCCGCAAATTCATCCACAATTGGACCTGTACCCACATTTCTAATGGTCACTTTATTAACTAGTTGAAGATCTTGGATAAACCGAAGTTTTCCACTCTTTTCTTGGGCACAGTAAACCAACGGTTTGAATAGGGAACTGAAGAGGATTCTAAAATATGCATATGAATGTTTTCTTTAAGTAATCTAATCAGCTCTGGAAGATGAGCTTTAGGAACTGGAATAGGGCGCAAACTCGAAGGAATATGGGGAATAGTAAAAATAATCATTGGTGAAACTATCCTAGGATCTGCACATCCTATCTCTGAAGGCTCAAGAGAAAATGCTCTTCCATGTTGCTCAATTACCTTTAGAAAATACTCTTTTTCTACTGGAAGAAGGAAAGCACTAGCATCTAACTTAATTTGTTTTAGGGATTCTTTAGTAAACACATGGCCAATATTTGTTGTATCTCTAAAGATTGGCTCATGACTTACATTCTTTATAATATCATTACTGAATTTAGGTAGTGGTTGTGCTACGGGTTTAACCTTCTTACTAAAAGTTTAATATTTGGTCTCCACTAAGGCATCATACTCATGATCTATTTTAGAGGCATATTCTTGAATTAATGGATACACATCAAGTGAAGAGATGAGAATATGGGAATTAGACTTATCTTGATAACAAAGTTCTAATTCTTCTAAAGTTGAGAAGCAATGTGTAGTTTCACTAACATATTCAATACTTTCATCCATTAACATATCTCCCTTACTTTTCAAATCTTTTTCATATTTTTTTATAAGTTTTCTTGGAATTTGTTTAGAATGTAAAATATTTAAGGTAGCAGACGAAAAATAAACAATCATCTTATCTAAATTATGTACAAGATTTTGCGAGATTTCAAACCAAAGTCCATTGTCCTCTCACTCAACCGTGGCATTTACTCGAAATCCTGATCTATATGTCTTAAAAGAGTTTTTTGTAAAGACCTACAATTTCGAGGATGGTTTATACAAAGCATCATGAATTGGAAGGATTTAAGGGCATCATGAGAACGAATTCTTGCGAAAGCACTTCCATCGTCCAATACTTTTGTTTCCATTCTTTGTTCATAAATGAATGGCTACCCCAAAATAATTGGGTACGAGCAGTCATCATGAACGAAGAAATTATGTTCCTCTCTAACATCACTTATAGTGATCGGAACATTTGCACAAGTTCCTAGTAAATAGCCAGAAGCATTGTTGGCTGCCTTCATTTTCCATCCATGGTCCCTATATATGGGCCATTTTCCTTCGTTATATATATATCCCTTGAGACTACATTGATTTCTCATCCCGAATCATTAATGCTACTTGCGGTTTATTATTATTACCTATCTTAACCATAGTTTCAGTGGTACCCCTAGCCCAATGTTTTTGATTATAGTGACTATTTGGGTCATCATTTCCTTTTTCCAAATGTCCAAATACGGGGCCCAAATAATTTCTATGATCAAAAGATTCTTGATACTTAGATTCATTAATTTGTACAACACTCACTTTCGGTTCATCCTATTCTTTCCTTTCCTTCATTTCAATATCCTCCGTTCTATACTCTATAGGTTGTCTTTGTCTTTTGATGATACTCATGAAATCTTCCTTCACATCAGTTCGAGAAAATGCTAACCATTCTTCTAATGTCATGGTTACATCTGCTTTCATAATTTTTTCATCCATAACCTTCCGAGTGTCTATTTGTTTCTCGATTTGAGAGATCAATTGGAAAGTCAGCGGTTTCTTTTTGGGTTTTGCTTCCTTACTAGCTTCTTCACGTATCGGTTGCGTTTCATTAGGTTTATCTTGACTTCTATCTTCACTTGTAGTTTCCTTTTCTAAAATTTCTACTACTTTCTTTATTGTCCCCTTATTTTGAGGTTTCTTTTCTTGTTCCTCTTGTTTTGTTTCCTGACTAGGATCGTCCTATGTGGCTCATTAATTGACTCCATCGTTTCACCCTCTTTTCTAGCCCTAGTTGTTCGTTTATACTGCCTGTCTTCATCACATTTTCTTTTCTCGTCTACATTAATTTCATGAGCATAAACTGAGAACATATCTCTTGGCTCATTCGCACATGTCTTTGCTCTAATGTCTGAGCTCGTAGCATATAAGTTCTCAACTGATAACTTCCCCCTACTAGCAGTATCATAAACTTGATTCCAAAAGTCACAATTAGAGTCATCACTATCAAGCCTACAAGCATAAGTATTTTGGCTTGTGGAGGCTTCAAAGAAGGTTTTCATACCCCCTTTGCCATAGTTTGATGCCAAAGGCCTTTTTATTACATAGTCACAGATCTTTCGATCAACTTCCATGACCCAATTCTTATCCTTGGCCTCTTTGAATAAGTTACATGTCCAGTGTGGATGTTCTAAATCATCACACCAAAGACATCTGCAGGCTTGGTTAAATGGTCTTCTAGCTGGCATCTGAATCCTAGGATTTTGCTCTAACTCTTTGGTTTCTCCTGATCTCTCAATCTTATCTCTTGCATACTCTTTATAGTAGCTATATCAATTGCCAAAGTCTCCATATGTTTGGCAAGTGATTCTACTGATGTTTTTAACAGAGAAATTTGTGACTCATCCTTACTAGGGTTATGAGGAATAGGATCATTTTCTATCTTTCCTGGTCCATCTCTTTCATTTATTCTTGGAGTTTGCATCTGATTTCGCTCCTGTCTTTGAGCTAACCTATGGACAGCCGCTCGAACGTTATCCCAATTTCCAGTTAGCCCACTTGCAGTCGCTCCATCCTCAAGCATTGGTTCTAATTCACGTCTAAGAGAAGGGTCTAACATACTTAGGAAACTTCGTAATTTATCCTGTTCAAGAGCTGTTCGGTCTGCTTGAGGCATTCGATTAAATTTCACATCAAACTCAGTCAACTCCTGAGTTATATGTTGGTATAGTTTCGTTGTTCCTACCCATCGCATGAATGTGGCCCTATTATTCTTACTGTAGTCTTTATGCAAAAATTCAGTAAGAAGCCAAGTCTTAAAATCCACCCAAGTCATGTTTGGTTGAACTACTCTCAATTGGATTCTGTCTCTAGTAAAACCATGAGAAATACGTATAAATGTGTCTTTTTTATTGTCTTCAGGTAACCCATATTGTTCTATCAATTGTTCATAATATTTAAGATAAGCTATTGCATTTGTCCCATTAAATTCCCCCCTATCTATTTTAATTGCATCTATTATCTTCCAAACACGTTGCTCTTCAAAGTGATCAGCCATATTAGACAAATCTAACTTTACTGAATGATATGAAATATAAGTATGTAGTTCACATAATAGTACGTCTATTTCTTGATCTTGATGGGATGCGGTGGTAAAAGATACTTTTGCAGCAAACAGAAGTAAAGAAAATTTTCCTACTACTTTGCAAACAGAAATAAAGAAAATTTTCCTTGTACTTTGCAAAATAGAAATAAAGAAACTTTACCTACTACTTTGTAAATAGAAATAAAGAAAATTTTCCTACTATTTTGCAAACAAAAATATAGAAAATATACCTGATCCACCTGGATGAATGTGCTTAGTGCAAAGTCTTTACATTAAGGTTGATCAAATTAATCTAATACATCAATTCTAAGTATGCATGTGAAATCGTTGCTTTACAAAAGTCGAAGGACAAGGTGGCGTGACAAGGATCCTTCTACTTGTAGCACTCTGTGGAGGCGCTCAAGTCACAAAGACCAACCCTCAACACCTAGGAGATACAAGGTTTAAGAGTCCGCTCTAGCTACCAAGCATGTCGATGCTTCTGCTTCAATCGCCAAAGTTCCTATGTGCATATGCAAAACAGAAATTAGAATATACCTTTATACCTAAGGTGTCGTGGCGAACCTTCACGTCGGGTTCACCAAAAGTCGGGAAGTTGCAGACACACGGCTGGTGGATCAATCAACCGCTAAATCCCTCGGCACACGCAGGGTGTTTGAGACAATCTCAGGTAAATTAGGTATATTTTTCTTTATGTCTAGGGTAAAAGAAATTAAACGTATGAAGGATACGGAAAATAGATGATGAAAACAATTTTAATTACCTACTTTTTGAAAGGAATAAAAATATTTTAAAGTCAACTGATGTGCAATATTTTTGGATACACATAATAATCTATGAACATCAAAAATGAAGAGCAATGGAAAATAGTAAATAAATTGATCAATGTGATAAGAATAGTTTTCAACACTAGTTATGAATGTTGTAAAAAAGAGTTTTCAACAATAGTTATACTAATGCTAATTCCCATTTTAAATTTTGCTAACAAGATGATGAATCCTAGTGAATTCTATACAAAGATAATGAGGTGAAGCTGTGAATGAGCGGCTCCTATTCTCTGATCATGAAATGGCTTGATACTTTTCTTCAATCTTTATCAACTCTTCTTTCAATATTCTTTACTTCAATGTGTGCAAAAAGAAACATTAGGAAAAACAGGAGCAAAGCACACATATATATATTCACACAAGTCAAATTCTTACCACTCTTTTTGAACTTGCTTTAATCCCTCATCCACACTTTTACCCATTGAATTTCACCACTCTTTTCATTTAGCTTTAACTACTTTAATTACACTCTTCATTTCTACTCCTCTCTTTTCATCTACACTAATTCTCACCATACATTTCTTTTAACCAACTTTACTCACTTTAAATGCATACTTTTTATGATCCACTCTTTAAATCACTTTAATTCTACATCTTATATAAACCATTCTTTCAATTCATACACACACACCACTAATTAATTACCCATTTAATTTATCATTTTAATTTAATTATCCTATTTTTCCTAATTAAATAATTCATTTAAATTAAGCTTAGTTTAAGGTTTTAATTTACTAATACCTTAGTATTTAAATTTACACACATGATTAAATTAATTAATTAAATCATATTTTAATTTTTAATACATAAATATTCAATCTATAGATTAATATATTTAATTAACAGCTATTCTAACCCTTTAAATATACTAAAAACCTAGAAAACCTACTTGAAACCCATCAAAAACTCATTGAAACCCTTTGGAAATTAATTGAAAACATAGTTAAACCCTATCATTAACCAAAAGTTAGTGCTCCTAACTTAAATACATATGAATAAATGTAAACCTAGGGTCTTAAACCCATAATTGAATGTTTCATTGACCTAAACACACATTGTACGAGCAGTTTAGGGTAAACCCTAATATGAACTCATGTTTTCTTCATCCATTTGAACCAACAAACACTTAACGAGAGATTAGTTTCAAGCAAAACATTGTAATAAAGGAATTATAATTAACCAATAATCATTTTTTTAATTTTCCTAGTCGTCAACGGGAAGGTTGAAAACTTTCTGACAGCGGTTGTGGAAATATGGTGCAAGAGTGACTCATATGCTGGTACAATGTTTTCTGTTTCTCTCTCTTTCGCGCTCTCTCTCTAAAGGACTTGCACAAAGGAGTTATTCTTTCTTCGGCTTTGATGTGAGTGGCTCTCTCTCTGGCGGTGAAGAAAGCCCGTCTTCTCCATACTTGTGCAGGTTTTTACTTCACTTGCAACGTCCACGTCAGAGAGCCTAGAGGAGAATGTTTGACGCGCATGCAACTAGAGCACATAATTGGCAAAGTTGTGTTTATCAGAAACAGTGGTGATGAGGTTATTGAAGGCAATTGGGAGATGCTCGCAAGATGAGTGAAACAAACTCACTCTGAGTCTTGGAGATAGTGGTAGAAAACAGGGACGCATTTCCTTAAATCATTCGTGCTTCATGATAGCAAACAATATGCCCTTCTAGTGGTTTCAGTCCGCAATAGAGTTGCATTCTTCAGATTCAAATATGTAGCACAGGAAAATAGAATTATGGGTGGCTCTGCAACTGAGGCATCTCTCTTCGATGCAAGTGACAGAGAATAACAGACTAGTGCTTCTGCCGTTGGTTCTTTGTGTGACACTCGAAAAGCATTTCAGAGTTTACCCTCTACAATGATACTTATACATACGCAGGCAGAAACATAACTAGTGCACAAAGACATATGTAATATAGAGACATACAAAGGCTCTCAGGAATGTGAAGCATAGTTATTAAGAAAAAGGATGGTTCAAGTGACCTATATGAAAAAAAATGTATCTCTACAATGGGAACTTGATCGCTAGCAATGGGAGGGAAGGAGGGATGAAAAGATTATACAGATAACTTATGTTAAAAAAACATGCTAATCGTGCCAATGAGAGTGTTAAAAGTGTTTAGAAACACTTTTATTATAAGGATGTGATATGAAGGGCAAGGAGGGATTAGAAATGAAATACTAGTAATTGATGAATACTAAAAGCAAAACTCAGCAACAAAAGATATGGAGAAATAACCTATACTCTGATACCATGTTGAGAAACATAGTCTACAGCTACTAACATAAAAGAACTATGGTGGATCAAAATACACAGGAAACAACATGATGTTGAAATGAAATAGAAATCTACTAAATAGAAAGGAGTAACTTACAAATGAAGCATGGAGCTTGCACCTCAAGGAGAGAGCCTCATGGTAGTGTATGAATGAATGAGGAGAGGAGAAGTGAGGCGCTCCTTATATGGAGAAGAGGGCAAAGTACTTCCTGTGTGGGATAAATGGAACTTGCATGAGCTTGTGAGAAGGCCCTTGTATGTGGGATAAAGTGGATTCATGTGAATACAAAAGGGTAGAGGATGGATATCTTAGGAATATCTACCTCTCGATTGATTGATTGAGAAACAATCTCAACCTTTTTTAATGTTGGGAAAGATGGATGGGCACTCCAAGAAATGAGTAGGTACTGCCAAATCTTGCTTTGTACCAGTCCCTTGATGCTTTAGAGCCCCATTGTAGGCCCTCTTAGCTTTCCATTGACACTAAATAAGTGCCTATGTACTTTGGAAATGATGTGAGACATGATTGAAGCAAAAGAGACTACTTCCAAGTTGAATAATTAATGAAAAACTTCTATTTTTGTTCACACAGCTACTGCTTGTTATGCTTAGTGCTTCGAGTACAGTAAGAATTAGAAAAATTTGTCTTAGAGGTATCAAATTAGTCTAATGAGCTAATGTCGCAAGTGGAATCACTTAAAATGATACACTATACACAAAGCAATCAATTTAGCAATTGAATCATTACCCTTGATTTTTTAGGACCTGTGTAGAGTTTGACCAGTGAGTGCTTCAACGCACTTTCCTCCAGATTGGCTGAATGGATTATCTTCAAAATCTATCAGAATATAGGGAACTTGTAGCTGATTCCAATAGGCTATAGAACATTGAAAATGGTGTAAACATTACTGAGATATGAGCAGTACAAGTTGACTATTATAAGTGACTATGAAAGAGAGACCATAGATGAAAAGTATTGATCTATTGTATTAGAGCACAATGTTGTACAAGATCATTAGCATGATAAACAATGCCTAATGATTGTGACTAGTATAGGCTATGAGTTATGCCTTACTCTCTTACAATGTGGTCAAGGAAAACTCGGGGATAGAGCCACACATCCCGCAAGTTTTTAGACATATTTTATAGATGTGAGATTTGAATTTGAGTTTGAATCCTCCATTGGCTCTCACTAAAAACATAGCCCTCGAATTTAAGAGATAATCTCTCAAGTGGAGTTGTGACTTTTCCAAGTAATATATCCATGAGTTTGGTGGTGATTACAAATATTCTTTTCAAGTCATAATAACTTTTACACATAGTAAAAGATAAAAGCTTCCTAGCAATGGCTTCCATGGATCTTCATTTTGTACATAAATCCATAGCCAAATGTGTAGGCTTGGTATTTTCACCAACAACATTTAACTCTTGTCTTTTTGGCCTTTTACTCATTCCTTTGAGAAAGGTAAATACTTTGCAAATCACATAAGAAGGTGATCCTATGATCAAAGTCTCAATACAATAATTGAATACAAATAAAACTCTACAAGGAGTATATGCGGCATCATTGAAATGCTAGATTTGATGAAGATCATGTCCACCTCAAGCATGATGAAAGCTTGATGTTCCATCATATCATAATTAAATGAATTTTCATTAATCTCGTGGAGAATGCAAAATGGTCCACAATAGCATGCTACAAGTTTAGCTTTAGAATGATGTATATTATCATTAAAATGTCATTTAACTATACATAGCCAATATAAATCACTTCCTTAAATTATGTTTCTAATTATTTCTTATTAAAATTACAAGTCTAGCATTGTTGATTTTTCATAATGGGCTCGTGAAATCCATGAAGCATAAAAATATGATTTTGAGCAATAGAATCATCCAAAGGAATATTAGTTTGTGTGAGTGAAATAGGAATGGGAATCTTTTTATCATAAACGATTAGTGGGACTATCTAATGGATACCAATGAAATAAATCAATAATAGTCATATTGATAGCTTCACCTTGGCCATTACTTTCACAATACATTGCGTAACTAAAATATATATTTCGCAAAAATATTGAAATAATGAAACTAAAAGTGATTGCAAAAATGAATATTAGGATAAGGAAATAATGTGTTAATTTGGGAGACCATGATGTGTGAAAATATATTTAATAAAAAACTTAATAGCTTTAGGTGCAGACACGGTCTTTTTACATGGGGTAGGTTAAATATGCACATAGGAAGACTAGTAATAAAGTCCAAAGAAATTTTTTCCCCATGATTCATTCAAAATGGGAAGTGGAGTTAATAATCCGAATTCTTTGTTATGATGATGATTGACACATTAACATACAATACATTGGGAAACATAATGTGTAATATCTTTTGTGTGATCAAAAGAAGACATTTTCACAAGTAGATGGTGTGCTTCATAGCCCCTATGTCCCACATTAGGTCATTCATGCATTTCCTTCATAAGAAAAGCTATAAAAGCATGAGTGGTGCAAATTTGTATTGAAAATACAATATTCTATTATGAATTGTATAATTTTCATTAGTTTAAGGTACAAAATCATGAAAAGCATTCCATGCACTTGAGGAATGAAACTCTAAAGCACAAGTGAAAATCATGTTTGGAAATGAATGTACTTGAATGGCACAAATATTGTGGAGAAATACAGAATGTAATTGCAACGAGAGAAAATTGTGAAGAGGATCTACTATAATACTAGCTCTTTCAAGTTGATAGTAAATAATATGCTCAAAGCTTTGAATTAAAAAATTTCATTTAATATGTGTATCATAAATAAATGGCTCATTGAATAAGCATTTAATAGCTTGTTTTATTGTTTCAGTTAAATCACTAAATTCCATATGATAATGTTTCAAAATTTGTGAAGCATGCACAAACCAATAATTCCTTATCATACGTACTACAATTCTTTTAAGAGGGCTTTTGTAGTTCATGTGATTGCTCCATCCACTATCAATATACCATATCTTTGATCCTTGTGTGTAATAGTAACTTATATGTATCATGGCTAGCATGCTCTCACTCTCATTTGAAGTAGATTCATAGTCAACTTTCCCTTTGTATGATGATTTACCCTTGTATATTTCATAACATTCCATTGCATACTAGCCATACATTCCACATACTAGTCACATGTCCCATCATTGAACAAAAATAAGCATGTTCCATATAGAAACACATGCATGGAAAGCTACCTCTAAAGGAGTTAATCTATTGCAAATATGAATCATATGCAAAACATAGTGATCATAATAAGGTGTTAATGTAGTATTATGGATCTGCTAACATTCTTCAATAGAATGATTCTTATAGTGTACGAAATATCTATGATAATGAGTACCTAGATGTGAAATGGTTATGTCACGATCAATTATATTTTTAGGAGTTAGAATTTCATATTCTTCTTCAAGAAAAGTAGATTAATCAAGAATAGGAGTGAATGGTAAAGTGCATTGAATGGTTTTAGTAAAATAACTTCAAATGAGTTATGCATGTTCTACTTAGATGGTATTTCTTATTTATATGAGTCTTCATTAATGTTTTGAAAAATGCAAAATGGTCAATAATAGCATGGTGCAAGTTTAACTTCTAGATTCTACAAAATATATTTTAAACATCATTTAATGATATGTAATAAATCCAAATTTTTTTCTTTAAATTCTTTTGCTAACTATTTCTTATTAACAATATGAGCATAACATTCTTCAATTTTCATAATGTGCTTGTGAACTTCATGAAGTCTAGAAATGTTAATTTGAGCAATAGATTCAGCCATAGGAATATTAATTTGAGTGAGTGACATGGGAGTGGGAAGCGTTTTACCAAAACCAATTAAAATGTGCACGCACCATAGTTGAATGTGTAATGTTACTGTTAGTAAATTGAAGTAATGGTAATTTATCATCCGCATTAGTGGGACTATCTAATGAATAACAATGTAATAAATCAACAACAGTGCAAGAAAATACATTTATTAAATGACTTAATATCCTCAAGTGTGGACAAGGTGTTTTGCATGGAAAGAAATATGCATATTTGCTACACTCATCAACTATTGTCCAAATCATGTCATTTAATTTATGAGATGAGTTCATATGAAGAATAGTAATAAAGTCCATAGAAATCTCTGACCATAATGTATTGGGAATGGGAATTGGCATTAAGAATCCACATGCTTTACCATGATGATGTTTGACGCATTGACATAGAATGCATTGGGAAACAATATATGCAATGTCTCTTTCCATGTGCGACCAAAAGAAGAAGTTTATGCAAGTAGATGTTGTGCTTTGGTATGGCCCTATGTCCCATATGGCTCATGCATTTCCTTCATAACAAAATCTATAAATGCCTAAGTGATTGATAAGTTGTGTTGAGAAAACAAAAACCCATAATGAAATTATAATTTTCATTAGTTGAAGATACAAACTTGAAGAGATCATTCCATGCAAGTGACAAATACAAATGTGACGCACAAATGGTAATCATATCATGAAATGAATGGATATGAATGGCAAAAATATCATGGAGAGAGGAATAATGTAATTGCAAAAAAGAGAAAATTATTAAGATCATCTACTACTATATTAGCTTTTCTAGGTTGATAGAGAATTATAGATTAAAATTTCAAATTAAGAAGAGCCCATTTAGTATGCGTATCAAAAACTAATAGTTGCGTTGATAAGTGCTTAATATCTTTTTGGTCTTTTTATTAATACCTCACATCCCATAAGGTAGCATTTCTAAATCTTCCAAGCATATACAAGTGCTAATAGATCTTTATCATACATCCTATAATTCTTTTAAGAATTCTTAACCTTCATAGTTTCAAATGCAATGGGATGCTCTTTTTGCATTTAAATTGCACCTATATCTAAGCCACTGGCATGACTAACTAGTTGAAAAGGTTGTGCATAAATGAGGTAACTTCAAAATAGGTGAAACTGCATATTTGAGTTTTTCAAAAGTTTATTGTTGTGCTAATTCCCATGTAAATTTCATTTTATTTTTCAATGATAAAAGTAATTGAAAGTGCTAAATAAGAGAGAATTCTAAAAAAATTATTATACAAAGTAGCCAACCCAACAAAAGAACGTGGATCATTGAGTGATTGAGGCATATGCACTAAATATTCTATCTTATTTTGAAAAAAGTAAGTGTTTTCAAGATTAGCATATAGTATGTTCTTAGATAATGAAAAAAAAAACTATTTGTAAATGATATTCATGCTCGCTTTCATTCTTACTAAAAAGAAGTATATCATCGGAAGAAACTAGCATGAAAGCTTGTTAATCATAATATTTTTTTTCGTCATACGTGTGAATGTAGTACGGGAATTTCTAAGTCCAAAGGGCATTACCAATAGGTCTCTTCTTGCTCAATTAAGATTTACATTAGCGACAAACCATGAAGAAAAGATCACTAGTGGACACAAGATTTTCATAGAAACTAGCCAAGTCTTGGTGAAAAAATGTGAATCTGGTGGTAATGATTCGGCATTGGGATAAAAAAATCCAAGTAGCAAGGTACCACTCAAGTAAAAAATAATCTGATAATATAGAACTACATCAAATGCAACTCCCTCATCATAAAGGCTGAGCCATAAACGTTTTTTCATGGGAATGGAAATAGTTTTGTAGTCTTGAAGCCCAAAACACTACAATAAGGTGTAAACATATTTTATTTGATGCAAAGTTGTTCCTCCAAATTACATATACAATGAGCAGCATGTCATCAACATATACAACCATAATCACAAGTACATCATCTGCACGCTTAACATGTAGGGTGCTCTCAATTGGCCTCTTTTGAAAACCACGTGCAATCAAGTAGGCATGTATCTTCTCATACCAAGCACATTGTGCTTGGTTCAAACGCTATAATGTTGTTTTCAACCTACACACTTTGTTTTCATGCCCTTCGTGCACAAACACATGGGGCTGCTATGCTTATTCATGTAAGTTGCCATTCAAAAATGCATGTTTGAAATCCAACTGATGTACATTCCAACCATAATGAAATAGAAGCACACAAATTTTAGCAAGAGTGGTGATTAGGCATGTTGAAGCAAAGGTCTCATCAAAATGAATGCCTCTCTCTTGAGTGTAACCCTTGGCAGAAAGCATCACCCTTTATGACTTACAAATCAGCTTGTATACCCATTTAGTGAAAATGGCATTTTTGCTTGGAGGACAATCATATAAAGACCAAGTACCGTTCTTCATAATAGCATAATATTTTGATTTCATAGTAGGCATCTAATTTTTTGAGGTTTTTCTTCATCAAAAGAAATAGGTTTTTTTCATCACAAAGAATAGAGAGAACCATTGCATAGGAATCTCTACAAAGGAAGCACTATGAGAGCATGATCAAGTATAATATGTCAATGCTACATCCAATTGGCTATTTTTCAAGGTCTATACCAACTATTAAGGCATATTTTTTGCCTCCTCTATATCAACCCTATCATCAACAAGTGCAACAAGTAAACCTGGATTAGAAATGGAATGATTTGCATCACTATTTGAAATCTCTAAAGGTTGAGAAATTGCCTCATTTGGACCAAAACTTGATTTTCCAGCTATAAAAAGAGGCAAGAAAGTGGCATATATATCTTAGGATTTTAACATGTTCTACACATGATGGAAGTATTGATTTATCCAAATTTTGAACCAATTTTGAGATCTCAAAAGTTACATGGATTCTAAGGTTTGAAAAGAATTCCTTTGTGTCCACGATAGCTTCTCACTCAAGCAAGATATGCATGAGATACCAAGACTGAAGAATGACACGTGCTACAACAACCAAACCAAATTTAGTTAGAAAAAGGATGTAAGTATAGGATAAAACAATCCAACTAGCCAAGTAGCACTGAAATAGCAAATAATGTGCTTAAGCACATGCTACTGCTTGGTACGGCAATGCATAAACACACTCATTCAAGAGACAAAAAACTGAATAACATGTTGTTTTATGCATAAGTAAATGAAGCGTCCAAAAGTGTGCTAATAGAAAAGTACATCAACTGCATTTCACGTATCATCAAGACTCAAACACAAACTTGTTGTCATGGCGTTCTTGTAAAGGAGGGTTGTATTGGTCACTTTGTCTTAGTGCACTTTACATAGTCCCTTCTCTCAACTAGGCCCTTTCATTAATCCAATTCATTTTTTTATGTGAGCCTTTCACTTAGAGAGAAGGAGGAAACATTTTACTAAAAAAAGAAAATCCAAAGCTCTCTAACGGGAAGAGTACATAACATATGAGTTCTTGTTCCAGCTTTTATATTTGATCCTAAACAATAACGTATACATGAAACATGATGAGACATAGAGTGGAACAACTCGAAAGAATTCTATTCACAAGGTTCCAAATCCTAAAGGATTCATATTTTCCCTAAATTTTCTCATTTACGATCATTAACTTAAGTTTCATAAACTTGAGTCCTCTCTTATTGCTAATGTAATTGGATTATACACATGGAAAAGGAACAAAAGAGTGCTTAACTTAAGCGGGAAGAATGGAATGCATCAAGAAATCCTTAAAAACAGCACAGATCCTAGTGATAAACAAAAAGTAAGGAATATTTAATCACCTATCATAGATAGAAATTTCCCTTCAAACATGAAGTGAGAAGCCATCTCTAGTTATATTAAAGAAATTGACAGATGTTATGATTGCAATAATTAACAACAACTGATAATGATATCATGCATGAGAATATGGTAATTGTTGTAATCGGATAAAGAGAGTGTCATGATTCCCAATCGTGTACAGAAAAGTATATTGCATTGAGCTTGATGATCATGTTATTGAGAATCACTTCACAGCCCAAAATATGTTTGACAATGAGGAATTAACATGCAGCACAATGCATGGCAGACATCGGTTGTTATTTGTCGAAAATGAAGCCAATGTCCCATATTTATGTTGATATGATGAGAATGGATGACTAGTTCTTAAACCAAAGAGTGCCCCAAAGTATCTTTTAAACACATTTTTGGCATCAAAATGCCACTAAAGTTGCCAATTGAACCGCTTGTGAAAGGTTGCAACCTTAAAAAAAAACGAGTGTTTTTTTTCAACATAAATTGTAAAAAATGATTTACATGCAACTGAAGCATGTTTAGTCATCCATCTTGTGTAATAACTCAAGATATTGTTTTAACTTCTATCCCATACATTGGAAGCATGCTTTTGAATGATGTTCAAAGATGCCCACTTTTATCCCTTGGGCATCCCTCAAATTTTGGTGATGCCCAAGGTGGGGCATCAAATTTAAGCACTGTCTTTGAGATTCCCCTCTATATCGATAAGCGTGTCATCTAAGTCGAAGATGATGTAAGAGACTGTGTAGTGGATGCCATCACAGGAAGGAGACTACCATGCTTCCTCTTCAAGGACTATACCCCTATGGATCTTCCATTCAAGCGCACTTCATCCTTAGTGGGATGCCTTTTCTCATTCCATACTGCCTGCTTGGTTATCTTCTCCCTGTGGTCCTTCAAGAGCATGTCCCCTTCAACGTGAGGCATTGCAACTTAGAGGAGCAGACGATGCCTAAATCCTCCATCTGGTCTGCCCCCAACAAAAATGCCCCTATTCTTTTCTACGAAGAACAGCGGTATTTTTGTCTGCCCTGAACAAAAATGTCCCTGTTCTTTTCTAGGAAGAAAAAGAACTAAAGAAAAAATTGTTACCTGTTTCCTACTATTTGCTTACTCCCATAGCATACATAGTATACATTTATTTATATATAAACCAAACTGTGCTCTAATGCACTCACTCAAATAATCACACACATAACGAGATATATGCTCGCACATTAACACATATGTATGATCCCACATATGTATGCATTTTTAGACAAAAATCCTATGCATATATAACACATGCAATGCACATATTTATATACAATCTTATCCACATAGAATATGTTAAGATGTTCATCGACAGGTCATGCACACATGAAAAGTCACATGTATTCATACACATTTTCATAGCCACAACACACAAATACATACAATGCTTATGTATAAGTACATTCATGATTTAATCTTAATGTTCGTATGCAGAGATGTATCGAAATCATGTAGCCAAGCTTGAAACAATTTATGTTGTTGATCATATTGTAGGCTTGGTCTTTGAATTTGGATCACATCCACCCCCTCTAAACCTATGTATCCTCTGGATGCACCAACCTACATGCATAACAAATACAAACGAGCATTGCTTGATCTTCAAATTTCGATCATATCCACCCCCTCTAAACCTATGTGTCCTTCGGATGCACCAACCTACATGCATAAAAAATACAAAGGAGCATCAAATAATCATGGGTGGATATAAATCAACTCAAAGATAAGTTTAACTAAATAAATGCATGTTTCATGAAAGTATATTAAATTTGACACAAACTAAGAGAATAAAGCATATGCAAATATTGCATACAACCTACCATTTTACAACTAATACAATCAAACTAGCAATCATATGAATGAATTGTAAACTTCTTAGCTCTTCCATTCACTCGATGTGTTCAGATCCAGTAGCTTATCCCAAGCACATGCATATACTAATCCCAGCTCAACCTTTCTACTTTTATTTTTATTTATTTATTCTCTTATTCACACAGGCTGGCCTATGCTAAAACCAGGTTCCACCTGGCTAGGTTTACCCCACTTGTCTATCGACCTGACATAGCGCTCGACACACACACTTTTTCATTTCTGGTAGCCCTCTTATGATCAGAAAGATCATCAAAGCATTGCACAAACTCTCTTTTGATGTTCAGAATCGATTGGTCCTTGGGCACATCAATCCACCTCAGGACAAATTTACGAGTCACTTTATCTATGTCCTCTACCATAAACTCCTTGAGGAGCATCGCTTTGTACTGAGTCCATGTCATTTGTTTTATTCGTTTGAGTTGATCATGCATGTCAAATTCAGACACATAGACAAAGTTCTCGCATAACTCATGGTCTCTCATCGGTGTCAAACTAACACCTAGGTACTTTGCCTCGAGTTTGTATACTTTGCAAAACTTAGATACATTCTTCCCATTGAAAAATTCGCATCGCTTGGTTAATTTCTCATGAAGTGACTCGATAGCTTTTTGATGTCGATCATCTTTCTCAAAGTGTAGAAACTAAGCTTAAAGGTCATCCATGTTCAATGTCCTAGATTCATCAATTTTTAATCGTCAACTCGATTGATCAAATTGTTGTGTCTATATTTTACTCACCCCCTTCTTTCACATCGGGTTCAGTAGGTATGTGGTACAACTCTTGTAAAGGAGGTTCTATTTGGTCACTTTGTTTTAGTGCACTTTACATTGTACCATCTCTCATCTAGGCCTTTTCATTAATCCAATTCATTTCTCATGTAAGCATTTCACTTAAGGAGAAGGACGAAACATTTTACTAAATAAAATCCAAATCTATCTATTGGCAAAAGTACATTACATATGAGTTATTCTCCTAGCTTTTAAATTTAGACCTAAACAATAACGGATCCTTCAAACATGGTGAGACATAGAGTGGAAGAATTTTAAAGAAATCTATTCACAAGGTTCCAAATCCTAAAGGATTCGTATTTTCCATAAAGTTTCTCATTTACGATCATTAACTTAACTTTCATAAACTCGAGTCCTCTCTGATTGCTGATGTAATTAGAGTATACACATGAAAAAGGAAAGAAAGAGTGCTTCAATTAAACGGGAAGAGCTGAATGCGTAAAGGAATCCTCAAAAACAGTGCAGATCCTAGTGATAAACGGAAAATAAGAAATATTCAAGCACCCACAATAGATAGAAATTTCCCTTCAAACATGAAGTGACAAGCCATCTCCAGTTATCTATTGAGAATCTCTTCACAGCCCAAAATATGTTTAACAATGACGAATTAACATGCAACACATATGCCTTCCGTAGAAGCTTGGACAAGGAGCGCTCTTACAGAGTGCATTATAAGACAACAAAAATTGAGAAGCTCAACATTTCTCTTTGCTGACACGAACATAGATGTAGAGAATAAAGTTGTTGAGAAGAGAAAAAAAAAAAGAAAAGAAAAACTCCAAAGCATAAGTTATGGGAATGTGTTACCCAAAGTGTGTTTTAGCAGACTATTATTTCTTCCCCTGGAATGGAAGATCCCTTTTGTTTCTAGCTAAGCCTCCATTTTTGTTGTCCTAGATTCCTGCTTTCACTTCTTCACCTGCCCTCACTTGTTGCCTCCAAGGCTTCGCCTTCATAATTAGCTTGAGAGAAAATAACACATGCAATGCACATATTTATATACAAATTCATCCACATAGAGTATGTAAAGATGTTCATAAACACATCATGCACACATGAAAATGCACATGTATTCATACACATTTTCATAGCCACAACACACAAATACATACAATGCTTATGTATAAGTACATTCATGACTTAATCCTAATGAGTTTATGCGAAGATGTATGGAAGTCATGTAGCGAAGCTTGAATTGATTTATGTTTCTGTTCATATTGTAGGGTTGGTCTTTTAATCTCGACCACATCTTGTTTCCATGGGAGTGGAAATAGATGTACAATCTTCAAGGTCAAAATGTTGCAATAATGTGTAAATATGTTTTGTCAGGCATATACCTATTCTTCCATCAACTTGCATAAATTGAATGCCCAAATAATGATGGAAATGCCCCAAATTTGACATCTCAAAAGAGGCATGAAAATCAGCCATAAATTTAGCAATATGGTTCTTCTTAGGACCAATAAGAAGCATGAAATCAACAAATACATCAATGATCACAAGTACATGATCTACATGCTTAATTTATAAGGTGCTCTCAATTGGACCGTTCTCAAAACATATGCAATCAAGTAGGTATGTATCTGCTCATACCAAACACATGGTGCTTGTTTAAAACCATTAGTAACTTTTTCCCCCCTATGACTTGGTTTCCATGCCTTTTTTCTACCTCTTTTGTCTTTGCATCCTTTGCATTCAATATCGGGCAACTCTTTATGACATTATCATTTTTCTCACAATACTTGCATATTTGTTTTTGCTTTTTTGCTTTCTTGTCAACTTGTCTCCCTTGTTTGATTGTGTAGCGTCAAAAGTTTTTTGTTATGACTAGACGAGATCCACTTACATTTTCCTTTCAAACTTTAAGAATCTTGGATTCCCTTTCATCATGAACAAAAGAATAAAGGAAAAACTCTCAAAGATCATTAAGAAGACTATGCACAAGTGAAATATCTAGAAATATTTCATGAAGAGAAATCTATTGCTCCTTCAAATCTCTAGCTTTAAAAAGAAAACTATCCATTGAATTACCTTAACTCATATTCTCACTCTCCAACTCTTTCAAGAGTTAAGCAATAGAAGCCTCATTTCTTGCCTAGTATAATTTTCTAAGAGTATCCGAAGCGCCATTTATTGTTTTGCATTTTCAAAAGTGAGGGATAATGAAACATTCCATAGAGACATTTCTCAATAAAGTCTCTCTACATTAGGTGCAAAAGGAAGCACAACACAATTAGGAAATTGAGGATCATCATTTTCAGCATGACTTGCATAATCTTGAACCACTACATTTGCACCTATAGTAGGACATTTTAAAAAATCTTGCACAATCTTCTGTAACCCTTTTTCTACCAACACATGATGGATCATGTATGATCACTGGTAGTCAGTAGCCTCCATCTTATGCTCAATAAGCAACATATAGATTACATCATTTCTTTCAACAATGGATACTTTAACAATAACTTGATGTAGAATATTCACTATATCTCAAGACATTGAGAAAATGTACCCTATCAAGCTATGCTAGACCTATAGTAGACTTTGAGTTGATGAAGTGAAACTTGTATATATGTTAGGCACAAAAGAATATTACTTGTACAATTGTTGTGATAATGCATTTAGAGGTGGAACCTCAAATCAAAATTTTGCATGCTCACCAACTTTCATGGGAATATGAGTGTGATGGGAGGGGTGTCAAGGATGCCCTAGATGATGTGGCAACCTGATATAATACCAATTGTTGTAGGTGAAGTTTACAAGAGCACAAAACAACACAAGGTAAAGATTTGAGACAAAACATTATTGAATGTATTATCAAGTAAGTGTACAAAGATAAGGTAGGAGTTACAATAATATGCATGTATATGTATGGTCCTGATGTGTTCACATATGACTATCAAAATATATCCATAGTTGGATGGTAATTGCATTATCTAATCAAACTATAGCACCAAAGCTATACAATGTCCTGTTTTCTTTAAAAGAGATAAACTAGATCATGATTTAATGCAAGGAAATTTGGAATCTACTCTAATTTTTGTAGAAAGCTATTGGCTATCCCCATTAGATGCTCATACAATATAAGAATCCAAAGTTGTAGTTAGATTACATGAATCACAATATTAAGAAATTGAAACCTACATTTCAAAGTTGAGGATATTTGTAACACTTGCAAAGTATCTATCATGGATTTATAGGTAATCACGAGAAAGAGAGTCAAGGATTCATCATTTCCTAGCAAGCCATTCTTTACTTAAGAATAAGTTAGGAGAGGATGATCTTACTTTCCAAAATTCCAATTTTTGCTCATAGGAATCCTTGGAAATGTAAGTTAAACCACTCACTTATCTCAAGTTTATGTTCAGTTTGTTGTAACAATCTACACTACTTAGGTATACTGATACTATACAAACTCTTAGAATAGCTTTGTGATAATCCAATAACTTATGACTATATTTGTTGAACCTTCATCAAAATACATTGAAACGTTATCACGCAAACAATATCCTCATTCATCTCAACATATCTTAGTATTTGGATCACATAATGATTTTCTAAGTTTACAAACATGATATGAATTTCCAAAGCACTGAAGGCTGAGTCATGTGAATTGTCTCATCCAAGTCACCATTAACATGATCATTGTTTAGACCCGATTGGTAAATTGGACACATCCTTTATGTGAGTAATCTAGTTTTTTCTAGATTATGATCATCTTTGCAACTCCATTGAAATCCCCTAGGATTGGGAAAACCCTTTGCCACAAGAATTTCTTTGTGCCTAGAAATTGTACAATCGAGGTTTCTTTTATCTCTATACATGTGTTTATTTTGAATTTTAATACCTTCTCGCCATCACACAAGGATCCAAGTTTTCCTTACCTCACATGCTTTTTACTCGTCTTGAATAACTTCTTATTAATCCTTCGTGTCCTTGGATTTTTCAAAGGTTGAATGCGCTTGATTTTTGATAAAAATAGACATGAAAGCATAATGTCTTGCAAGGAGACTATCATGGATATATCATCAAGTTAGATGTTTTAGCCTTGTTGATATTCTTTCTTCTCCCCTTGATGTGATAAATCGTTTCTACCTTGATGTTTTTATTTTATGATTCATTGTAGCTCCCTCTTTGGCCATTCCCTTTTCAATGTTATTTTCTTAATTGATGATATGAATCCATGCTTGAGATCTTTATCGTTTGGCCATTGAATTCCAAGATTCCTTGTGATCATTAGAGAATTCTCAACCTCACTATGCCGCTTGAAGCATGAATGGCCTCATTGTTGTAGTCAAGATACTTCTACTCATGCAAAATCATGTCTCTTTGAGATCTTATGCAATGAACCCAATATTTTTTTAGCCACTCAAACTAAATTATAGGATATCAATAGTTCTTGAGATAGGATTTTTCCTAATTTCTAGACTTGAGACTAAGTCTTTGATCCAATTTTAGAAGACTATATTATCATATGAGGAGGAAATTAGGATCTACAATTTGAGCTATCTAGGTCCTTGATTGCTAGAATAGGGTATGAGTTGTGGCTTCCTAAAGTGAGAAGAAAATAGTGAAGGAACTAGAGGGCTACCTCAGTTCTACATACTTGGTCTATAAAAAAAATTTCAAAATGTCAAAAGGAAGGAGTTAAGGAAGAGATCTCACTCATAGACTCTCACACTCAAAGAGGAGCAGACACACACTTAATGATCTTCATCTTCTTGATTTATTACATAAAAGCACTATACAAGAATGACCTAATACAACAATATAACTAGTTCAATATATAAAGATCATTACACAAGGAGAAACACAATGTCTACAAATGAGTGAGCAAGCAAGAAATAAGTGTGCCATCACTTTTGGTAGATGAATATAGTAAAGATCACTAAAGTATCCATGACATATACAAGCATGACCACTATACATGTCAGAGAAATGAAAAAGTTGTATGTCTCATCCTCGATCATTACATGTTGAGCTTGATATCTCAACACTCCCCCTCAAGCTCAACTTCATGTCCTCTAATCAAAGCATCTTTCAAAACTTCTTCAGCTTCTCTTCTCCGAGTGCTTTAGTCAAAACATCAACGACCTTCTCTTTTCTCCTCATATAAAAACAAGATCAATATCACTTGCTTATATCTTCCCTCTAGTCACATGATAATATACCTTGATATGATTTTCTCTAGCATGAAAGATAGGATTTCGTACTAATTGAATGTTGCTTAGATTATCACAATAGATGATGATCCGCATTTGCACTTCAACACATAGATCTGCGAGTAGCATCTTAAGCATGATGCTTCACATGCTGCCATTGCAACACCTCTATACTCAGTCTTAATACTCTAGAAAGGAAAAGTGGATTACTTCTTGCTGATACATGTAAGATTTGCACTCCCAAGTAAGAATACAAAGTCTAGTAGATCTTCTATCTACAATACTACATGTTGAATCTAGATCGTTGTATCCATGAACCTATAAAACTACACCAACTTCATAGAAGAGTGCATAATCCAAAGTAGAACTCACATAATACAGAGTAAACCTCAGAGCATCTAAATACAATTTCCTGGGAACGAGCATAAATTGACTTTCAAGTCCAACCATGCAGCTTAGATCAGGCCTTCTAAGTGTGCACTATATCAATGTTCCCACAATTTTCCTAAACATAGTAGAATTTTCCAATGCTTCATTTGATGTAATATCCAACTTCAAGTTGTGATCTAAGGACATAGAGATTGGCTTACAATTAATCAAAGCCATACTTTCGGAGCATATTCAAGGCATATTGCATTTGTGACATCCATATACCTATTTCTATATGTATAAACTCAATGCCAAGAGAATAGCATAGCATACGAAGATTTTTCATGTCAAATTCCTATATAAGGAGTTGCTTTATCTCTTTTATACTTTCTTCATTATCACCTCCTACAATCAAATCATAAACATAAATAGCCACAATCATGATGTCGTCACCACCCTTCCTTGCATATAATGAATGATCTCCATGACACATAGAAAATACAATGGAGGTGAAGTAATCAACCATCCTTGCATGCCGAGCATGAGGGCTTCTATAAGATGATACAAAGCCTTTTGCAACCTACAAACATTTTCTAGGTGTTTTGAATCTTCATATCCTTGTTAGGCTTATTTTTGCAACCGGAAATAGGAGAACATCTCTATGGATTATATAAGAAGAACATATCCACTCAATCCTTTCTCTGTATATGTATCAACTAGTCATGGATATAAATAAACTAGTGTTATGAGGAAAATGGAAGCTATTCACTTTCATCTACTAACATGTATCCAACTTCATGTTATGATGAAAATGGCACATGTACACTTTTATGTATTGGATTTTCTCATCTGAGTCTTTGTTACAAACCTTGCTTCAGAAATGGATTCTTCATAGGCTTGGATGCATAGAAAACTTTTTCTTACTGAATGTGGTCTAGTTGTTATAGCACATGTTTCCATGAGTGGTTTCTTCCTCAGTCTTGGTATTTCATGCATATCTTGCTTGATCAAGAAGCTATTGTGTGCACAAAGGAATTCATCTTAAACCTCAGAATCCATGTAAATTTTTAGATCTCATAATTGGTTCAAAATTTGGATAAATCAATACTTCCAACATGTATAGAACATGTCAAAACCCTAAGATATATATGACACTTTCTTGCCTCTTTTTATAGGTGGAAAATCAAGTTTTGGCCCAAATGAGGCAATTTATCAACCTTTAGAGATTTCAAATAATGATTCAAATCATGTTGGGAAAGGTAGATGGATGCTCCAAGAGATTGAGTAGGTACTGCTAAACCTGCTTTGTACCAGCCCTCTTTTGCTTCTGATTTGATAAGTAGACCTTCTTAGCTTTCCAATAACACGAAAAAATAGCCTATGTACTTTGGAAGTGGTATGTGTAATGATTGAACCAAAACAGATAACTTTGAAGTTCACAAACTCAAGAAATCCTTCTATTTGTGTCTTGACATCTGCTGGATGTTTTACTCAGTGTGACCAGCACAGTAGAAATTGATAAAATTCCTTCTAGGGGTATTTAATTAGCTTAGTAAGCTACCATTTGCAAGTGGAATGATGTAAAAAGATAAACTATGCTACGAGAAATCAATTTAGAAAGTTTAGTTATACCCCCGACTTTTTAGGACTGTAGCAGAAAATGACCAGAGTTTACCTCGACGCAGATTTCTCTCGAATGGCTGAATAGAATCACTTCAAACTTTGATAGCATGTCGGATCTTTGAGATGAATCCAACAGGCTTTGAATCACTTGATTTGGTGAAGAATTGACTGAGATATTCCTTTGACAAGTTGACAGACTTTTGAGTACACTAACAGAGAACTCAAAGATGAATGATGTAAATGTATCTATTATGAACAATTGTATACAATCCCATTGGCATGCATAACATTTCCTAATGGTGTAGAGAGGTGTAGGCTATGGTATAGTCCTCACACACACTCAAAAGCAGTAGAATGAGGCTCGGGAAAGATCACTACTACCTATAACTTTTCATGTTCACTTTTTATATGTAATGAGCAAAGATTTGAATTCGAATTCAAATTTTGGCTCCCTATGATCTAAATGCTTGGATATATTCCTTCAATCGAATGAACTATTTTTTCCACGACTCACTTTGGTAGGTGATTAAAGAAGATTCTAAGTCAATTTGACTTTTACAATGAGGTAAAGTGGTAATTAACCACTAGCATATGTTCCTATGCTTCTTCATGTATGTGTAGACTTTAATGCATCCTTTGAGCCAAATGTGTAGGCTTGCAATTTACACCAATAGCTCCCCCTCAAGCCAAACATTTTGGCTTAAGTCTTCATCTTTAATCTTCAAGTATATCCTGCAATCCAATCATGGATTTGAACCTGCAAAGTTGTGTTCCATCCAAAGCTTTAGTCAACAAGTCTGCACATTGCATGTTCGTTGAGACATAGGTAAGTTGAATGTCCTTGTTTATCAAGTTCTCTCTCACATAATGATAATGAACTTCTATGTGTTTGGTCCTAGCATGATAGATAGGATTAGCTGCAAGGTGAAGAGAACTTGTATTATCTCCAAAGATAATTGGTAACCTAGTATATAAGCCCAATTCTATATACAAAATTTTAATCCAAATTACTTCTTGTGTGGCATTAGCCACTCCTCTATACTCTACCTCTGTGGAAGACAAAGCAACAGTATGTTGCTTCTTTGAAGACCATGAAATTGGCTTGTCACTTGCAAAGGAAATATATCCTAAAGTGCTCCCCCTATCATCCTTGCATCCTGCCCAATCTACATCTGAATAGATTTTTATATCAATATCTGAAGTGTAAGGGAAATACAAACCATGGTTCTGTGTACCCTTGAGATACTTCAAGATTCTCTTGGCAGCCTCTAAGTGAGGTATCCTTGGCTTGTGCAAAAATTGACTTAGCACACTAACTCCATATGCAATATCAATTCTTGTAAGAGTAGCATAGTTCAAGCTACCCACCATACTTTGATAACTTGTAATGTCTTTGACTTCATCACCTTCATGGGCACTTAGCTTTAGGTTCACCTCTATTGGAGTGCTTGCTACTTTAGCATCCTGCAAGTGAAACTTCTTCAACTTCTTCAACATATCCTGTACATACTTTTTCTGAGTAATGTATATCCCTGAATTAGTGTAAACTAATTCAAGCCCTAGAAATTACTTCAATAAACCAAGATAATTGATCTTGAACTCCTTCATCATCTGGCTTTTGATATACTTGAGGCATTGACATCATTACCTGTAATGATGATGTCATCAACATAAACACAGAGATATATTACCTCTCAATTACTTCTCTTAATGAACAGAGAAGTGTTAGCCTTTCTCATGACAAAACCTTGGTCTTGGAGGTATGTAGTTAACCTGTAATTCCATGCCCTAGGTGCCTGCTTCAACCCATATAAAGCCTTTTTTAATTTGCAAACATAAGTTACCTTCTTAGGATCCTCATAGCCAGGAGGTTGTGACATATAAACTTCTTCTGAAATCCATCCATTCAAGAAAGCATTCTTGACATCCAATTGATACATATTCCAATTCTTTGATGCAGCCACACTCACCAACACTCTGATTGTTGGCATCTTGGCCACAGGAGAAAATATCTCTTCATAGTCAATGCCTTGGGTTTGTGCAAAACCCTTGGCTACCAATCTGGCTTTGTACCTATTAATTGTTCCATCATAATTTCTTTTCAACTTATAGATCCATCTGGATGCAATTACCTTCATAGAATCCTTCTTGGGTACTAACTCCCATGTGTCACTCTCCTTGAGTGCTTCAATCTCCTCATCCATGGCTTCTTTCCATTCTGATTTGGTTATTGCTTCTTCATATGAACCTGGTTCTTCATTTGACAAATCTTTGGCAAGATAAACTGAATGTTTAGTAACAAGAGATGTATCATACCCATATCTGATAGGTTTCTTGATTTCTCTTTGAGATCTTCTGATTGATTGAGTTGAAGATTCAGGTATGTCTTCAAGCTTCTTCATCTTCATTTTGCCCTTGGACTTCCATGCCTTGAATTCTTCAAGGTTGATAGTGTCTTCATCATCTAAACTGGAGTCTTCATTCGGAGTAGGTTCCTCCTTTGCAAGTTTTGGAAATTCCTCTTCCAAATCATAGGGTAGTTTAACCTTCCTGCATTCATTCTCATACCAAGAATCATTTTCATCAAAGATCACATCTCTGCTTACCATAAATCCCTTATTGGTAGGATTATAAAACCTGTAACCTTTTTTATTTAAATCATACCCAATGAAAATGCATTTTTTAGCCTTTGGGTCTAGCTTACCTCTTATCTGAGAAGGAATGTGCACATATGCTACACATCCAAATATTTTGCAGTGATCTAATGATGGTCTCTTACCATGCCATGCTTCATAGGGTGTCATACCATTAAGTGACTTAGACGGTTACATGTTTATGAGGTAAGTGGCAGTAGAAACACTCTCTGCCCATAGATAGTTAGGTAACTTCTTCTCATTAAGCATATATCTAACTGTCTCAACAATTAACCTATTTTTTCTTTCAGCTACCCCATTCTGTTCAAGAGAATACCTTGTGGTTATCTCTCTTTTGATGCCTCTGTCCTGCAAGAAGGTTTCAAATTCATTGGAGAAGTATTCACCTCCTCCAGCTGACCTTAGCCTCTTCAAATTCCTTCCTATCTGGTTTTCAACTAATGCAAGATATTTCTTAAAACAATTAAATACCTCAACCTTGTGCTTCATGAAGTATAATACAGTCCATCTGCTATAATCATCAATGAAAGACACATAGTACCTTGATCGTGAGATTGAGGGGTCTTTGCTAGGTCCCCAAACATCTGTGTGTACAAGCTCTAGGTAGTCTTCATGCATATATCCTTTCTTGGAGAAGGGTAACCTGTGAGACTTACCAAATTGACAAGCACCACACTTGTAAATCATATGTTGCTTGGATACATTAGGTATCCCAAGCACACATTGGTCCCTGCACATTTTTTTCAAGGTTCTTTCTCCTATGTGCCCTAACCTTTTGTGCCAAATCTCAAGCTCTGAAAGTGTTTGATCTTTATAACTGTATAGTGCAATATTCTTTGTATCTTCCAACTCAAAAGTGAAAAGTCTACCTGATTTTTCTCCTTTAGCAATCCTCTTGAACCCATGTCTTGGATCCTCCACATATGCTCCATATTGATTAAATCTGACCTGCAAATCTTTCTCCACAATCTGACCAACATTCATCAAATTTTTGGTAATGGTTGGTACATAAAGTACCCTGCTCAACAAATTTTGATTACCATCACAAGTCTTAACATTTCCAACTTTAACTACTGAATGCTTTGTATCATCACCTGTTTGGACTTGATGTTTACCTTTTGGTTCTTCAAGATCAGAGAGTAGTGCCACATTGCCAGCCACATGATTTGAGCACCTTGAGTCAATATAGAATAGGTGATCATCATTTGTACCTGACTTTGAAGTCATGTTCATGATCAGAAGAGAATCATCGTGCTCCTCTGTGTAGTTGTTGTAATCCTTTCTGGTTTTGAATCCTCCTTCGTAGTTGCCATTGTAGTTGTTGTTGTAATTGTTATTGTGGCCTTGGTGATGGTTGAACCTTCCTCTTGACTATGAGTATCCACCTCTTTGGTAGCCTCTTCCTCTCTGATTTTTGTAATTCCTGAAACACTCATCTGTAGTATGATTTGATAAACCACAAATGTTGCATGATGATGAGTTATAGGGTCTCCCCCTACCTTGCTTACCTCCTTTGCCCCTTCCTCTTGAAGATCTACCTCTCCCTGCATAGTTGGCTTGGGAGGTAGAGCCTTGATCTTCCATTTTTTTGGTCTTGCCTTTATCCTTAGACTTCTTATCAGTGAATAGGGCAGAAAAGTTATTACCTTTGGATGTATCTCCATTTTCTGTGAGCTTTGCTTCATGTGTAAATATTTGTCCCATGAGAGTTGTAAAATTTGGAGTATGCATGTCCATGTAGAGATCCATTGCAGTGGTGAAGCTTTCCCATTTGTCATCAGCTCCATTGATCACTTGCCTTACAATTTGTTCTTCTTCAATCTCTTCTCCTATGCTTGCTAACTGATCTGCAACATCTTTAATCTTGGTCACAAATTCTGAAATGGCTTGCTTAGGTTGCTTCCTTAGTGTTGTGAATTCAATCCACAACTGATTTTTCCTAGCCCTTGTATTGGAGGAAAAATATGATGACAAGGTTTCCCAAGTTTCTTGGGATGTCTTACAATTTCTGATATGTGGAAAAAGAAAGTCAGAGATAGAGTTGAGTAAATATGACCTTGCTAATGCATCCTTAGCACACCATGTGTTGAGCTTTTCTTGTTCTTCCTTGGTTGACAATCCTCTTGCTTTGAATGAGGGCAATTCCTCATCTCCTAAGATGTATCCATAGAGACTCCTTCCTTGTAAGTAGGTCTTCATCCTTAGAGACCAAGCTTGATAGTTGTTCCTATCCAATTTATCAATAACTGAAGGAAAACCATCTCCCATTTTACCTCTATTGCTCTGATACCACTGTTGGGAAAGATGGATGGATGCTCCAAGAGACTGAGTAGGTACTGCTAAACCTGCTTTGTACCAGCCCTCTTTTGCTTCAGAGTTGATAAGTAGACCTTCTTAGCTTTCCAATAACACCAAAAAATAGCCTATGTACTTTGGAAGTGGTATGTGTAATGATTGAACCAAAACAGATAACTTTGAAGTTCACAAACTCAAGAAAACCTTCTATTTTTGTCTTGACATTTGCTGGATGTTTTACTCAGTGTGACCAGCACAGTAGAAATTGATAGAATTCCTTCTAGTGGTATTTAATTAGCTTAGTAAGCTACCATTTGCAAGTGGAAGGATGTAAAAAGATAAACTATGCTAAGAGAAATCAATTTAGCAAGTTTAGCGATACCCCTGACTTTTTAGGACTCTAGCAGAAAATGACCAGAGTTCACATCGACACAGATTTCTCTAAATTGGCTGAATAGAATCACTTCAACAAGCTTTGAATCACTTGATTTGGTGAAGAATTGACTGAGATATGCCTTTGACAAGTTGATAGACTTTTGAGTACACAAACAAAGAACTCAGAGATGAATGATGTAAATGTATCTATTAATGAACAATTATATACAATCCCATTGGCATGAATAAAATTTCCTAATGGTGTAGAGAGGTGTAGGCTATGGTATAGTCCTCACACACACTCAAACTCAGTAGAATGAGGCTCGGGAAAGATCACTCCTACCCGCGATTTTTCATGTTCACTTTTTATATGTAATGATCAAAGATTTGAATTCAAATTCAAATTTTGGCTCCCTATGATCAAGCTCCTAAATGCTTGGAGATACTCCTTCAATGAAATGAACTACTTTTTTCACGACTCACTTTGGTAGGTGATTATAGAAGATTATAAGTCAATGTGACTTTTACAATGAGGTAAAGTGGTAATTAACCACTAGCATATGTTCCTATGCTTCTTCATGTATGTGTAGACTTTAATGCATCCTTTGAGCCAAATGTGTAGGCTTGCAATTTACACCAACAGATCATTCCATTTCTGATCTAGCTAGGTTTACTTGTTGTACTTGTTGATGATAGAGCTGATATAGAGGAAGCAAAAAATATGCCTGAATAGTTGGTGTAGACCTTGAAAGACAGCAAATTAGATTCAACATTGATATATCATACTTGATCATGATCTCATAGTGCTTCCTTTGCAGAGATTTCTATACAATGGCTCTCTGTATTCTTTGTGATGAGAATGAACCTATTTCTTTTGGTGAAGCAAAACCTCAAAAAATTGGATTTTAGTATGAAAAAAAAAATGTTATTATGAAGAACGGTTCTTGGTCTTATAGGATTTTCATCTAAGCAAAAATACCATTTTCACTAAATGGGTATACAAGCTGATTTGTACGTCTAAAAGGGTGATGCTTTTTGCCAAGGGTTATGCTCAAGACAAAGGCATTGGTTTTTATCAGACCTTTGCTCCACATGCCTGATGATCACTCTTCCTAGTATTTGGGTGCTTGTATCTCATCATGGTTGGAATGTACATCAATTGGATTTTAAACACGCATTTTTTAATGGCATCTTATATGAATACGCATATTAGCCCCATGTGTTTTTGCACAAAGGGCATGAAAACAAAGTGTGGAGGTTGAAAACAACATTATACTGTTTGAAGAAAGCACAATGTGCTTGGTATGAGAAGATACGTGCCTACTTGATTGCATGTGGTTTTCAAAAGAGTACAATTGAGAGCACCCTATATGTTAAGCATGGAGATGATGTGCTTGTGATTATAGTTGTATATATTGATGACATGTTGTTGATTGGTCCTAATAAGATTCCTATTGCAAAATTTAAGGATAAATTGAAGGAACAACTTTGTGTCAAATAAAATATGTTTACATATTGTTGTAGTGTTTTGGGCTTCAAGTCTACAAACCTATTTCCATTCCCATGGAAAAATGTTTACGGTTTAGCCTACATGATGAGTGAGATGCATTTTATGTAGTTCTATATTATCAAATTTTTTTCTATTTGAGTGGTACCTTGCTACTTGGATTGTCTTATCCCAACGGGGGATCATTACCACCAGATTCACATTTTCTCACCAAGACTCGGCTAGTTTTTATGAAAATCAGGTGTCTAGTAGTGATCTTTGCTTCATGGATTGTAGCTTTTAGGGCATGTACCTCAATCAGTAAATGATGCACATTATTTTCTTGCCTTGGCTACTTTCGATAATAATTCTTTTAGAATTCTCTCCTATTTAGCACTTTCAATTACCTTACTATCGAAAAATAAAATGAAATTTACATGGAAATTAGCACAACAATAAACTTTTGAAAAACTCAAATATGCAATTTCACCTGTTTTGAGGTTACCTCATTTATGCACAACCTTTTCAAGTAGCTAGCGATGCTGGCAAGATTTAGAAACTATCTCATTTATGCACAATCTTTTCAAGCAGCTAGCAATGCTGGCAAGATTTAGAAACTATTATAACTTATGGAATGTGTTGAACAAGGAATTGTTGGAGTATTAATATATTAATGTGTTTCGGTATTTCTGATATAGCACCTGAGGGTTCATGAAGGTGTGAAGGGCATGAAAGGGTGAACATCAAGAGCGGATATCAATAATCTGACTGATAATTTATTTAGTTTGTAAATAAACCCGCATACAGGGTTCTATTGTTAGAAACAATTAGAAAAGTAGTGGTTAGAACAAGGGTCATTGTAGATGGCAATTTCTGATATTGAAAGCAAAGGCTTTCTACAAAAGTTACCAACTTCTACTTTCACACATGTTTTTTGAAGTAGCTCGCATGTAACTACTATGTTGACATAATAAAAATTTCCTATAAATACATGCACTCTTTGGACTCTCAAAAAAGAGTGCATGGGGGGAGATTGCACCCAATACTCTGTTGTATCTCGTCTCTGATAATAGTGGTATCAGATCCCTGCATGAGTCACTATGGAGGGGTCTATTTCTATTCATTTTGGTGATCGATCTCTCTTTCATTGTTCTCTATTCACGATCCAATTCCAATTCTGATTCCGATTTCTATTTCTCTTTTTGTTTTTTATTCAGATTTCGATTCCCGTTCCCCTACAACATATTAGGGGCATACCGACGCTGCATATACCGACGATCATAGTTGGCATCGGTATGGGCCTCGGAAAATGTCACTTAGAGATACCGATGGTCAAGTGACCGTCGGTATGACCGTTTAAAACGGATCACCGGTGTGGCCCGCAGCTATCGGTATATGCGTTGGTATATGCATCAGTATAGGCATTGGTATGTGCGTCGGTATAAGCGTCGGTAATTTATTGGGAATTACCGACGCGTATACGGACACCCATACCGGCGCCTATACCGACGGTGAGTTTTAAACATACCATGAACCCGAGAGCAAAACTTCACATTTGCGCATGTTTGAGTATTGTTGGTCTTCTATCGAAATTGCATGCGCGAATCGAATTGCGAACTACATTGTCTTGTGTGCACACACACAGATCTCTCTCTCTACACACAGACACACTCTC
>CM035413.1:119911590-120024090 GCA_020310875.1 Ceratopteris richardii
GGATTCTGTAAGGAAAAAATCTGAATATATAAATAATTATATATATAAAATAAGATAATTATAGACATAAATAAATATAAAAAGAACTAGTGTTTTAAATAATTTAATTCAATATATATAATTAAATATATAAAAATAGGATTATGCAAGGAAAAAATCTGAATATATAAATAAATAAATATATATATATATAATAAGATAATTATATACATAAATAAATATAAAAACAATTAGTGTTTTAAATAATTTAATTTAATATATATATAATTAAATATATAAAATTAAATATATAAAAATAGGATTGTGTAATGAAAAAATCTGAATATATAAATAAATATATATATATATAATAGGATAAATATATAGATAAAAAATGTAAAAAGAACTAGTGTTTTAATTAAATATTTTTAATTAAATATATAAAAATAGGATTAAGTAAGGAAAAAATGTGAATATATAAATAATATATATATATATATATATATATATATATATATATAAGGTAGGATAATTATATAGATAATAATGGAGTGAATATACAATACACAAACACACATACTTATACACTTATCTATATGCATATATATATATATATACATATACACATGCATACATATATATACATGTTTTATGTCTAGGTCATTTGGATTAGGGCTTTAGGGTTTTAACACCTACATAACATATATACACACATACACATACACATATAATACATATATACATGTATATACACATGTGTATAGAAATATACATATTTTAGGACTAGATCTTTAAAATTAGGGTTTTAGGATTTAGGCATACATATAACTCAATTAAGAGGCAAAAAATCTGAATAAATAAATAAATATATATATAAAATAGGATCAATCAAGAAAAAATCCGAATTTATAGATAAAATAGGATAGCTATATAGATTAGGGTTTTAAGTTTTTTTAGGTATTTAAGTATTTAGGTTTAGTAATTCAGATTTAAGTCTTTAAGAGTTAGATTTTTAGGTTTGATACAAAAATAAATGTTCTAAAATGTCCATATTGTAGCAGATGGCTTCTTTGGATCCTGAAGAGAGAATAGCATGTCCTTGCACACAGTGCAAGTATCAAATTTATCGAAAACGACGGATTTGTACTGCACATGTTAGAGAGTATGGATCCTTTGATAGGAGTTGACTGGAAAACCTACGCTATCATCCGCATGGTCCCCCAAGTGAGCAGATGGACCCAAACGACATTGCACCGGTAACCTCTCGTGGACAAAAGAGATCAAAAAAGGACTTAGACATACAAGCAAGCACTAATAATATTAGACAGATGCTTGAAAAAATTTTATAAGATGGACGAAGATCATGATGGTGAAGAAGGTGTCGAGAATTCATGGACACAATAGAAATTCCACGATCAGAAGTTGATGAAGAATATGAAAACATGCAAAAATTAGCTCGTTTACCACTTTACAATGGAGCAAAGATATCTGTACCACGTGCTTTACTCGCGATGCTCAATCTGCAATCCATTTATGGATGGTCAGATAGTAGTGTCACTGAATTGTTCAGGTAAGTGGAGAAAAAATTGGCTTTCATTGTTGTATCACAGTAACTTCATTTACTAATATCATTTTAATTGCTTATTGCAGGCTTCTTAAAGATCAATTTTTACCAGAGGGAATTGACATGCCTCCAACACATGGAGATGCGCAAAAACTTTTACAGTCCATTGGAATGGATTATACTAAATATCATGCTTGTCCTTCGGTGCTTCGCAGGATGGAAGAGCAACAAGTGAGGAAAACAATTTCAGAGTTTGGTACACCTATTGGATGCATGAGGTGTCTAAAGACTGCTTTCACACAAAACGACAATCTTGCAGGACTCAAGTCTCATGATTGGCACAAGTATTTACAGTTTGTGCTCCCTGTAGCCCTAAAAGATTGTCTTTTAGAGAATGTACGAAAAACCATTTATAAAATTAGTTCTTTAGTACGGTGGATATCTTCTAAAGAGATAAATAGGAATAGCATAGAGAGTGCGAAACTCAATGCTATCGAGGTTGTTTGTATGGTAGAGAAATACTTTCCCACAAGTATTCTCATTGTTCAACTTCATTTACTAGTTCATGTGGTAGATTAAGTTGCAATAGCACGAATTGTCCATAGTCGATGGATGTTCTTCTTAGAGCGCTTTATGAAGACATTAAAAGGGTTTGTTCGACAGAGAGCACGTCGAGAGGGTAGCATGGCAGAGGGATGGCTTGTACAAGAATCTCTTGTATTCATAACTGAGTTTCTACGTATATCGGATCCCGAAATGCCTCGCCTATGGAGCGATGATGAAGATGTTCGTCTCATAGGCGATGAACCACAAGGTAAAGGATTGCAAAGAAAAATGGATGCAGCTTTCAGAGACAAGGCAATGAAGTTTTGCATAGTTAACTCTGAGCCTATGCAAAAGTGGTTAGAAAGGTATGAACATTCCAAGGAAACTAACGCAAAGGAAAGAGCTCAGTTTCGAAGAAATCGTTCCACTCGATTTTTGCCTCTTCCAGAAAATCTTCAACCTCTCCCATCTTTTCCAACGAGCAGATGGCTAGATACAAGGGTTTCACAAGCAAAGGCAGCAGGTGAAGATATCTCTGAAGAAGAAGAAGAACTCGCAAAAGGATGTGATTGGGAGTATATTAAATACGGTGCACTACGGTCTCATGGACGACACTTTTGAATCGCACGAATCGATCAATATAGGTCTACGTTTGATAGTGGAGTGATGGTGAATTTTTTGCAAAAGAGTAGAGCGAGTGCAAGAGATGATAATGCTCTAGAAGGCGAGTTAGATTATTGTGGTGTGATTCAAGACATCTTGAAACTATCTTTTAGAAAGTTTGATTACTTTGTTTTTTATGTGAAATGGTTCAAAGTAGTCACCTCTAGAAGAAACGCAACAGTGAGATGGGATAATAGCGGTTTGCTCCTAGTCGACTCCACAAGATTATGGACAGATGAAAGGGATACATTTGTACTTCCCGAATACTATGAGCAAGTTGTTTTTATACCAGATTCAAAAGACCGAGAGTGGCTATTTGTTTTACAAGTCGCTCCATGTAGTAGACAAATTTTTGAAAACATAGATGTAGAAGAAAGTCCATCTCTAGTGGACTCAGAGATTCATTCGATAGTCGAGGAGGAAGAGATCATTGTTCGAGAAGAAGAGGTCATTGTTCGAGAAGACGAAGCAATAGACGATAATCAGGAGGAAACCAGCATAGCACGTGATTTAGAAGCCATCAATATAGAGATAGATATTCTCGGTGCATCGGATCTTCAAGATGATGCTAGAATAGAGGACTTTTGAATAAAACACTTGTACATACTAATTTTTGTTTTTTTTATTCTCTATATTACTTTTCTTATCGCATGCTAATTATTTGAGTTCTTTTATTAGAGAGCACGATGGGAGACAGTCCTCCAGTCACTCCACACTCCATGACAGAGGAGCAGTTTTTGGAGTTCATCTCTGAGGTTCCTCCTGCGTATATGGCCGCTGCATCACAGTATTGGATCGCTCCTGGTAGCACTCCTCCCGGCCTCACTCCTGGCGGCCTTACGCCTGCCGGCCTCACTCCCGTTGGCCTCACTCCCACCGGTGTCACTCCCGCCGATGTCACTCTTGCCGGTGTCACTCCTGCGGGTGGTGCTACTCTTGTAGGAGGTATGTCTCCTAGCTTTGTGACTCCACCACGACCATCTTTGCAGCCATCTCCTACTGGGTCTACTAGTAGACATGTGCGTTCGACACCTCAGCGCGATACAGGTTCTAGCTCGTCTCGTAGATCCAGGTCACGCTTTGGAGCAGGAGGTTCTAGGAGTGGATCTACAGGTAGGTCTGGAGGCGGAGGAGGTGGTTGTTGTGGAGGCACTACGACGGACGTTGTGTCGCCCGCTTCTACTCCTAAGACGAGTACCTTAGATGTAGGTACGCCATGCAGTACACCACGTGGAACACCACGTACACCTTGGGGTGCTCATGACCATGATGACTCCAAGGTGTATAGTATCCGAGATGGAGCTCCGGTGATGGATGCAACTGGCAAAGCAATGTGTGCACACATATGACAGCTTTGCTCCATTCAGTTTGGACACTCCATCATGCTGAAATGGAGTGAATAGGATAAAGATCGGAAGAATTATATCACATAAACGATTTACCAGGAGTTTCGACCAGCGGATGGACAGTCTATTGTCAGTTCAAAGTGGATTCTACACATCGCACGTGAGGTCATGTCCCATCGATGATCAGAGGCTCGTGATGCTTTCAGAGAAGGCTTACCAAAGCCTGTATGGTTAGATGCTAAGGAGTGGGACATGATTCCTGACGAGCAGCAGCAGACTCCTGATCGATATCGCCAGCACCAAATTGCCGCAACCACACGTTTAGATACGATTGGACCATCACATTTGGGCAACGGTGGATATGACACGATGCGTCATGAGTTTGTAAGTACCATTTCATTTATTGAATTTATTTGTGTTAACTTTCTCATGTATGTTTCTTTAATCTTTTTATATTCGTTTCAGGAGCTGACAATGGGTCATCCTCCAACACGAACGGAGGAGTCTTATGGATATAGTCATGGGTTGACTGCACTATTGCAGGACTTGGAGGAACGCCGTGCGGTAGTTTCATGGGAGCATTTGTGATGAGGTAATTAATTTATAAACTTGGTTTTTACTTGTTTGTAATTTTCATGTGAATTTATCTCATTCCATTAATGTTCTTTGTTGCAGGACTGTTGATATGGAACGTTCTTTGCATGTGTATGGCAGTGGAAGACCAATATTTTGTATTTGATTTTCATATGCCAATACATTGCTTTGCCACATTTTGTAAAAGCGTCATATATGAAAGTGGTTTGCCGCACTCTTGTACATGCTTCATTATTGAAATATATAACTTCTTTTGTACATGGTTCATAGTTCATTCTGATTATCTCTTTTGTGTCCAATAATACTCTGTTTCATGAAATCATATTTCCGTTGTCATTAGAGTACACATCACATGTACTCGGTCTTTTTTGGGCACAGTGTATTGTCTTTTGTTAAGCAACATTATGGTAATGTTGATGTAGCAAAAGACAAAACACTCTGTCCAAGAGAAATTTTGTAGGCATGGTCGTCGGTATACGGGACGCTACTCCGAGTAGTGTCATCGGAATAACCGTCGGTACACCCAGCAGGCGACAGTATAGGTGATGGTATGTCGAGCACAAGCCTCGGTATATGCGCCGGTATGGGCGCCGATAATACCGACGCATATATGGACGCATATACCGATGCATATACCGATGCATATACCGATGCTTTGGTACCGACGCGCACATCGACCTTTACACCGGTGTCCCGGCAAATAAAGCCGCGTTCATTTTCGTCGGTAAAAACCTCGGTATACCATCGATCTGTTGTAGTGTTCTGGTTTTCATTTCCATTTTTTATTTCGATTCCTATTTCCATTTCTATTTTTGTGTCCGTTTTTGTTTCTAATTCGTGTTCCTTTTCATGTTTTAGTTCCAGAACTAGAACCTACATTTACATCTACATTTACTCCTTCGGCTTATTCGAAGACGTCGACTAAGGCATAAGTTAACGCATAACTAAGGCATGACTTTGGCATCTTTGGTAGCCAAGGCTCCCTTCATGATGGTTGGAAACTGTTGGCTATGCATGAACCAATTTTAACTTATGAGTGGCCATAATGAGTTTTATATTCACCAAGGTGGGAGGATTTGAACCCACAACCTTACTCATACAAGGAAAGTGTTTTACTAGTACAATATCTCTTTATGTTGTCACTATAGTTGTCTTTTCTTATATTTAACACAACTTTCATCTCTTTCTTACTTTTTCAATTCCCAAGAATAACCCTTCCTTTTACATTTTAACTCAAACAATCTCAAAAATTGTTTTTACATATCTATCAAGAGGGTTTTTTTCTCTACATATAGTCATGGACCCTATGAAGACCATTGAGGATCTTGGTGAGTCATCTCCACCCGAGGTAGCACTTGAACAACAACTCGAGCTACTATGTCACAAACTTTGAGGCGCCCAGAATGAGATCCGAAAACACGACAAAGTACTCTAGAAGATGCAAGCTAATGAAGATAAACTCACGAGAGTTGTCAAACCTATTGTCTCTACCCAATCGGATGGCACGCATTCCAAGATTCGTGTTAAAAATTACCAATTTCTATGGTTTGATGGCCGTAAGGATGGCCCTTTAGTTCTTTCATGGTTGTCACAATTTGATGATTTTTATACTGATGAAACATATGCTCAAAGTGAAAAAGTCAAATTTTCAACTAACTATTTAGTAGGAAAAGCCTTGCTCTGGTGGAATGTCCTGCACCACGTACAAATCATCCAACAATGTGGAAGGCTTTCCAAGATCAAGTGAAGGATTCTTTTATTCCTCCTCAATATTGTCTACATGTTCGATGTGCATGGACAACCTTTACATGGAAGGAGGGTGACACAGTCACTACCTACACGAAGCGGTTCTAGCAAAATTTATTTGGCTCGAATGCTTGAAGATGTACTAGAGGATAGCTTGCAATGAAAATACGAAGATGGTTTGCAGATGGGAATCCAAGCTAAGCTTCACACCCTACAACCTACAACTCTCAACAAGGCTATCTCTTTTGCCTATGATGAAGAGAAGGAATTCAAGTCCATAATCAAGTCAATCCATCTACAACAACCACGTCAACGACCACTTTTTGTTAAACCCATGTTTTCTATGAAGCATAATTTTAATGACCCATCTTACTATAGTTTTGCTCATCCTCCACTATTCAATTACTCAAGTCCACCTATTGCGGCATCTCTCCAACCTATCAAACCACTTACCCTCGAAACTTCAACAATGGATGCCCAACAGAAGCGACCATGTATCACATGTTGGAATAGTGGTAAACCTGGAAATACCAAAATAAAGTGCCGATTTCAACCACTTCACATGAAACTAGTTGTAGCTCAATTGCATGACATGGAGGCCCATAATGAATAAATTCCTTTTGTTTGGATAGAGAGAGCATTGGATAAGGACTTAAGTACCTTAGGTAACGATATTTCAATTCATTCTTTACTTTTCATGCAAGGTAGTATCAATAACAAGCTGGTTAATACTTTACATGACAATGGTATCTCATTTCATATTTATTAGTACAAGAAATTAAATTAAAAACATTTCCTTCCTTGTATATAGTGAAAGCTACATTTCAAGGTAATCATTATAATGTAACACGAGGTGCAAGATGTTACGATTAGCATAGACCCATATGTAGATGAATGAACATTTTTAATTGCACCTTTGCAATCTTACGATGTTATACTCAGTATGCCTTTTCATCATCATTATAACCCACACATTGATTACTATACACATACCTTTAACTTTGAATTTAAAGGTCAAAATATTACTTTTTCTTCATGACATGATTTCTAGCCATTTCCATTGATTAGTCATACTCAAGTAAAATGTGCATTTAGGAAAGGATTCAATTCATGCATTGTTTTTGTCAATGTCATCAATGATTTTACTCATACACATCCTAATGCAAATAAACCTTTCATGACTACTTATAAGGATTGTTTTATGTCTGAGTACCCCTCTGAACTACCACCATCTTGAGAATCCTTTAACCATAGCATAGAGTAAGTCCCTAGAAGTTCTCCACCTCATAAAGCACCTTATATACATTGCCCACTAGACCAAAAGGAAATACAAAACCAAGTAAAAGACCTACTACAAAAAGGACTTATATATAAGGCCTAGTTCTTCCCCATTTGGAGTAGTAGTTCTCTTAGTAGAGAAGAAGAATAGAACTTATCGAATGTGCATTGATTATAGTGCCCTTTAACAAGATCACAATAAAGAATGGATACCCTATTCCTCAAATAGATGATCTTTTAGATAGATTATGAGGAGTTTGTGTCTTTAGTAAAATTGATCTAAGGTTACCATCAAATTCGTATGACACAAAGTGATATTTTTAGGACTGCATTTAGAACTCAAATCGACCATTATGAATTTATGCTAATGCCTTTTGGATTTACTAATGTTCCTACTACATTTGCACGAATGATGAAAAACATTTTTCTTGATTACCGAGCTTTTGTTCTTGTATTCTTCGATGATATACTTGTTTACAGCAAGAATGATAGTGAGCATGAGAAGCATCTTAAAATAGTTTTTCATTTACTATGAGAGAACACATTCTACACTAATCTTGAAAAGACTTACTTCTTTCAACGCAAGCTAGAATATCTAGGACATATTATTTGAAGTGAAGGTGTGAATGTGGATCGAAAAAAGATTGAAGTTATAGTAGAATGTCCTACACCACAATCAATCAATGATGAACACTGAGTCACAACAAAGGAGAACAAAGACATGTTCTCTTTTTCTTTTTACCTAAAGACCATTATATGAAGCAAAAAAGTGGGCATTTTACAATATCTAGAAAGCATCACGAGTCTTGCTTGTAAATATTGTCACTAGAAGCTTGATCTCATATCCCAAGTAGTCAAGATAGATATACTAAAATTCTTGCTGCCATGAAAACTAGTTGTTGACCATGACCAAGAATCCCACATCATGATCTTGGACAATAGATTAGAGTTGAAAAGGTACAAGTAAGAATTCGCGAAGCTCCTTCATTACATCTATAACCTCAACAAGCACAGATGATAACTAATTAAAAGTTACTCGAAAATTAGAGTACATGTGTTGCAAAAATCAGAGCATTTTAACAAGGCAATTAAGATCATCCCCTTTGTATGGTTAAGATCCCCATTGAATGCCTGGCCATATTAACAGAATATGAAATACATTTCACAAAAGCATTCCCAAGAGAAGATAATATTCAACAAAATTATACTAAGAAACATTCACACATGATCAGAGAAATGCTCAAGATAAATCAAGCTGAACACAAAGTGGAAGTAGAACTCCAAATTATATTTCCATTAAAATGATCTTTTACATTTCATGTGTTCTACAAGAGTAATGTGAATCTACAATAGAAGCTGATCATAGCTTTCCTCAGGCTCAAGGATATTGGGATCCTCTGGCACATTAGAACACCTATCTTGCCTCTCTTGCTCCAAGATTGGCTCTTCAAGGTCAGCCATGTCCCCTGGTTCATCTGCAAGTGGGGGAACAGGCTCCCTTGAAGCTGGTTGGAATCTCTCCGTATCTGCAATGTGCTTCCTTCCAACCTCTTGGTCTTCATCTGGGCATTCATTCAGCCCATTGATTCTCATTCTAATGAAGCTCACTTGAGCATCATCCTTCTCCACAGCTATGTAGTGCCTGAACATCTTTAAGGAGCAAGCCAGAGTCGTTCCTGAAACAGCAGAAAACCACTTAGAGGCTTCAATCAACCATGACTAATGAAAATTCTGAAAATTGAAATTACCTGTGCCCGAAAAAAGGTCTAGGACCCAGTCATCATCATTGGAGAATAGCTGAAGCAATCTCATTATGAGTTTTTGTGGCTTCTGATAAGGGTTAACCAATGTCATGTCCCCAGCTACATGACGAAGTTTCTTGGTAATGGCTGGGAACATGAGCACATTTGAGATCCCATTCTCATTGCAATGCTCCCTGACTCTCCTTTTGCTTACTTCATCATAATAGCCAACTGTAATGCATTCAGTGGCGCTCACAAACCGATGCAAAGGAGTGTGATTTACGTTTGTCTTCACCCTGCAAAAAAGAACTATGAGTCATAGAGAGCATCATTAAAGCCATGGAGATAGAAAGAAGATTACTTACCAAGTGAGGCACTCCACAGCATGACATCTTGCCTTCAGAGCAGTTGAAACAGAGAAAGACTGGTCTCTGCTATGGAAAATTACTATCCTCCAAAGAGGAGACATAGTCAACTCTGCAAAATCAGTGACCATCTTCCGAATCTGAGGGTGTTTGAAGGGTTCATCATCATTAAATGATCCCAACATCCTAAATCCATAGGGTATGTCCGCTATGAGAAGGGAGAAATGTTTTCTAGGCACAACTGAACAAATATTATTTACATCACTACAGAACACATTGTAATATACAGGCCTAAGGGGGTCTAGAGGATTGGAGAAACATTTAAGATCAGGTTCATCAAAATCCATCTCCTTCGCTTTCAGTCTAGATTTCTCATGCCTTGCTCTTTGAATGTGAGCAAGGAATGCAGGGGGGCAATCATCTAGTACCTCTGTAGACTTACTTTTCCTTGGTTTCTGCAGAAAAAATTGGAAAGACAATTAAAAGAGCTCTTCAATACAGCAAACAGAACATAAGGAACGGATGCATGGCATCGATTTCTTGTTGGGGTAGATACTAGGCATCGACCTTCTACTGAAAATCGATGCTTGGCATCGACTTTGGGACATAAGTTGATGCCTGGCATCGACTTTTGCCACGAGGTCAATGCCAGGCATTGACTTATGTTGTAGGTCGATGCCAGGCATCGACTTATGCTGCAAGTCGATGCCAGGCATCGACTTATGGCCCCAAGTCAATGCCAGGCATGGACTTCTGCCTGCAGGTTCATGCCAGGCATCGACTTTTGCCTGCAGACTGATGCCAGGCATCGAATTTAGCTGTAAGTCGATGCCATGCAAGGCATCAAATTGGTTAGGTGAATGAAGGCATCTAACTTAATGGCAAACCAGGCACAACCTTAGAAAGAGAACCTACCCAATCACGGAACAGGATGAAATATTCTGATAAGGCTTTGTAGGATGATGTGGTTGGATAGTCTGCTTGGACCTCTGTCCAAGAAAAGCAACCCAGCCTCTTCATCATCACCTCCTGAATCTTCATGTACACTTTATGACTACAGACACAGAAATATAAAAGAGACTAGGTTAGACCAGAAGCATGGGAGGAGGGAAAAAGGATCTGAGAATAACATACATACTTATTGAGCTCAGTCACCATCTCCTCCAGGCTTAACTCCTTCGAGATTACCCTTGACAAAGTTGATATGATCAATGTATCATCCTTGATTCCTTGAAGGGCCCTCCATGGGGTCAGCTTCATGTCCTCAGGAGCCTCTTCAATTGAAAGGTCAACTTTCCTTCCCTTTCCCTTCAGATCAACTTGTGGGTCTGGCCTCGACTTTCGTTGCTTCTGGCCCTTGACCTTCTTGTTCTCCCACATTGTGAAAATTCTATCCTGTAGATCCCAGATCTCACCTGATCTGAATGCCAGTTGAAACCATGGATCATATTTCCTCAAAGCATCAGACTTTCTATTCTCATCCAATGCAATTCCAACCTCAATAAGGCATTGCTTTCGTAGATTGGGATGTATTCTTCCAGCTTCCTTCACAAGACAATCTTCATATTCATGGTGGAAGAACCGAATTCTCTCTATGGAGGACATTTTCTGCCTGTAGTCATTGTCGTTGTTGTGATCCCAAGCAAGAAGCTTGGCTTCCTCAGTTGTAAGACTAGCATATATCTTACACTCTGCATACCTAAAGAAAAATGTAGTAGGGTGCTCCTTCACTAACTGTCTACGAGCCTCTGCAGAGTGTGAACCTCCAATCACATAATAAGTGTAATCCTCAAACAAACCCTCATTGAACTCGTCCACACAGCTACACTCATTCGGATCCACCATGACAAGGAATGGCACAACAGTAGCATGAGGATTTATTTTCATTTTCTTCTTAAGATTCTGGACGTGCAAATTATGTGGCTCCCTTATCTCAAGGGGCCTCCTCCCTGTGACTGGATCTACGGGTGGCCTGTGGATGATATTGATTGGCAGGTGGAACAACTGCCCCTTCTTCACAACTTTTCTTCTAGCTATGTCCTCCCTCATCTTATTCTGCTCAGTACCAAGAACACCAGATGCAAGCTCTCCACCAGGTGCAACAATTATGTCCCCAGAGCTAGAGCTTGAGTCAGAAAACTCCTCTTCTGAAATTATCTTCTTTTTCTTTTGGAGCTTTTTCTGCACGCTCTGCTTACCCCTTGCCTTTACAGGGGTTGTCTTCTTCTGTTGTGTTGGCATGATATTGCCCTGGATCCATGGCATAAGGTCCTTGATGAAATTCACTGAGTCTCTGCATATCTGAGCTAGCCCTTCTGGAACACAGCACTCTGGGCACAAGAAATCCATCTTGCATATGACATTTCTTAATCCTTTCGATGTCTCCACCAAGAAAAGCAGGTTGTCAGAAACTTCATCTTCATAATCCAGTTTGTAAACAAGGCCATACTGAAAACCTTGTGTTGTCGTGATCTTTCCTCTGCCATAAGCCCCTGCGAACACAAGGAGGACTGCATTCTTCTCTTCAACGTACTGAAGGCACCACTCTAGATTTGTCATGTCCCGAAGTGGACGATCTGTCCTCATGACCTCCGTCTCCCTAGACCTTTCCTTCATATTTGGATCCTCCTCAGGATATTTTTTTCTACTCTGTCCACCTCAGGATATTCCTAGTGGGTTGCTGGCCTTCTCAGAGGATAATGGTGCAATAATTTTCTTTGGTTTTGCTTGGTGACCAATGCCTTTGTCACGTTGCTGGTCACCAGAGCCCATGGTGACTCTGAGCTTCTTGAAGGGCCTTTCATCCTTGGACTCCGCATCCCTGAAGGCACTTGGAAATATCAGATCAAACGTAAATGTGGTTTTCAAAGGCCCAAGTCCATGCCAGGCATCGATTTTGAGCTTCAAGTCGATGCCAGGCATCGATGTTTAAGTGCATGTCGATGCCAGGCATTGACTTTGGGCCCAAGTCGATGCCAGGCATCGACTTTGTGTGCAAGTCGATGCCAGGCATCGACTTGGGGGTGCAAGAGTCGATGCTTGGCATCGACTTTTGGGCCAAGTCCATGCCTGGCATCGACTTTTACCCTCAAGTCGATGCCTGGCATCGACTTGCACACAAAGTCAATGCCTGGCATCGACTTGGGCCCAAAAGTCGATGCCAAGCATCGACTTGGGCCCAAAAACGGATCCCAAGCATCGACTTTGCACCCTAAAGTCGATGCTTGGCATCGACTTTTCAATGCATGTTGATGCCAGCAAGTCGATGCTTGGCATCGACTTTTGGGCCCAAGTCGATGCCTGGCATCGACTTTCAGGTGTAAGTCGATGCCAGGCATCGACTTGGGGCTGCAGGTCGATGCCAGGCATCGACTTGCACCGAAAACTCGATACCAGGCATCGACTTGCAGGTGCAAGTTGATGCGAGGCATCGACTTGCACCGACAAGTCGATGCCTGGCATCGACTTGCACCTGCAAGTCGATGCCTGGCATCGACTTGCAATCCTAAATCGATGCCTGGCATCGACTTACACCTTAAAGTCGATGCCAGGCATCGAGCTGTACATGCTTTGGATCCATATTTCTAGAGGTAAGAAAAATAAATACCTAGAAATCAGACTTTTTACACAGACATACAGAGGGAATCTTTTTGGAATCTTTATTTATGGTATGATTTTGTCTACCTCTTGGTACTTTTGCCAACATTCTTCTTCTCCAGCAAACTTGGCTTGCTGGTATGCTGAGCTCTGTGCTCCATGGCTCTCTGTGCTCTGCTGCTCTCTCTTGCTCGTGGATTTTGAAAATGCGAATGATCTCCTCCTCTGGTATTTATAGGCAATTGGGTAACTTGAACCAGAGGCAAACTGGATCTAACTGAATGAGTCCAATTGCTAACTAAATCTGTCAACTTATCTAACCAGGGAATAGCACCCACACAAATAGGCTGTTTCAGAGCCACTTTAATGAAATATTCATAGACCCTTGCAACTATTTATATACATTTGCATGGAAATTACATTTCAATGGCAAGAGTATGGTATGTCCATGAGGATGTCTAAACTCATGTAGAGATTTTTTTCTTAGAATCTCTTTCTTGGGAGAAAATCAAGTCAAAGTTGTGTCAAATGTGGGAGACTAATGACATCTTTATAGTATTACCCTCCTCACTTTAGTTCATATTCACATTTATCTTGTAACTCACTGTTGAAATGGAAAATCAATGTATGAATAAACATTCAAGTACAGAACCTTGCAACTATTTATATACATTTGCATGGAAATTAAACTTCAATGGCAACAGTATGGTATGTACATGAGGATTTCTAATCTCATGTAGAAGTTTTTTCTTAGAGTCTGTTGCTTGGGAGAAAATCAGGTCTAAGTTGTGAGATTAATGACATCTTTATAGTGTTATCCTCCACACTTTAGTTCATATTCACATTTATCTTGTAACACATTGTTGAAATGGAAAATCAATGTATGAATAAACATTCTGTGTACCTCTTTTACACATAATTCTTTTTTAATATACTTTCATCTACCTCTTTGATATCTAGCCAAGACCACAATAAAACCTAATCCTTGAAATCTTAACCAAATGTAAAATTTCTTCTTGTATAGTGTTCAATGGCATAGCATATTCCAGTTGGAACTCAACTTGGATATATTCCAGTTGTAAAATTTCTTCTTGTAAAATTTCTCCAAACAACTTTATTATATATTCCTATTGGAACTCAACTTGGATATATTTTGATTCATTCACAATGCTTATACTCAATGACTCATATGTAGTTAGAAATCAACTGTGTTTCTCATTTGAATCAAAAGTGAATCAAATCTTTGGTTCCCTTATTAGTGTATATTGGAGTAATTAAGTGATTTGATGTTTAATGTTATTTAATGTACTTTAATAAGCTTTTGATTTCATATCTTCTTGATGTGACATTTGATGTGACATCTTCACTTGATCTCGGATTTCTACTTATTTAAAAAGGTCATTCATCTTCAGTCTTCTGTGAACTCAGTGAAGATGAGCTCAATCTTTTCAGTGGATGCTTGGGCGTCAGCTTCCTCTGCTCATATTGATTCATTGTTCTCAGTTGAACCTTTCCAGAGAAGTGATGATCCCTATGATTTAGAACGTGCTGATGATTCCATGTTTTCTGTTGAGTCATTTAAGTTATCCAATTCACAGTGCAATGCTGCTCAACCAAATGCACCTCTTGATCTCCCATCTGATCCAACCATTGATCTCCCTTCTGACTCAAGTGCATGTGGAGCAACGAAAAAGCAAAGCAAGCTCAATCTACGATTTAAAAGAAGGTCTCGTGAAGTAAGTCGAAAAAGATTTAAATTTCTTACTTGAGATAGACAGATTGCATTGGATATTGTGAAGCATTGTTGTGGTTTGAAATGTTTGTATAATTTAGGAATGAAGAAACTAAAGCACCTAAGAGAAAAATTCCTCCATTTAGATAGTGAAAGGCAAGATATATACCTTGTTTCTTGCATGCAAATGATTGAGGATAACATGTCAGTAACGCGTGTTGGTTTTGAATATTTCTTTACTAAAGGGATGCCATGCTATAGGGCTGCATTTAAAATTGCAATGGGTGTAGGCAATTTTAGAATACATAGGGTTCAACAAGGGTTTTTGAATGGGGATCTCATTTTGGATACGTTCCATGTTGGGACCAAAGGATCTGTTGGACGTCATGCAATGAATTGGATGATGAACTATTTTAGCTTGCATTGTGAAGTTATGCCTACATTTGGAAGGTTGCACTTGTCAGATAACTTTACTCGTCGAGAGGTATTTCAAATATATAGAGAAGACATGGAAAATAGAAATGAGAAGTATGTGTTGTATCGTCACTTTACTCGATTATGGAAGGAAGAGTTTAACAATGTTTCTATTCCTCGTAAAGTTAGAATGGGTGAATGTTCAGTTTGCGCCACTTTGAAAAACATGGAAAAAGGGGCTACAACACCACAGGAAAAGCATAATTTTAAAAACCTTCTTAACAACCATCGTGACAGTCAAGCATTAGAGAGAAAGAAAGCAATTCATCATCGAAGTAAGGCACTCAAAAATCCGGAGCCTTATATGTGTTTGTTGATCGATGGCATGGATCAAAAAAAAACTTGTTTGCCACATTTTTATCGCATCCCTAAGGACATTGGAGATGAAGTCCTTGTGCAAATGCATTTGGTTGGTGCTTTGGTATACAATGGAACTGTAATGTCCAAGGTTTTCTTCACATATCCAAATGTGCATAATGATCCAAACCTTACAGTTACTGTCATTCATCGTGTTTTGCAATCATGGAAGGGTCTTTTGCCACCAACTCTATATTTGCAACTAGATAATACTGCAAGAGAGAATAAAAATTCTACAGTCTTTGGATATTTAAGCATGCTTGTTGAAAAACAGGTATTTCAGAAGGTTAAGGTAAATTTTCTTCTGGTTGGCCACACTCATGATCACATTGATCAAATGTTCAGTACTTTCTCTTAGAAGTTGGCACGTAACAATGCTTTTACTCTTCCGATTTTATCTGAGCTAATTTCAAAAGCATATACTCCAAAACCAGAAGTTCAACACCTCACACAGATTTATGACTTTAAGCACTTTTGCTCAATGGGCCTTGATAACAGTGCTAAGGTTTTGGCTCCATTGCACAATATTAGTTTCAACCATGTATTCTTGATGAGGAGGGTTGATGAAATAACCCTTTTATTTGCAAAGCAGTATTCATCTTCTCTTGGGTGGGAGCCTAAAGAGGGATGCAGATTCTTATTGTAGGTGCCTAATTTGTCTACTGTAACAGTGGATGGTGCAGAACAATCACCATATGAAGATAAAAACAATACAGAAAGATGTGGAAGTGTGGTTGATCAAAGTAAAAGCTGGATGCATGCACTCATTGAAAAGAAGAGACATATTGAGCGTGCAAAAAAATATGTTGGAGATCAAGATGTATCTTGGTGGGAGGACTTTTTCAATCATCAAGAAGAGATTATACAGTACACAATTGCAGGTCACTAGCCAGTTGATGTTCCATTCACATGGGATTTTTGTACACAAAGATTCGTGAATGTGGCCCAAGCATGTAATGCAGATGCACTTCAAAGTTTTATACATCCACCAGAAAGAAATATTTATGTAGGCCCAAGGATGACAAAACAGGCAGAAGCAAGATGGCAAGGAAATTTAATAGAGATAAATGTTGGAACGCTTATTGCAGTACTTGCTGATGGTGATGAGGCTACCAGACCATTTTGGATTGCAAAGGTTTTAGAGATAACTAAAGATATTGATCAGAGAAGAATAGAGGCTTTGATGGTGCATTGGTATTACACTAAAAGTAGTAATGCATTCACAGGTAAATATAACTTAGAAATGGTGTGTGATACTAAACGAACAGGTTCAAAAAGGAAAAAGAATATTCGAAGCACATCCACTCTTAAAATGGATGATGTAGATATTCTAGTTTATGATTTTTCCTTGACAAAGACTGGTCACTTGAGGAAAGCAACCTTCAACATGATAAAACAAAAGCTTCCAGATGTATGTGGTACAGGAAATCATAGGAAAACAAGAAGAGTTGTGCATGATCCAACAGAATTTGGTATGTACGTGGATGAAGATAGAGCTCTTGTGGATATAGAAGAAGAAGAAGAGAGCTCTCAACAGTATGAGACTGAATCAAGTGCATCAGATGATGAGGGTGTAGACATAGATCGACAAAGTTGTGAGTTGCATTGAAGCTCTCAGACATTTTTAGTGCTTATGTAAATGCCTCAAAGTAGTTTGGTTAATGAAACCATGTTTTGTAGCAATTTTGAATAACAATCAGATATCCACCCATTAAAGATATGTCTAAAATGTTATTTTTGTGTAAAAACTATTGATTTCTACATTCTTATATATATTTTAGACATGTCAATGTCTTATCATATAGATTTTGGACATGTCAATGTCTTATCATATACATTTTGGGACACGTCAATGCCTAATATAATGAAATTTTGACTACATTTTGAGCTCATTTTTTTTTGAGAAAATGACAAAAAATGTCAAAAATTACTTGTTTTCACCTCATTTTTGTAATATATGTATACTGGTGTAAAGGAATTCCAAAAATGAGGTGAAAACATGTAATTTTTGACGAGAGTGTTCTCTTTTTACGACATAGTTCTCGTTTGTTACGACTCGCTGTTGATGTTTGTTCTTTCTTGGGTTGGCTAATTTCTTTTGATATATTTAGGTAGTGATGTATGTGAATACTCTAGGACCGTCGGGGCACTTTTTTCCCTCTTTAGGAGGTTTTTTCTCTGGCTTGTATATATGCCTATTTCCCTAATGGGCTACTTATCTTTGTACATTCTAGTGGTAAGAAATTCAATATTGTGTGTTGTGCTCCAAGATTCTTCTTCTTCCTTGTGCTATTCACATGCCTCTGTAGACGTCTAACTCCAACAATCGGTATCAAAGAAGGTCCTTGCTTCATCCTGGGTGTTGTCGACACCTCTACGACTGTAGTCTCAGAGTTGAAAGAATTTTGGTGAGCATACTAAGGGTGTTTCACAGATCAAAACAACTTTGCTTTGTGCTGGCGAAATCATGATATGATCTCCTTTCAACCTCTGAGCGCACTATAACAGTGCTTGTGCAAGCCATTTTGTCTTCTTATGTCAAAGGTATATAATAGTTTTGATCCGACATTATAAGCATCTCAAAGTCTTTTATAAGTTTAGCAAAGTTTGTGTGGTAGTTCTGTTCAACTTTTTGAGATGTATTCAATTTTCTACATCAAGGTATTTTAGTCACTAACCATGGTTGAAAGCAATGATGTATTCCATATGTTGACTATTGAGGATAAGTTGGATGGTACCAACTACTTGTTATGGGCTTATATGATGCGACATGTGATGGTTGCAAAAGGACTATGGAATATTGTGTAGGGTGTTGAAAAACGTCCTATGACACCTCCAACAGTTACAACTAGAGGTACTCAAGCTGATGTACGTGTCAAAGATGGTCATCTTCTGTAGTATCCTGTTCGTGCTACAGTATCTACTACACCAACTAAAAGTGAATTCATTCGGATGGCAGAGATGCCCAGGCACATGCATTGACAGCTTTGTCTTTCAAATGTGCCATTATTCGTCACATTCTCTCTTGTAGAATAGCTAAGAATGCTTGGGATACACTTACCACATTGTACTAGGCTAGGAATGAGGCTCGTGTTGCTTACCTCTAAAAAGAGTTGGAGAGTGAGCACATGAATGAAGGTGATTCTATAGACAACTTTTTTGACAAAGATCAAGGATTTGAAGGAACAATTGATTTCTGCTGATGAAGTCCTTCCTGATAGTTCACTTGTATAGAGTGTTCTAGATCTTCCTGACTCATATCAGAGTTTTTCTTCTACTCTTCGGTTGATGATGAAAGGCAATCCAAATGCCTTAACATTTGAAGATTTAGTTTGTGTTCTTTTGTAGGAGGATCAATCTAGGCAGAACAAGTCTATTATGCATGTTGCAGATCGAGCTTTCTTGGCTAGTAAGAAAGTCAAAGGAAAATGGAGCTCTTCAACTAATAAGCAAAAATTTACTAATTCTACACAATCAAGGAAGGAAGACATTAATGAGAAGAAATCAGAAAAACAGAAATTGTTTTGCAAATACTGTAAAGAAAATGATCATGTCATAAAGAGCTGTCAAAAACTGGCTGCTAAAGAGGCAAAGAAGAAAGAGGCCAAAGTGGTTGTTGCAGAAGCCTCTACGCCAAAAATAGAGTCCGCTAATCTTGTGTAGGATGAAGAATGGGCATTTACTACTGTTTGCAGTTTTGACCCATCTTCTCATGAACAGTGTATTGTCTGTAGTTGAAAGCAAAGTCTAAAGTGTTTATGTGCTTCAAATAGTTTCTAATTTTGGCTAAAAATCTATCAACATGTAAAATGGGCACCCTCCATTGTGATCAAGGAAGGGAATATATGTCTTGTGCCTTTAATGCATTTCTGGCTGAACGTGGGATATAACATCAGTGTTCAATGCCATATACACCTCAACACAATGGAGTTGTTGAACGAATGAACAGGTCACTCATGGAGATGGCAAGATGTATAGTCAAGAGTCAGGCTTTACCACATACTTTCTAGCTTGAGGCTGTTATCTGTGTAGCATATGTACTTAATGGGTGTCCCACTAATGCGATGTAGTCACTCCATATGAGGCTTGGCATGGTCGCAAGCCATATGTTTCTCATCTTCGTGTTTTTGGTTGTCCTGCATATGCATTAGTGCCTAAACAACATCGTAGAAAATTGGATGATGAAGTAGTAAAATGTATATTTGTTGGGTACAGTTTTGAAAGTAAAGGCTATCGTATGTATCATCCATAAACTAAACACATTCAAGTTGGCAGTGATGTTTTTGTGGAAGATGCTATTCAGTGATTGCTTTCATGTACTAAGGAGACATATGTTAGCTCCAAAGACATGTATGATACTTTGCTGCCTCTTTCTACAGGTGGACAGTCTAGTGCTAGTCCTAAAGAGGCAACTTCTCAACCTTTGTAGGTCTCATGTGATGATGCAAATCATTCCATTTCTAATGCAGATTTACATGATGCACTTGCTGATGAGAGAGCTTATATTGAGCAGGAAAAAACTGTGCCAAAATGGCTGGTGCAGACTTTGCGTGACAACAAACTATATGCACCTCTGTCATATTGTACATGGTGAGGCTCTCATAGAGCCTCTTTTGCATCAGATTGCCATGCTATGACAACCTCTAGTCTCTGTGATGAGACTGAACTTATTTTGTTTGATGAAGCACAAAATTTTGAACATGGGATGGCTGCAACGCAATCTGAATATGATGTTATCATAAAAAATGGTACCTGGCCTTTATGCGAAATGCTCTTGGTGAGAAGGCCATTGGCACTAAATGGGTACATAGGATGAAGTGTAAATGTGATGGAACAGTTGACAGGTATAGGCTTGTTGCAAAGGTTTATGCACAAGAAACATGCATTGATTTTGATGAAACTTTTGCTCCTACTCGGGAAATGACTACTGTTCATAACATTTATGCACTTGCAACTCATCATGGTTGGAATGTACATCAATTTGACATTAAAACAACATTTTTGAATTGACTTGCATGAAGAAGTGTATGTTTTTCAGCCGTGTGGTTTTATGCAGAAAGGGTATGAAAACTAGGTGTGCAGGTTGAAGAAGGCATTTTTAAAGCAAGCACCACATGCTTGGTATGAAAACATACATGCCTATCTCATTGCACATGGTTTTAAGAACAGTCCAACTAAAAGCACCTTATATGTTAAGGGTGCTAATTATGTGCTTCTGATCATTGTGGTGTATGTTGATGACATGCTGCTCTCTAGTCCTCATGACATGTATATTGTTGATTTTAAGGCTGATTTACATGCCTCATTTGAGATGCGCGATTTGGGGCATTTGCATCACTATTTGGGCATTCAATTTATGCAAGTTGTTGGTGGAATGGTTGTGTGTCAAATCAAATATATTGACACATTATTGCAACATTTTGGCCTTGAAGACTATGAGCATATTGCCACTCCTATGGAGAGAGGTTTACGATTGAGTCTTCATGATGCTGGAGATGCATTTGATGATGTTCTCTATCAGCAAGCTCTTGAATGCTTGATTTACTTATGCATTACTCAACCAGATATTGAGTTTGCTATCTCATAAATGAGCAGGTTCATGCATTGCCCAGGTGTCAAGCATTGGCAGGTGGTTAAGTGCATCTCTCGCTACTTGAGTTGTACCCAGTTACTTGTATTATTTTATACCAAGGGGGGATCACAACCACTAGATTTGCATGTGTCGACTAGTGGCTTTTGCGTCATGCTTGGTAGCTCATGTATATCTTGGTTGAACAAGAAGCAGCCGATTGTGGCCACTCCCAGTTGTGAGGCTGAGTATAAGGCAGCTTTCATAGCGACTATTTGTGTGTATGTGGCTCAGGCACCTTATGGATCATTTGGGTGTTCGTTTGTCTTCTACAACCACCATCTTCACTAAAAATGAGAGCGCATTGGCACCTGCAAGGAACCCTGTGTTTCATGCTCGCACTAAGCACATTGAGAAGCATTATCATTGTGTCAAGCAGAGGTTCTCTGCACGAGAGATGAGCTTGGCATATATGCCCATGTAGGAGATGATGCTGACCTTTTTGTGAAGGCTATGCCTAGGGAGAAGATTGAAGCTTTCTACAAAGCTTTGGGCTTACTTCCTTTTGTGGATTAATTCCACATAGCTTGGCACTTCCTTATACATGAGTGCTAGCTCCTTGTTCACCGCATCATCGGGATTTGTTTATATATTTAGGTAGTGATGTGTGTGATCACTCTAGGACCATTGGGGCACTTTTTTCCCTCTTTAAGATAATTTTTTTCCTTTGGCTTGTATATAGGCCTATTGCCCTAACGGGCTACTTATCTTTGTACATTCTAGTGGTAATACACTCAGTATTGTGTGTTGTGCTCCAAGCTTCTTCTTCGTCCTTGTGTTGTTCACGTGCTTCTGTAGACGTCTAAGTCCAACAGGTTTTATAGGAAGTTTGTTCAAAATTTTTCTTATTTAGCTTTACTTTATTATTGAAAAAGAAAACAAATTTGCATGGGGACTTAGCCAACAACAATCCTTTGAAAAACTCAAACATGCACTTGTTTTACAGATACCTGATTTTTCACAACCCTTTCATGCTATTACCGATGCTAATGGTTAAGGAATAAGTGCACTTTTAATGCAAAATGATAATCGTATAGCATTTGAGAGTTGGAAGCTTAAGCCCTCATAAAAGAAATATACTACATATGATAAAGAATTGTTAGCGGTTCTACATGCTTTCCGAATTTTGAAACACTATCTTAAGGGCTCTCAGGTCTTAATCAAAACCAATCAACTGGCTATTAAGCATTTATTAATAGCCCTTAATCTCTAATCGGCATCTTGAATGGGCTTCATTCATTTTAAATTTCCAACCCATGATCCAATATAAACTTGGTAAAGGTAATGTTGTAGTTGATGCTCTTAGCCATTTTCCTTCACAATCTACTGTTTTGTGTAATATTTCTGCCATTCAAATTCATTCTTTTCAATAAATGATTTCCACTTATGTATCTGATTTGTATTTTTCACATGCATTGCAGGACTTTAACAATGGTGCATCTTTATCAGATGAACAATGTAGATTCCATCATGGTCTACTTTATTTTCAACATAGTTTGTGGATAACCCAAGATTTTAAAGAGTTTTCCATCAAAGAAATGCATGAACCATCTTACATGCGTCATAAAGGCATTCAGAGCACCATTTCTTGTTGCCAAGATTTCATCTTTTGGCCACACATGGAAAAAGATATTGCACATTATGTTTCTCAATGCATTGTATATCACTGTATAAAACATCATCATGGTAAACCATTTGGATTATTAATGCCACTCCCCATTCCAAAAGAACCACGGGAGCAAATCTTTATGGATTTTATCATAGGTCTTCCTATCACTTCATCACACAATGATATGATTCGCAAAATAGTTTATACGATTAGTAAATATGCATATTTCATTCCTTGTAGAAAAACTTTATCTACACCTCAAGCTACAAAATTATTCATTAAATGCATTTTCCCGCATCATGCATTTCCTAACCTAATGTTATCTCATTGTTATGTTAGATTTTGCAATCATTTTTGGTTTGGCTTATGTCAACATTTTTGTTCTAAAGTAGATTTTAGCTTTGCATTTCATCTCGAAAGTAATGGACAAAGTGAGGCAACAAAAAGTACTAGTCTTGATTTATTGTTTTATTATTCATTAGATAATCCTATTAACTCGGATGAAAAGTTGTCGTTCCTTCAATTTGCTAACAATAACACCATACACACCACTACTATTCGTGCACCCTTTAAAATTGTTTATGGCACAAAGATTCCCACTCCCATTTCACTCACCCAAACCAACATTCTGATGGCTATTCTATTGCTCAAGATCACATTTCTATACTTCACGATGTTCAAGAGCACATTAGGTAAAGTGAAGAGCGATATACATGTAATGTCAATACAAAATGATTAGCCAAGGAATTCAAGGAAAATAATCTTGTGTGGTTGCGTATGTAATAGGCCTCTTTTCTAGTGAAATAATTCATTTTGAACTTTCTGAATTTCATTGCGGGGATAATGCTTAGAACAAATAATTAGGTCATTTTATGCATGTAGGAAAAATTTTGGGTTGACAAGTTTCATATTCTCTCTCTAGACCTTAATTGCATCATGTTTTCCAGTGGGATTTTGAAGGTGAAGATGAAAGAATTAAGGAAAACTCTGTATGAGGGAAAGGTAGAGCAAGTAGAAGAGAATAAAAGTGCCTGTGTGAGATTTTTGTGAATCATGTTCTAAGTACCTCGTTCAAGGTCCTACGTTAAGTATCTTGATTTTGACATTGGGTATCTTGTTGGTAAGGAAAATAAGGTTGCTGATGCATTGAGTCGGAGACCTTTTTGTAATCATGTTTCTGTAATAAAGTCTGATTTTCTCAATCAAATTCAAGAAGAGATAAAACAGGATCCTTTTTATGCACCTATTTTGAATGCTTTGAATGCGAACAGGGGATCGACGTATGAGGAAAAATTTCATTTGCAGAATGGAACACTGTATTGTATCAATCGGCTATGCTTATCTTCTGAATCTCCACTAAAAAGTTAAAATACTGCATGATTGTCATGATGCACCTTTTTTTGCACATCCAGGTTATTCAAGGACATATGCTAAAACAAAGTATTCTTACTTTTGGCCATGTATGAAGCGGGATAGTAGAAAATATGTATGAATGTTTGAGTGCCAACAGGTGAAATCTGAGTTTAAGAGGATGCCAAGAATGCTTCAACCTTTGGATGTTCTAAATCAGAAGTGGGAGTCTACTTCTATGGACTTTATCAATAAGCTACCTATGATCAGAAGTAAGCATGACACCATATTTGTTGTAGTCGATCGGCTTACCAAGATGGCACACTTCTTTCCTATGAAAAAGACTGATACTGCTTTGAATGTTGCAAGAATCTTTGTAAAAGAAATATTTCGATTGCATGGAATGCCTAAAAGCATAATTTCTGATAGAGATTCTAGATTTACGTCAAACTTCTAGAAAGCGAGATTTGAATCCATTGGAACTCAACTTCGTATGAGTACAGCTTTCCATCCACAAACTGATGGGGAAACCAAGAGGGTTAACAGGGTAGTTGAGGATATGTTGTGTATGTATGTGAATGAAAAGCATGATAATTGGAGTGAATATCTACCCTTGGTTGAGTTTGCATACAATAGTGCATGGCATGCATCTATAAAAATGACTCCGTTTGAAGATATGTATGGTTATAATTGTTTGAGTCCACCTTCGTTTTTGGGTTTTCCAAATTAAGTAGAAGTATCCAAAGAAATGCTTGATAAGATGGATAAAGAACTTGGAAAAATTAAGAAACATATAAGAGAAGCTAAGAAAAGACAAAAGAAGTTCTATGATTTAAAGAGAAGACCACTTGAATTCCAAGTTGATGATATGGTATTTCTTAATCCTCACCGATCTAACTTGTTGCTAGGGAAGGATCATAGACTTTCTCCTCGATATGCAGGCCCTTTTAAAGTTTTGAAAAAGATCGGATCTCTTGCTTATTTGCTGGAATTACCTAGATATCTAAATGTGCATCCTGTATTTCATGTCAGCTTACTTAAAAGATATGTATCCAATGTTGCTCATGTTTTGCAGGACAATTATAAGCTGAAAGGCGATGGCTCTTTTGAGCTTCAACCGGAAATAATATTAGATAGGAAGGAAAGATTTCTTAGAAATAGATCTATAGTAGAAATTTTGGTGAAATGGCATTCATACTGAGTAGAAGATTCGCGTTGGGTGAATTTAGATGACTTTCTAACACATTATCCTTCTTTCCAACTCTGAGGACAGAGTTCTTAAAGGGGGGAAGAATTCTAATAGGCCTCTTTTCTAGTGAAATAATTCATTTTGAACTTTCTGAATTTCATTGTGGGGATAATGTTTAGAACGAATAATTAGGTCATTTTATGCATGTAGGAAAAATTTTGGGTTGACAAGTTTCATATTCTCTCTCTAGACCTTAATTGCATCATGTTTTCCAGTGGGATTTTGAAGGTGAAGATGAAAGAATTAAGGAAAACTCTGTATGAGGGAAAGGTAGAGCAAGTAGAAGAGAATAAAAGTGACTGTGTGAGATTTTTGTGAATCATGTTCTAAGTACCTTGTTCAGGGTCCTACGTTTAGTTCATTGTAAGAAAATGCCTTGATTTTACTCTCTCTCTAGAATTTTAAACCTTGCAGGGCTCAAAAGTGGCATTTGGAGGTGCATTTGGACCTCGGACGTCTCTAACACTATTGTGCAGATCGAAAAATTGAATAGAAGTGTCTCTCACAAGCTTAACCTAATTCCTCATTGTTTTTTACTTACAGAGCTTTGAAAAGTGTCGTTTTTTTCCAACACTTTAATTAAAAAAAAACGAGGGCTTGTCTAATTCTATTCGAATCCATGATTCTCATGCTCACGTGTCACCATGTCTAAGTATGTATGTTTCCAGATCTGTCTTCTTGGTTTTTTTTCTGCTATTTTTGACAAGTATGCTAAAGAAAGGAAGTACACTACGATCGCATGGCTTTTTGCGAAAGTTTTGGAGAAACTGGACTTTTTCTAAATTTGGTGGATCGCACACTTCTTTGGGGAGCATGGCTTCGATCAAACAGAAAAAGATAAGAAGGCATGCGCATCCACACGGAGGACACACAGAAATCTGAGAATTACCTTCTGATTGAGAGTGTTATTGAGAGTGAGAGTGAGAGTGAGAGTGTGATTGAGAGTGCGAGTGAGAATGCGATTCTGATAGCTCGGGGGTGGTCGGGAGGTAGAGGCTTTGTCAAGAAGCTATTGTCCAAAGCTACTGTAACCATTGATTCACATCTATAATATCAGAATTCTTCCTTCTCTGCGTCATATTTGTTCTACTCTTCCACATCAGATTTTCTTTTACCTTGTTCAATCTCTGCGTTCTTCTCTCCACTCTTATTTCTGAGTAATCAAAAGATTGTGATTGGGGATAGATTGTGATTGAGGAAACGCTACAAGTGGTATCAGAGCAGAATCGATCCGCGGGAACGATGAAAGGTCTAACACAAAAGGTTGTGAACAAAAGGAGCTTATTCAGAAGCTTCTTGGTGAACTACGCAAAGAACGAGGGGGAAAGCAACCAGAAGGAGCAACAAATTTGTTTGTGGAGCTGAACGATGAAATAGATGAAGGTGCGGGAACATCTAGTGTACCTCGCGAAAAACAAAAACGCAATTCTGAAGATATGGAACCAGGTGAGTTTTCCCTTAACCAAGTCTTCAAGAAGGCAAAGTTAAATGATATTGATGGTGAGAAGAAGAGTGGCGAAGATCTTGAGGCATGGATTGAAGAACTAGAGGATTTCTTTGACCTTCGACAATTTAGTGAAGAGTCCAAGGCAAAAGTTGGGATCCTGCATCTGCGTGGGATCGCGAAGCTATGGTGGAAGTCATATATGCAGACTCGAATGCGTTCTGGTCCTGTTCTATGGAAGGAATTTAGAGAACAAGTTGAAAAACGCTATTGTTCTCCACACTACCATATAGAGAAGAAGCTGGAGCTCTATAAATTCCGGCAACACGAAAGTGACAAGCATAGCTTATCTGTTGATGAGTACAAAGAGAAGTTCCTACGTCTTCATAAATATACATTAGAGGTTAGTGGTAATGCTCTAAAGAGTAAATTTATTGAAGGGCTTCGTGAGGAACTTCGCTATCAAGTCAAGGGATCTGGATGCATTGATTTCCTTGATGCTGTTGCGATGGTTGAGAACTTTGAGAAGATGGAGAAGTTCAATTTGTAGAAGGCAAATAGAAGCAGATTCATTGCAACGAGACATAGGCCACAAAGACTTTATGCAATGAACATGAACAATTCAAAGAAAACTCCATCTTCTAACGACCAAGGTAAGAACCCTGCTTGGCCGGTGGAAAATCAAAGGAGGCGTCAACCATTTGAGTGTCAACAAGACCCTAATTTTATTGACAAGGCAAAAAGGCTTGGTCTGTGTTTTCATTGCGGGGAGCAAGGGCATGGGACATATGTGTGCCCAAATAAGGCAGTCTTTCGACCCGCACAATCAAAAGCGATAAACATCATCGAGGAGGGTAGAATTATTGAGGAAGTAGATGATGGGGGTAAGTGCGCTGACTCTACTTTACGTTGCATGGTGGTTAGTTCTTTCCCAAAGGATTCTGTAATCACGATTCCGGGTATGATTTCTGCGCATAAAACTAGATTTTTTATCGATTTAGGTAGTACCCATTGTTTTCTATCTTTCAAATTGGTACAAAATCTAGGGATAGCCCTAAATATGCAGATAAACAGACCTGTAGAGATGGCCAATGGACAATTACACTACACAAAAGGATATGTTGAAAACCTTGAATTTACTCTTTCTAATAAATGCTTTTCTGGAAGCTTCCATGTAATTGAGATGAAACAGAGTGATGTAATCATAGGCATGGATTGGTTAGTTAAAAATTATGCGACAATTAATTGTGAACAAAGAACAATCACTGTGAAGCTAAATGATGAATCTATTCATATTCTAGGTGATGTCTTTAATCCTAAGCCTACTCCTATTTCTGCTATGCAGATAGCTAGAGGTATACGTGATGGCTGCAAAACATTTGTAGTGTATGTGAACAATCTGCATCAGGAAGGTAATGACGAAGATATTCCAGATTACGTAGGATATCTCTTGAAAGAATATGCCGATGTATTTCCAGAAGAATTGCCTGGTATACCCCCACCTAGGCAGATTGACCACGACATTGACCTATATCTAGGGAGTGAACCATATTCTAGAGCACCGTATAGATTTAACATTGATGAACTAAAGGAGCTTAAGATTCAATTAGATGATCTTTTCAAAAAAGGCTTAATAAAACCGAGTGTCTCACCTTGGGGTGCGCCTGTTTTATTTCAGAAGAAGAAAGACGGCTCTTACAGATTATGCATTGACTATAGGGGGTTGAATAAAAGAACAATTAAGAATAAGTATCCACTCCCTCACATAGATGACTTATTAGGTCAATTAAGTGGAGCGACCTTATTCACAAAGATTGACTTAAGATCTGGATATCACCAAATTAGGATCAAAACAGAGGATATTCCTAAGACGGCTTTTCGAACACGATATGGTCACTATGAGTTTACGGTTCTACCTTTTGGTTTGACAAACGCTCCTGCCACATTTATGTGCTTGATGAATAATATTTTTCACGATTACCTAGATGAATTCATCTTAGTCTTCCTTGATGATATATTTGTGTACTCTAAAGATGATTCGGAGCATGCGGTAAATCTAAAGAAGACTTTGCAAACTCCTAGAGAACACAAATTGTATGGGAAAAAGAGTAAGTGTTTCTTTGCTAATGATAAACCTGTGTATCTAGGAAGAGTAATATCAAAAGAAGGAATCCTTATAGATGAAGATAAAGTAAAAACAATAGTTGATTGGCCGATTCCTAAGACTGTAAGGGATGTTAGAAGTTTTCTTGGGTTGGCACAATATGAAAGAGCACATATTAAGGAAGGATTTCTCTAAGATAGCTACTCCCCTCACCGAATTAACTAAAAAGAATGTAGGATTTGCGTGGAGTGATGCCTATCAAAAATCATTTGAAACATTGAAACAAAAATTCATTGAGAATTGTGTTTTGAAAATACCAGAAATGGGAAAGCCTTTTGTGGTTGCATGTGATGCAAGTGGTAGTCAGATAGGATGTGTTATTTCACAAGTCGGCAGGGTGGTCGCATATGAGTCCAGAAAACTAAGAAAGCATGAACTTAACTATCCTACTCATGATTTAGAAATGCTTGTTGTCGTGCATGCACTTAAGCATTGGAGACATCTATTGTTAGGGGTTAAGTTTGAATTGAAAACAGATCATCAAAGTCTAAAATACATCTTCACTCATCCATTGCTTAACAACAGGAAGAAGCGTTGGATTGAATGATTAAGCGAGTATGATTTTGACATTAAGTATCTTGTTGGTAAGGAAAATAAGGTTGCTGATGCATTGAGTCGGAGACCTTTGTGTAATCTTGTTTCTGTAATAAATTCTGATTTTCTCAATCAAATTCAAGAAGAGATAAAACAGGATCCTTTTTATGCACCTATTTTGAATGCTTTGAATGCGAACAGGGGATCGACCTATGAGGAAAAATTTCATTTGCAGAATGGAACACTGTATTGTAACAATCGACTATGCTGATCTTCTAAATCTCCACTAAAAAGTTAAAATACTGCATGATTGTCATGATGCACCTTTTTTTGCACATCCAGGTTATTCAAGGATATATGTTAAAACAAAGTATTCTTACTTTTGGCCGTGTATGAAGCGGGATATTAGGAAATATGTAAATGAATGTTTGAAGTGCCAACAGGTCAAATCTGAGTTTAAGAGGATGCCAGGAATGCTTCAACCTTTGGATGTTCCACATCAGAAGTGGGAGTCTATTTCTATGGACTTTATCACTAAGCTACCTATGACCAGAAGTAAGCATGATACCATATTTGTTGTAGTCGATCGGCTTACCAAGATGGCAAACTTCTTTCCTATGAAAAAGAGTGATACTGCTTTGAATGTTGCAAGAATCTTTGTAAAAGAAATATTTCGATTGCATGGAATGCCTAATAGCATAATTTCTGATAGAGATTCTAGATTTACATCAAACTTCTCGAAAGCAATATTTGAATCCATTGGAACTCAACTTCGTATGAGTACAACTTTCCATCCACAAACTGATGGGGAAACCGAGAGGGTTAAAAGGGTAGTTGAGGATATGTTGCGTATGTATGTGAATGAAAAGCTGGATAATTGGAGTGAATATCTACCCTTCGTTGAGTTTGCATACAATAGTGCATGGCATGCATCTATAAAAATGACTCCGTTTGAAGCTATGTATGGTTATAATTGTTTGACTCCACCTTCTTTTTAAGGTTTTCCAAATAAAGTAGAAGTATCCAAAGAAATGCTTGATAAGATGGATGAAGAACTTGGAAAAATTAAGAAACATATAAGAGAAGCTCAGAAAAGACAAAAGAAGTTCTATGATTTAAAGAGAAGACCACTTGAATTCCAAGTTGATGATATGGTATTTCTTAAACTTAATCCTCACCGATCTAACTTGTTGCTAGGGAAGGATCATAGACTTTCTCCTCGATATGCAGGCCCTTTTAAAGTTTTGCAAAAGATCGGATCTCTTGCTTATTTGCTGGAATTACCTAAATATCTAAATGTGCATCCTGTATTTCATGTCAGCTTACTTAAAAGATATGTGTCTAATGTTGCTCATGTTTTGCAGGACAATTATAAGCTAAAAGACGATGCCTCTTTTGAACTTCAACCGGAAATCATATTAGATAGGAAGGAAAGATTTCTTAGAAATAGATCTATAGTAGAAATTTTGGTGAAATGGCATTCATATCGAGTAGAAGATTCGAGTTGGGTGAATTTAGATGAGTTTCTAACACATTATCCTTCTTTCCAACTCTGGGTACAGAGTTCTTAAAGGGGGGAAGAATTGTAATAGGCCTCTTTTCTAGTGAAATAATTCATTTTGAACTTTCTAAATTTCATTGTGGGGATAATGCTTAGAACGAATAATTAGGTCATTTTATGCATGTAGGAAAAATTTTGGGTTGACAAGTTTCATATTCTCTCTCTAGACCTTAATTGCCTCATGTTTTCCAATGGGATTTTGAAGGTGAAGATGAAAGAATTAAGGAAAACTCTGTATGAGGGAAAGGTAGAGCAAGTAGAAGAGAATAAAAGTGCCTGTGTGAGATTTTTGTGAATCATGTTCTAAGTACCTCGTTCAGGGTCCTACGTTTAGTTCATTGTAAGAAAATGCCTTGATTTTACTCTCTCTCTCTAGAATTTTAAACCTTGTAGGGGTCAAAAGTGGCATTTGGAGGTTGATTTGGATCTCGGACGTCTCTAAAACTATTGTGTAGATCAAAAAATTGAATAAAAGTGTCTCTTACAAGCTTAACCTAACTCCTCATTGTTTTTGAGTTACAGGGCTTTGAAAAGTGCTGTTTTTTCGAACACTATAAAAGAAACAAAACGAGGGCTTGTCTAATTCTATTCGAATGCGTGATTCTCATGCTCACATGTCACCATGTCTAATTATATATGTTTTCGGATATGTCTTCTTGGTGTTTTTCTGCTATTTTTGACAGGTATGCTAAAGAAAGGAAGTACACTACGATCGCATGGCTTTTTGCGAAAGTTTTGGAGAAACTCGACTTTTTCTAAATTTGGTGGATTGCACACTTCTTTGGGGAGCACGGGTGCGATCAAACGGAAAAAGATAAGAAGGCCTCCGCATCAACACGGAGGACACACATAAATCTGAGAATTACGTTGTGATTGAGAGTGTGATTGAGAGTGAGAGTGAGAGTGAGAGTGTGATTGAGAGTGCGAGTGAGAATGCGATTGTGATAGCTCGGGCGTGGTCGGGAGGTAGAAGCTTCATCAAGAAGCTATTGTCCAAAGCTACTGTAACCATTGATTCACATCTATAATATCAGAATTCTTCCTTCTCTGTGTCATATTTGTTCTACTCTTCCGCATTAGATTTTCTTTTTCCTTGTGCAATCTCTGTGTTCTTCTCTCCACTGTTATTTCTGAGTAATCGAAAGATTGTGATTGGGGATAGATTGTGATTGAGGAAACGCTACAAGTTCTCTCAAAGCAGAATCGATCCGCGAGAACGATGGAAGGTCTAACACAAAAGGTTCGTGCACAAGAGGAGCTTATTCAGAAGCTTCTTGGTGAATTGCGCAAAGAACGAGGGGCAAAGCAACCAAAAGGAGCAACAAATTTCTTTGTGGAGCTGAACGATGAAATAGATGAAGGTGCGGGAACATCTAGTGTACCTCGCGAAGAAAAAAAATGCAATTCTGAAGATATGGAACCAGGTGAGTTTGCCCTTAACCAAGTCTTCAAGAAGGCAAAGTTAAATGATTTTGATGGCGAGAAGAAGAGTGGCGAAGATCTTGAGGCATGGATTGAAGAACTAGAGGATTTCTTTCACCTTCGACAATTTAGTGAAGAGTCCAAGGCAAAAGTTGGGATCGTGCATCTGCGAGGGATCGCGAAGCTATGGTGGAAGTCATATATGTAGACTCGAATGCGTTCAGGTCTTGGTCTATGGAAGGAATTTAGAGAACAAGCTGAAAAACGCTATTGTTCTCCACACTACCATATGGAGAAGAAGATGGAGTTCTACAGTTTTCGACAACACGAAAGTGACAAGCATAGCTTATCTGTTGATGAGTATAAAGAGAAGTTCCTACATATTCATAAATATGCATTAGACGTTAGTGGTAATGCTCTAAAGAGTAGATTTATTGAAGGGCTTCATAAGGAACTTTGCTATCAAGTCAAGGGATCTGGATGCATTGATTTTCTTGATGCTGTTGTGATGGCTGAGAACTTTGAGAAGATGGAGAACTTCAATTTGCCGAAGGCAAATAGAAGCAGACTCATTGCAACGCGACATAGGCCACAAAGACCTGTTGCAATGAACATGAAAAATTCAAAGAAAACTCCATCTTCTAACGACCAATGTAAGAACCCTGCTAGGCCGGTGGAAAATCAAAGGAGGCGTCAACCAATTGAGTGGAAACAAGACCCTAATTTTATTGAGAAGGCAAAAAGACTTGGTCTGTGTTTTCGTTGCGGGGAGCAAGGGCATGGGACATATGAGTGCCCGAACAAGGCAGTCTTTCGAACCGCAGAATCAAAAGCGATAAACATGATCGAGGAGGGTACAATTATTGAGGAAGCAGATGATGGGGATAAGTGCGCTCACTCTACTTTACGTTGAATGGTGGTTAGTTCTTTCCCAAAGGTTTCTATAATCACGATTCGGGCTATGATTTCTGCGCATAAAACAAGATTTTTGATCGATTCAGGTACTACCCATTGTTTTCTATCTTTCAAATTGGTACAGAATCTAGGGATAGCCCTAAATGTGCAGATAACCAGACCTGCATAAATGGCCAATGGACAATTACACTACATGAAAGGATATGTTGAAAACCTTGAATTTACTCTTTCTAATAGACGCTTTTCTGGAAGCTTCCATGTAATTCAGATGAAACAGAGTGATGTAATCATAGGCATGGATTGGTTAGTTAAAAATTCTGCGACAATTAATTGTGAACAAAGAACGATCACTATGAAGCTAAATGATGAATCTATTCATATTCTAGGTGATGTCTTTAATCCTAAGCCTACTCTTATTTTTGCTATGCAAATAGTTAGAGGTATACGTGATGGCTGCAAAACATTTGTAGTGTATGTGAACAATGTGAATTAGGAAGGTAATGACGAAGATATTCCAGATTACGTAGGAAATCTCTTGAAAGAATATGCCGATGTATTTCCAGAAGACTTGCCTGGTATACCCCCACCTACGCAGATTGACCACGACATTGACCTATATCTAGGGAGTGAACCATATTCTCGAGCACCCTATAGATTTAACATTGATGAACTAAAGGAGCTTAAGATTCAATTAGATGATCTTTTGAAGAAAGGCTTAATAAAACCGAGTGTCTCACCTTGGGGTGCGCCTGTTTTATATCAAAAGAAGAAAGACGGCTCAAACAGATTATGCATTGCCTATAGGGGGTTGAATAAAAGAACAATTAAGAATAAGTATCCACTCCCTCACATAGATGACTTATTAGGTCAATTAAGTGGAGCGACCGTATTCACAAAGATTGACTTAAGATCTGGATATCACCAAATTAGGATCAAAACAGAGGATATTCCTAAGACGGCTTTTCGAACACGATATGGTCACTATGAGTTTACGGTTCTACCTTTTGGTTTAACAAATGCTCCTACCACATTTATGTGCTTGATGAATAATATTTTTCACGATTACATAGATGAATTCATCTTATTCTTCCTTGATGATATATTTGTGTACTCTAAAGATGATTCGGAGCATGCGGTACATCTCAAGAAGACTTTGCAAACTCTTAGAGAACACAAATTGTCTGGGAAAAAGAGTAAGTGTTTCTTTGCTAAGGATAAACTTGTGTATCTAGGAAGAGTAATATCAAAAGAAGGAATCCTTATAGATGAAGATAAAGTAAAAACAATAGTTGATTGGCCGATTCCTAAGACTGTAAGGGATGTTAGAAGTTTTCTTGGGTTGGCACAATATGAAAGAGCACATATTAAGGAAGGATTTCTCTAAGATAGCTACTCCCCTCACTGAATTAACTAAAGAGAATGTAGCATTTGCGTGGAGTGATGCCTGTCGAAAATCATTTCAAACATTGAAACAAAAAGTCGTTGACAATTGTGTTTTGAAAATACCATAAATGGGAAAGCCTTTTGTGGTCTCATGTGATGCAAGTGGCAGTCAGATAGGATCTGTTATTTCACAGGATGACAGGGTTGTCGCATATGAGTCCAAAAAACTAAGAAAGCATGAACTTAACTATCCTACTCATGATTTAGAAATGCTTGTTGTTGTGCATGCACTTAAGCATTGGAGACATCTATTGTTAGGGGTTAAGTTTGAATTGAAAACAGATCCTCAAAGTCTAAAATACATCTTCACTCAACCATTGCTTAACAACATGCAGAAGCATTGGATTGAATTATTAAGCGAGTATGATTCTGACATTAAGTATCTTGCTGGTAAGGAAAATAAGGTTGTTGATGCATTCAGTCGGAGACCTTTTTGTAATCTTGTTTCTGTAATAAATTCTGATCTTCTCAATCAAATTCATGAAGAGATAAAACAGGATCCTTTTTATGCACCTATTTTGAATGCTTTGAATGCGAATAGGGGATCGACGTATGAGGAAAAAAATTTCATTTGCAGAATGGAACACCGTATTATAACAATCGGCTATGCTTATCTTATGAATCCCCACTAAAAAGTTAAAATATTGCATGATTGTCATGATGCACCTTTTTTTGCACATCCAGGTTATTCAAGGACATATGCTAAAACAAAGTATTCTTTCGTTTGGCCGTGTATGAAATGAGATATTAGAAAATATGTAAATGAATGTTTGAAGTGCCAAGAGGTGAAATCTGAGTTTAAGAGGATGCCAGGAATGCTTCAACCTTTGGATGTTACAAATCAGAAGTGGGAGTCTATTTCTTTGGACTTTATCACTAAGCTACCTATGACCAGAAGTAAGCATGAACATATTTGTTGTAGTCGATCGGCTTACCAAGATGGCACACTTCTTTCCTATGAAAAGATTGATACTGCTTTGAATGTTGCAAGAATCTTTGTAAAAGAAATATTTTGACTGCATGGAATGCCTAAAAGCATAATTTCTGATAGAGATTCTAGATTTACATCAAACTTTTGGAAAGCGACATTTGAATCCATTGGAACTCAACTTCGTATGAGTACAGCTTTCCATCCACAAACTGATGGGGAAACCGAGAGGGTTAACACTTGTTCTGTACTAGGACACTTGAGTGTCCTGAGACACTTAAGTGTCCTTCTTTTACACCAAATTGATTGATTTTTCTTGATGACACCCTTGAGGCTTTGATGGCATACTCACTTGGATTTGATAGCCCACATCATGTATTTTTAGAGAAAAATATAATCTTTGACATTTTACAACTTCACATGGGTTATTAAATGAAGAAGAAAATGGGGATTTTTGAAAACTCAACTTTTAGCATAACTGAAAAAATAACACAATTCAAACATTTTGACAAATTGGATATGTTTTAGGAAGTGGAAAGATATTCATGGACTTTGGCAGTGTAAAGCAAGTGTCTAGGGATCTTTGGAGAAGGTTGAACACTTACATAAGTGATAAACATGGACCCAAACCTTGTCTTCTCTAGAGCACTGCCATTTATCATACCTTTTAAAGAATGGCTCACTATAACTTGTGTGTAAGTGAGATTGTAGAGAATTGGCAAGTTATCAATGGATAACCTTCATACTAATTGAATGCATATTTTTATTCAAAGTTAGAAGGCCTCCACTTTGAACTAGTAGCCGTTACATTTGGTGCTGACTTTCATGCTGAATTGGCAAAGCATATATTTCTATGTTCACAAAAAGAACATAGCTCCAAAGGTGGAATAAAAAATTATGATAAAAAATAATAATTATCTACATGCTATCCTAAGTATTAAACCTTCCAAAATACACTTTCATGCCATGTTTCATTCATAATCTCGTGAAATAATATGTGATCAACAATGGTGATTGTGATAAGAACGAAAATAATTGGCATACATATTTCATTTGACAAAAAAAAGATGGCATCCATGATGGAAATGATGAAATGTTTTCAAATGATCCTTATCATTTTATGATATCAAAGATTATATCAAAGACTTTTGAGTATGTGTCCACAAACTATTCATGATTGTATCTATAGAATTTGGTTGATGCCCACACAACAAAAGATTCTTGGTTCTGTTCAAAGACATGAAAATTTTGGTGGATTTCAATAAATTATTTAGCCTCGCATATGTAAGATTTGGTTTGTTATGTCACACATTTTCTACTTGGTAACTTGAATGTGTACACCTTGAATGATGTCCATAAGTTCTTTTGAGTCATATATGTAGGCTTTACTTTTCTATTTTTGATGACTAGAGTCATATCAATTGATTTTTTATGTGTATACCTTGATTTTTGTCTTCATAATTTGTTTGATTGTACACTTCTATGGATTACCATAAGTTTTCTTGAACCATAATTAGAACTAGTTGCTGTTTTTGGTGTACAAAGTCAAAATAACTGATTTTATTTGAATTGAAATGATTTTTCTAAGTGAGTTTGAGGTTCATACCATGTGATCTATGTTTCAAGGAATGTGTATAATTTTTTATTTCATATGATGAATTTTTTTCTTTTGATAAAAATACATTTGATCAAGAATTTTCATCCTGTTCACTACCATAGCATGTTTAGAGGCTATTTACATGAACACAAAACATGATTTATTGTGTTTTATAATTTTGCATTAACCTTTGAATTATATTTAATATGTGTGTTAAAGGATTTTCTCAAATTCTCTTTGTAGAAGGTATGTGATTTTTTGGAAAATTGTCAAGAAAGGACACAAGTGTCCTGTTTTGGTACCAAACTAGTGTTAACAGGGTAGTTGAGGATATGTTGCGTATGTATGTGAATGAAAAGCAGGATAATTGGAGTGAATATCTACCCTTCGTTTAGTTTGCATACAATAGTGCATGGCATGCATCTATAAAAATGACTCCGTTTGAAGCTATGTATGCTTATAATTGTTTGACTCCACCTTCATTTCTGGGTTTTCCAAATAAAGTAGAAGTATCCAAAGAAATGCTTGATAAGATGGATGAAGAACTTGGAAAAATTAAGAAACATATAAGAGAAGCTCAGAAAAGACAAAAGAAGTTCTATGATTCAAAGAGAAGACCACTTGAATTCCATGTATGGTATTTCTTAAAGTTAATCCTCACCGATCTAACTTGTTGCTAGGGATGGATCATAGACTTTCTCCTCGATATGCAGGCCCTTTTAAAGTTTTGAAAAAGATTGGATCTCTTGCTTATTTGCTGGAATTACCTAAATATCTAAATGTACATCCTGTATTTCATGTTAGCTTACTTAAAAGATATGTGTCTAATGTTTCTCATGCTTTGGAGGACAATTATAAGCTGAAAGACGATGGCTCTTTTGAGCTTCAACCGGAAATAATATTAGATAGGAAGGAAAGATTTCTTAGAAATAGATCTATAGTAGAAATTTTGGTGAAATGGCATTCATACCGAGTAGAAGATTCCAGTTGGGTGAATTTAGATGACTTTCTAACACATTATCCTTCTTTCTAACTCTGAGGATAGAGTTCTTAAAGGGGGGAAGAATTGTAATAGGCCTCTTTTCTAGTGAAATGATTCATTTTGAACTTTCTGAATTTCATTGTGGGGATAATGCTTAGAACGAATAATTAGGTCATTTGATGCATGTAGGGAAAATTTTGGGTTGAAAAGTTTCATATTCTCTCTCTAGACCTTAATTGCATCATGTTTTCCAGTGGGATTTTGAAGGTGGAGCAAGTACAAGAGAATAAAAGTGCATGTGTGAGATTTTTGTGAATCATGTTCTAAGTACCTCGTTCAGGGTCCTACGTTTAGTTCATTGTAAGAAAATGCCTTGATTTTACTCTTTCTCTAGAATTTTAAATCTTGCAGGCTCAAAAGTGGCATTTGGAGGTGGATTTGGACCTCGGACGTCTCTAACACTATTGTGCAGATCAAAAAATTGAATAAAAGTGTCTCTCATAAGCTAAACCTAATTCCTCATTATTTTTGAGTTACAGGACTTTGAAAAGTGCCGTTTTTTCCAACACTATAGAAAAAAAAAAACGAGGGCTTGTCTAATTCTATTCGAATCCGTGATTCTCATGCTCACGTGTCACCATGTCTAATTATGTATGTTTTCAGATATGTCTTCTTGGTGTTTTTCTGCTATTTTTGACAGGTATGCTAAAGAAAGGAAGTACACTACGATCGCATGGCTTTTTGCGAAAGTTTTGGAGAAACTCGACTTTTTCTAAATTTGGTGGATCGCACACTTCTTTGGGGAGCACGGCTGTGATCAAACGAAAAAGTTAAGAAGGCCTCCGCATCAACACGGAGGACACACAGAAATCTGAGAATTACATTGTGATTGAGAGTGTGATTGAGAGTGAGAATGAGAGTGAGAGTGTGATTGAGAGTGCGAGTGAGAATGCGATTGTGATAGCTCGGGGGTGGTCACGAGGTAGAGGCTTCATCAATAAGCTATTGTCCAAAGCTACTATAACCATTGATTCACATCTATAATATCAGAATTCTTCATTCTCTGCGTCATATTTGTTCTACTCTTCCGCATCAGATTTTCTTTTACCTTGTGCAATCTCTGCGTTCTTCTCTCCACTGTTATTTCTAAGTAATCGAAAGATTGTGATTGGGGATAGATTGTGATTGAGGAAACACTACAAGTGGTATCACAGCAGAATCGATCCGCGGGAATGATGGAAGGTCTAACACAAAAGGTTCGTGAACAAGAGGAGCTTATTCAGAAGCTTCTTGGTGAATAGCGCAAAGAACGACGGGGAAAGCAACCAGAAGGTGCAACAAATTTGTTTGTGGAGCTAAACGATGAAATAGATGAAGGTGCGGGAACATCTAGTGTACCTCGCGAAAAACAAAAACGCAATTGTGAAGATATGGAACCATGTGATTTTGCCCTTAACCAAGTCTTCAAGAAGGAAAAGTTAAATGATTTTGATGGCAAGAAGAAGAGTGGCAAAGATCTTGAGGCATGGATTGAAGAACTAGAGGATTTCTTTGACCTTTGACAATTTAGTGAAGAGTCCAAGGCAAAAGTTGGGATCTTGCATCTGCGTGGGATCGTGAAGCTATGGTGGAAGTCATATATGCAGACTTGAACGTGTTCTGGTCCTGTTCTATGGAAGGAATTTAGAGAACAAATTAAAAAACACTATTGTTGTCCACACTACCATATGGAGAAGAACATGGAGCTCTACAATTTTCGACAATACGAAAGTGACAAGCATAGCCTATCTATTGATGAGTACAAAGAGAAGTTCCTACGTCTTCATAAATATGCATTAGAGATTAGTGGTAATGCTCTAAAGAGTAAATTTATTGAAGGGCTTCGTGAGGAACTTTGCTATCAAGTCAAGGGATCTGGATGCATTGATTTTCTTGATGTTGTTGCGATGGCTGAGAACTTTGAGAAGATGGAGAAGTTCAATTTGCACAAGGCAAATAGAAGCAGATTCATTGCAACGGGACATAGGCCACAAAGACCTGTTGCAATGACAGATATATGAGTGCCCGAATAACGCAGTCTTTTGACCCGCACAATCAAAAGCGATAAACATCATCGAGGAGGGTACAATTATTGAGGAAGTAGATGATGGGGGTAAGTGCGCTGACTCTACTTTACGTTGCATGGTGGTTAGTTCTTTCCCAAAGGTTTTTCTAATCACGATTCTGGGTATGATTTCTGCGCATAAAACCAGATTTTTGATCGATTCAGGTAGTACCCATTGTTTTCTATCTTTCAAATTGGTACAAAATCTAGGGGTAGTCCCAAATATGTAGATAACCAGACCTGTAGAGATGGCCAATGGATGATTACACTACCTGAAAGGATATGTTGAAAACCTTGAATTTACTCTTTCTAATAGACGCTTTTCTGGAAGCTTCCATGTAATTGAGATGAAAGAGAGTGATGTAATCATAGGCATGGATTGGTTAGTTAAAAATTTTGCGACAATTAATTGTGAACAAAGAACGATCACTATGAAGCTAAATGATGAATCTATTCATATTCTAGGTGATGTCTTTAATCCTAAGCCTACTCTTATTTCTGCTATGCAGATAGTTAGTGGTTGACGTGATGGCTGCAAAACATTTGTAGTGTATGTGAACAATCTGCATCAGGAAGGTAATGATGAAGATATTCTAGATTACGTAGGAAATCTCTTGAAAGAATATGCCGATGTATTTATAGAAGACTTGCCTGGTATACCCCCACCTAGGCAGATTGACCATGCCATTGACCTATATCCAGGGAGTGAACCATATTTTAGAGCACCCTATAGATTTAACATTGATGAACTAAAGGAGCTTAAGATTCAATTAGATGATCTTTTGAAGAAAGGCTTAATAAAACCGAGTGTCTCACCTTGGGGTGCGCCTGTTTTATTTCAGAGGAAGAAAGACGGCTCTTACAGATTATGCATAGACTATAGGGGGTTGAACAAAAGAACAATTAAGAATAAGTATCCACTCCCTCACATAGATGACTTATTAGGTCAATTAAGTGGAGTGACCGTATTCACAAAGATTGACTTAACATCTCGATATCACCAAATTAGGATCAAAATAGAGGATATTCCTAAGACGGCTTTTCGAACACGATATGGTCACTATGAGTTTACGGTTCTACCTTTTGGTTTAACAAACGCTCGTGCCACATTTATGTGCTTGATGAATAATATTTTTCTTGATTACCTAGATGAATTCATCTTAGTCTTCCTTGATGATATATTTGTGTACTCTAAAGATGATTCGGAGCATGCGGTACATCTCAAGAAGACTTTGCAAACTCTTAGAGAACACAAATTGTCTGGGAAAAAGAGTAAGTGTTTCTTTGCTAAGGATAAACTTGTGCATCTAGGAAGAGTAATATCAAAAGAAGGAATCCTTATGGATGAAGATAAAGTAAAAACAATAGTTGATTGACTGATTCCTAAGACTGTAAGGGATGTTAGAAGTTTTCTTGGGTTGGCACAATATGAAAGAGCAAATATTAAGGAAGGATTTCTCTAAGATAGCTACTCCCCTCACCGAATTAACCAAAAAGAATGTAGGATTTGCGTGGAGTGATGCCTGTCAAAAATCATTTGAAACATTGAAACAAAAAGTCGTTGAGAATTGTGTTTTGAAAATACCATAAATGGGAAAGCCTTTTGTGGTTGCTTGTGATGCAAGTGGTAGTCAGATAGGATGTGTTATTTCACAGGATGGCAGGGTGGTCGCATATGAGTCCAGAAAACTAAGAAAGCATGAATTTAACTATCCTACTCATGATTTAGAAATGCTTGCTGTTGTGCATGCACTTCAGCATTGCAGACATCTATTGTTAGTGGTTAAGTTTGAATTGAAAACATATCATCAAAGTCTAAAATACATCTTCACTCAACCATTGCTTAATAACATGCAGAAGCGTTGGATTGAATTATTAAGCGAGTATGATTTTGACATTAAGTATCTTGCTGGTAAGGAAAATAAGGTTGCTGATGCATTGAGTCGGAGACCTTTGTGTAATTTTGTTTCTGTAATAAATTCTGATTTTCTCAATCAAATTCAAGAAGAGATAAAACAAAATCCTTTTTATGCACCTATTTTGAATGCTTTGAATGCGAATAGGGGATCGACGTATGAGGAAAAATTTCATTTGCAGAATGGAACACTGTATTGTAACAATCGGCTATGCTTATCTTCTGAATCTCCACTAAAAAGTTAAAATATTGCATGATTGTCATGATGCATCTTTTTTTGCACATGCAGGTTATTCAAGGACATATGTTAAAACAAAGTATTCTTACTTTTGGCCGTGTATGAAGCGGGATATTAGAAAACACGTAAATGAATGTTTGTAAGTGCCAACAGGTAAAATGTGAGTTTAAGAGGGAACCAGGAATGCTTCAACCTTTGGATGTTCCAAATGAGAAGTGGGAGTCTATTTCTATGGACTTTATCACTAAGCTACCTACGACCAGAAGTAAGCATGATACCATATTTGTTGTAGTCGATCGGCTTACCAAGATGGCACAGTTCTTTCCTATGAAAAAGACTGATACTGCTTTGAATGTTGCAAAAATCTTTGTAAAAGAAATATTTCGATTGCATGGAATGCCTAAAAGCATAATTTGTGATAGAGATTCTAGATTTACGTCAAACTTTTGGAAAGCGACATTTGAATCCATTGGAACTCTGTTGATATATTTAGGTAGTGATGTGTGTGAACACTCTAGGACTGCCGGGGCACTTTTTTCCCTCTTTAGGAGGTTTTTTTCCCCCGGCTTGTATATACGCCTATTGCCCTAATGGGCTACTTATCTTTGTACATTCTCAAGTAATACATTCAGTATTGTGTGTTTGTGCTCCAAGCTTCTTCTTCTTCCTTGTGCTGTTTGGGTGCTTCCGCAGACGTTTATCTCCAACAACTGGTATCAGAGCAGGTCGTCGCTTCTTCTAGGGCGCCGTCGACACTCCTCCATTTGCAGTCTCAGATTCGCACGAAATTTGATGAGCATACTCAGGGTGTTTCTGAGATCAAAACAGCTTTGCTGTATGGTGCCGAAATCGCGATCTAAGCTCGTTTCGGCCTCCGAACGCACTATCGCAACGCTTGTGCAGGCTATTTCGTCCTTCTGTGCCAAAGTTATATACCAGTTTCTGTTCGCCAGTTTAAGCGTCTCGAAGTCTGTTACAGGTCTAGTAGAACTCATCTGGGCAGTTCCATTCCACTTTTTGAGATACAGTCAGTTTTCTACATCAAGGTATTTTAGTCACCGGCCATGGCTGAAAGCAGTGATGTATTCCGTATGTTGGCTGTTGAGGATAAGTTGGATGGTACCAACTACCCATTATGGGCTTATATGATGCGACATGTACTGGTTGCAAAAGGACTGTGGAACATTGTGTAGGGTGTTGAAAGACGTCTTGTTACACCTGCGACTACAGGTACTACAAATACAGGTGGTGGAGGTGTTGGAGCTGATGAAGATGGTGTCGAAGATGATATTCCATAGATTCCTATTCGTGCTGCTCTTTCTATTGCACCTACTGCAGAGCACATTTGCTGGGATGGCAGAGATGCCCAGGCACATGCATTGATAGCTCTCTCTGTCAAACATGCCATTATTCCTCACATTCGCTCTTGCAGAACAGCAAAGGATGCTTGGGATACACTTACCACTTTGTACCAGGCTAGGAATGAGGCTCGTGTTGCTTACCTCCGAAAACAGTTGGAGAGTGAGCACATGAATGAAGGTGATTCTATGGACAATTTTCTTACAAAGATCAAAGACCTGAAGGAACAATTGATTTCTGCTGATGAGGTTATACCAGATAGCTCACTTGTGTAGACCGTTCTGAATGGTCTTCCTGATTCATATCAGAGTTTGGCCTCTACTCTTCGGTTGATGATGAAAGGCAATCCGAATGCCTTGTCATTTGAGGAGTTAGTCTCTGTTCTGTTGCACGAAGATCAGTCCACGCAGAACAGGTCCATTATGCGTGTTGCAGATCAGGCTTTCCTGGCTAGTCAGAAGGGCAAAGGAAAATGGAGCTCTTCTACTAGTAAGCAGAAATCTGCAAATGCTGCACAATCCAAGAACCAGGATAAACATGAGAAGAAATTAGAAAAGCAGAAATTGTTCTGTAAGTACTGTAAAGGCAATGATCATATCATAAAGAACTGTCCAAAACTGGCTGCAAAAGAGGCAAAGAAAAAGGAGGCTTGAATGGTTGTTGCAGAAGCCTCTACACCAAAAACAGAGTCTGCTAATCTTGTGCAGGAAGAAGAATGGGCGTTTACTACTGTTTGCAGTTTTGACCCATCTTCTCATGAGCAGTGCATGTCTGCAGTGGACTCAGATGTTTGGTACTTTGACAGTGGGGCAACCAAACATATTACCTCGCAGCGTAGTTTCTTCTCTTCACTCAAGCCTGCCCCTACAGGGAATACTGTCACATGCGCCAATAACTCCTCTTATCCTGTTATGGGAGTTGGTAAGATCATTTTGACTACTGCTGATGGTAGTTCTTTCACTTTGTCAGATGCTTTATTTGTGCCAGGGATCAAAAAGAACCTGTTATCAGTTTTTGCATTAGCCAAGATTGGCTTGGTTGTGAAATTCGTTGATGACAGGTGTACATTCCATGATCTCTCAAATGGCGATGTGATTATTGCTTCTGGCATTTTATGTCGTGGGTTGTATAAGCTCATAGACTATGAAAGATTTGTGAATGATTCGGCATGTGCAGTTCATGATTCTCAGGCTATGTCAGATGCAAAGCTTTGGCATGCACGCTTTGGTCATCTGAATTTTGCTAGTTTGTTACGCCTGCAGAAATGTGAAGGCTGTATTTTGTTCCTCTTTGCCCAAACTTGAGGCACCTGGAAAACATGTTTGTGAAGGCTGTATTTTGGGCAAAATGCAACGTTCTTCCTTTCCAAAAGATGGTTAAGTTCGGGCTACGCAGAAATTGCAGCTTGTACATAGTGATGTCTGTGGTCCTATGCAAACACCCTCTTTTGGAAATTACCTTTACTTCGTGACTTTCATTGATGATTTTTCCAGGAAAGCATGGGTATATCCACTCAAAGCAAAGTCCGAAGTGTTCGTGTGCTTCAAGCAGTTTTTGGTTTTGGCTAAAAATCTGTCAGCATGTAAAATGGGCACCCTCCATTCTGATCGAGGGGGGGAATATATGTCTTAAGATTTTAATGCATTTCTGGCTGAACGTGGGATAAAACACCAGTGTACAGTGCCGTATACACCTCAATAGAATGGATTTGCTGAACGAAAGAACAGGTCACTCATGGAGATGGTGAGGTGCATGGTCAAAAGTCAGGCTTTACCACATAGTTTCTGGCTTGAGGCTGTCATGTGTGCAGCATATGTACTGAACACGTGTCCCACTAAAGCGTTGCAGTCTATCACTCCATATGAGGCTTGGCATGACCGCAAGCCATCTGTTGCTCATCTGCGTGTTTTTGGTTGTTTGGCATATGCATTAGTGCCTGAACAACATCGCAAAAAATTGGATGATAAGGCAAAAAAATGTATTTTTGTTGGGTACAGTTCTGAAAGTAAAGGCTATCGTCTGTATCATCCACAGACTAAATGCATTTTGGTTAGCCATGATGTTGTCTTTGTGGAAGATGCTATTCAGCCATTGCTTTCATGTACTAAGGAGACATCTGTTAGCTCCAAAGACATGTATGATACTTTGATGCCTCTTTTTACAGGTGGACAGGCTAGTGCTGGTCCTAATGAGGCAACTTCTCAGCCTTTGCAGGTTTCATATGATGATGCAGATCATTCCATTTCTGATGCAGATTTACATGATGCACTTGTTGATGAGAGAGCTGATATTGAGCAGGCAAAAACTATGCCAAAATGGCTGGTGTAGACTTTGCGTTACAACAAATTAGATGCACCTTTGTCCTATCGTACTCGTTCAGGCTCTCATAGTGCCTCCTTTGCATCAGATTGCTATGCTATGGCTGGATCTAGTCTTTGTGATGAGAATGAGCCTGTTTCTTTTGATGAAGCATTGGAATGTACATCAGTTGGACATTAAAACAGCATTTCTGAATGGTGACTTGCATGAACAAGTGTATGTTTTTCAGCCCCGTGGCTTTGTATAGAAAGGGCATGAAAACCAGGTTTGCAGGTTAAAGAAGGCATTATATGGTTTAAAGCAAGCACCACGTGCTTGGTATGAGAAGATACATGCCTATCTGATTGCACATGGTTTTGAGAACAGTCCAACTGAAACCACCTTATATGTTAAATGTGCTAATGATGTGCTTTTGATCATTGTTGTCTATGTTGATGACATGCTGCTCACTGGTCCTATTGAGACACATATTGCTGATTTTAAGGCTGATTTGCATGCCTCATTTGAGATGTCTGATTTGGGGCATTTGCATCACTATTTGGGCATTCAGTTTATGCACGTTGATGCTGGAGATGAATTTAATGCTGTTCTCTATCAGCAGGCTGTTGGATGCTTGATTTACTTATGCATTACTGGGCCAGATATTTAGTTTGCTGTCTCACAGATGAGCAGGTTTATGCATTGCCCAGGAGTCACGCATTGGAAAGCGGTTAAGCGCATCTTTCGTTACTTGAGTGGTACTCAGCTACTTGGGTTGTTTTATCCCAAGGGGGGATCACTACCGCTAGATTTGCATGCTTTTTCTAACTCAGATTGGGCTGGTTGCTATGACACTCATGTGACCACGAGTGGTTTTTGCTTCATGCTTGGTAGCTCATGTATATCTTGGTTGAGCAAGAAGCAACCTATTGTGGTCACTTCCAGTTGTGAGGCTAAGTATAGGGCCGCTTTCACAGCGACTGTTGAGTGTGTGTGGCTCAGACGCCTTATGGCTGATTTCGGTGTTGGTCAGTCTTCTGCCACCACCATCTTCACTAACAGTCAGAGTGCATTGGTAGTTGCGAGGAACCCTGTGTTCCATGCTCGCACTAAGCACAATTGAGGTGCATTATCACTATGTCAGGGAGAGGTTCTCTGCTGGGGAGATCAGGTTGGCATATGTGCCCACGCAGTAGAACATTGCAGACCTTTTCACGAAGGCTCTGCCTAGGGAGAAGTTTGAAGCTTTCCGCAAAGCTTTGGGCTTACTTCCTTTTGTGGAGTGATTTCCACATAGCTTGGCACTTCCTTATACATGAGTGCCAGCTCCTTGTTCACCGCATCACTCCCAGGGGGGGATTTGTTGATATATTTAGGTAGTGATGTGTGTGAACACTCTAGGACTGCCGGGGCACTTTTTTCCCTCTTTAGGAGGTTTTTTTCCCCCGGCTTGTATATACGCCTATTGCCCTAATGGGCTACTTATCTTTGTACAGTCTCAAGTAATACATTCAGTATTGTGTGTTTGTGCTCCAAGCTTCTTCTTCTTCCTTGTGCTATTCGCGTGCTTCCGCAGACGTCTATCTCCAACAAACTCAACTTCGTATGAGTACAGCTTTCCATCCACAAACTGATGGGGAAATCGAGAGGGTTAACAGGGTAGTTGAGGATATGTTGCATATGTATGTGAATGAAAAGCAAGATAATTGGAGTGAATATCTACCCTTGGTTGAGTTTGCATACAATAGTGCATGGCATGCATCTATAAAATGACTCCGTTTGAAGCTATGTATGGTTATAATTGTTTGACTCCACCTTCGTTTTTGGGTTTTCCAAATAAAATTGAAGTATCCAAAGAAATGCTTGATAAGATGGATGAAGAACTTGGAAAAATTAAGAAACATATAAGAGAAGCTCAGAAAAGACAAAAGAAGTTCTATGATTTAAAGAGAAGACCACTTGAATTCCAAGTTGATGATATGGTATTTCTTAAAGTTAATCCTCACCGATCTAACTTGTTGCTAGGGTAGGATCATAGACTTTCTCCTCAATATGCATGCCCTTTTAAAGTTTTGAAAAAGATCGGATCTCTTGCTTATTTGCTGGAATTAGCTAAATATCTAAATGTGCATCCTGTATTTCATGTCAGCTTACTTAAAAGATATGTATCTAATGTTGCTCATGTTTTGCAGGACAATTATAAGCTGAAAGACGATGGCTCTTTTGAGCTTCAACTGGAAATAATATTAGATAGGAAGGAAAGATTTCTTAGAAATAGATCTATAGTAGAAATTTTGGTGAAATGGCATTCATCCCGAGTAGAAGATTCGAGTTGGGTGAATTTAGATGACTTTCTAACACATTATCCTTCTTTCCAACTCTGAGGACAAAGTTCTTAAAGGGGGGAAGAATTGTAATAGGCCTCTTTTCTAGTGAAATAATTCATTTTGAACTTTCTAAATTTCATTGTGGGGATAATGCTTAAAACGAATAATTAAGCCATTTTATGCATGTAGGAAAATTTTTGGGTTGACAAGTATCATATTCTCTCTCTAGACCTTAATTGCATCATGTTTTCCAGTGGGATTTTGAAGGTGAAGATGAAAGAATTAAGGAAAACTCTGTATGAGGGAAAGGTAGAGCAAGTAGAAGAGAATAAAAGTGCCTGTGTGAGATTTTTGTGAATCATGTTCTAAGTACCTCGTTCAGGGTCCTACGTTTAGTTCATTGTAAGAAAATGCCTTGATTTTACTCTCTCTCTAGAATTTTAAACCTTACAGGGCTCAAAAATGGCATTTGGAGGTGGATTTGGACCTCACACGTCCCTAACACTATTGTGCAGATCAAAAATTTGAATAAAAGTGTCCCTCACAAGCTTAACCTAATTCCTCATTATTTTTGAGTTACAAGGCTTTGAAAAGTGCCGTTCTTTCCAACACTGTAATTATAAAAAAAACGAGGGCTTGTCTACATCTTCATAAATATGCATTAGAGGTTAGTGGTAATTCTCTAAAGAGTAAATTTATTGAAGGGCTTCGTGAGGAACTTCGCTATCAAGTCAAGGGATCTAGATGCATTGTTTTTCTTTATGCTGTTGCGATGGCTGAGAACTTTGCGAAGATGGAGAAGTTCAATTTGTAGAAGGCAAATAGAAGGAGATTCATTGCAATGGGACATAGGCCACAAAGACCTGTTGCAATGAACATGAACAATTCAAAGAAAACTCCATCTTCTAACGACTAAGGTAAGAACCCTGCTCGACCGGTGGAAAATCAAAGGAGGCGTCAACCAATTGAGTGGCAACAAGACCGTAATTTTATTGAGAGGGAAAAAAGACTTGGTCTGTGTTTTCATTGCGGGGAGCAAGGGCATCGGACATATGAGTGCCCGAACAAGGCAGTCTTTCGACCCGCACAATCAAAAGCGATAAACATCATCGAGGAGGGTACAATTATTGAGGAAGCAGATGATGGGGGTAAGTGCGCTGACTCTACTTTACGTCTTAAGATTTTAATGCATTTCTGGCTGAACGTGGGATAAAACACCAGTGTACAGTGCCGTATACACCTCAATAGAATGGAGTTGCTGAACGAAAGAACAGGTCACTCATGGAGATGGTGAGGTGCATGGTCAAAAGTCAGGCTTTACCACATAGTTTCTGGCTTGAGGCTGTCATGTGTGCAGCATATGTACTGAACACGTGTCCCACTAAAGCGTTGCAGTCTATCACTCCATATGAGGCTTGGCATGACCGCAAGCCATCTGTTGCTCATCTGCGTGTTTTTGGTTGTTTGGCATATGCATTAGTGCCTGAACAACATCGCAAAAAATTGGATGATAAGGCAAAAAAATGTATTTTTGTTGGGTACAGTTCTGAAAGTAAAGGCTATCGTCTGTATCATCCACAGACTAAATGCATTTTGGTTAGCCATGATGTTGTCTTTGTGGAAGATGCTATTCAGCCATTGCTTTCATGTACTAAGGAGACATCTGTTAGCTCCAAAGACATGTATGATACTTTGATGCCTCTTTTTACAGGTGGACAGGCTAGTGCTGGTCCTAATGAGGCAACTTCTCAGCCTTTGCAGGTTTCATATGATGATGCAGATCATTCCATTTCTGATGCAGATTTACATGATGCACTTGTTGATGAGAGAGCTGATATTGAGCAGGCAAAAACTATGCCAAAATGGCTGGTGTAGACTTTGCGTTACAACAAATTAGATGCACCTTTGTCCTATCGTACTCGTTCAGGCTCTCATAGTGCCTCCTTTGCATCAGATTGCTATGCTATGGCTGGATCTAGTCTTTGTGATGAGAATGAGCCTGTTTCTTTTGATGAAGCATTGGAATGTACATCAGTTGGACATTAAAACAGCATTTCTGAATGGTGACTTGCATGAACAAGTGTATGTTTTTCAGCCCCGTGGCTTTGTGCAGAAAGGGCATGAAAACCAGGTTTGCAGGTTAAAGAAGGCATTATATGGTTTAAAGCAAGCACCACGTGCTTGGTATGAGAAGATACATGCCTATCTGATTGCACATGGTTTTGAGAACAGTCCAACTGAAACCACCTTATATGTTAAATGTGCTAATGATGTGCTTTTGATCATTGTTGTCTATGTTGATGACATGCTGCTCACTGGTCCTATTGAGACACATATTGCTGATTTTAAGGCTGATTTGCATGCCTCATTTGAGATGTCTGATTTGGGGCATTTGCATCACTATTTGGGCATTCAGTTTATGCACGTTGATGCTGGAGATGAATTTAATGCTGTTCTCTATCAGCAGACTGTTGGATGCTTGATTTACTTATGCATTACTGGGCCAGATATTTAGTTTGCTGTCTCACAGATGAGCAGGTTTATGCATTGCCCAGGAGTCACGCATTGGAAAGCGGTTAAGCGCATCTTTCGTTACTTGAGTGGTACTCAGCTACTTGGGTTGTTTTATCCCAAGGGGGGATCACTACCGCTAGATTTGCATGCTTTTTCTAACTCAGATTGGGCTGGTTGCTATGACACTCATGTGACCACGAGTGGTTTTTGCTTCATGCTTGGTAGCTCATGTATATCTTGGTTGAGCAAGAAGCAACCTATTGTGGTCACTTCCAGTTGTGAGGCTAAGTATAGGGCCGCTTTCACAGCGACTGTTGAGTGTGTGTGGCTCAGACGCCTTATGGCTGATTTCGGTGTTGGTCAGTCTTCTGCCACCACCATCTTCACTAACAGTCAGAGTGCATTGGTAGTTGCGAGGAACCCTGTGTTCCATGCTCGCACTAAGCACAATTGAGGTGCATTATCACTATGTCAGGGAGAGGTTCTCTGCTGGGGAGATCAGGTTGGCATATGTGCCCACGCAGTAGAACATTGCAGACCTTTTCACGAAGGCTCTGCCTAGGGAGAAGTTTGAAGCTTTCCGCAAAGCTTTGGGCTTACTTCCTTTTGTGGAGTGATTTCCACATAGCTTGGCACTTCCTTATACATGAGTGCCAGCTCCTTGTTCACCGCATCACTTCCAGGGGGGGATTTGTTGATATATTTAGGTAGTGATGTGTGTGAACACTCTAGGACTGCCGGGGCACTTTTTTCCCTCTTTAGGAGGTTTTTTTCCCCCGGCTTGTATATACGCCTATTGCCCTAATGGGCTACTTATCTTTGTACAGTCTCAAGTAATACATTCAGTATTGTGTGTTTGTGCTCCAAGCTTCTTCTTCTTCCTTGTGCTATTCGCGTGCTTCCGCAGACGTCTATCTCCAACAAACTCAACTTCGTATGAGTACAGCTTTCCATCCACAAACTGATGGGGAAATCGAGAGGGTTAACAGGGTAGTTGAGGATATGTTGCATATGTATGTGAATGAAAAGCAAGATAATTGGAGTGAATATCTACCCTTGGTTGAGTTTGCATACAATAGTGCATGGCATGCATCTATAAAATGACTCCGTTTGAAGCTATGTATGGTTATAATTGTTTGACTCCACCTTCGTTTTTGGGTTTTCCAAATAAAATTGAAGTATCCAAAGAAATGCTTGATAAGATGGATGAAGAACTTGGAAAAATTAAGAAACATATAAGAGAAGCTCAGAAAAGACAAAAGAAGTTCTATGATTTAAAGAGAAGACCACTTGAATTCCAAGTTGATGATATGGTATTTCTTAAAGTTAATCCTCACCGATCTAACTTGTTGCTAGGGTAGGATCATAGACTTTCTCCTCAATATGCATGCCCTTTTAAAGTTTTGAAAAAGATCGGATCTCTTGCTTATTTGCTGGAATTACCTAAATATCTAAATGTGCATCCTGTATTTCATGTCAGCTTACTTAAAAGATATGTATCTAATGTTGCTCATGTTTTGCAGGACAATTATAAGCTGAAAGACGATGGCTCTTTTGAGCTTCAACTGGAAATAATATTAGATAGGAAGGAAAGATTTCTTAGAAATAGATCTATAGTAGAAATTTTGGTGAAATGGCATTCATCCCGAGTAGAAGATTCGAGTTGGGTGAATTTAGATGACTTTCTAACACATTATCCTTCTTTCCAACTCTGAGGACAAAGTTCTTAAAGGGGGGAAGAATTGTAATAGGCCTCTTTTCTAGTGAAATAATTCATTTTGAACTTTCTAAATTTCATTGTGGGGATAATGCTTAAAACGAATAATTAAGCCATTTTATGCATGTAGGAAAATTTTTGGGTTGACAAGTATCATATTCTCTCTCTAGACCTTAATTGCATCATGTTTTCCAGTGGGATTTTGAAGGTGAAGATGAAAGAATTAAGGAAAACTCTGTATGAGGGAAAGGTAGAGCAAGTAGAAGAGAATAAAAGTGCCTGTGTGAGATTTTTGTGAATCATGTTCTAAGTACCTCGTTCAGGGTCCTACGTTTAGTTCATTGTAAGAAAATGCCTTGATTTTACTCTCTCTCTAGAATTTTAAACCTTACAGGGCTCAAAAATGGCATTTGGAGGTGGATTTGGACCTCACACGTCCCTAACACTATTGTGCAGATCAAAAATTTGAATAAAAGTGTCCCTCACAAGCTTAACCTAATTCCTCATTATTTTTGAGTTACAAGGCTTTGAAAAGTGCCGTTCTTTCCAACACTGTAATTATAAAAAAAACGAGGGCTTGTCTACATCTTCATAAATATGCATTAGAGGTTAGTGGTAATTCTCTAAAGAGTAAATTTATTGAAGGGCTTCGTGAGGAACTTCGCTATCAAGTCAAGGGATCTAGATGCATTGTTTTTCTTTATGCTGTTGCGATGGCTGAGAACTTTGCGAAGATGGAGAAGTTCAATTTGTAGAAGGCAAATAGAAGGAGATTCATTGCAATGGGACATAGGCCACAAAGACCTGTTGCAATGAACATGAACAATTCAAAGAAAACTCCATCTTCTAACGACTAAGGTAAGAACCCTGCTCGACCGGTGGAAAATCAAAGGAGGCGTCAACCAATTGAGTGGCAACAAGACCGTAATTTTATTGAGAGGGAAAAAAGACTTGGTCTGTGTTTTCATTGCGGGGAGCAAGGGCATCGGACATATGAGTGCCCGAACAAGGCAGTCTTTCGACCCGCACAATCAAAAGCGATAAACATCATCGAGGAGGGTACAATTATTGAGGAAGCAGATGATGGGGGTAAGTGCGCTGACTCTACTTTACGTTGCATGGTGGTTAGTTCTTTCCTAAAGGTTTCTGTAATCACGATTTTGGGTATGATTTCTGCGCATAAAACTAGATTTTTGATCGATTCAGGTAGTACCCAATGTTTTCTATGTTTCAAATTGGTACAGAATCTAAGGATAACCGTAAATATGCAGATAACCAGACCTGTAGAGATGGCCAATGGACGATTACACTACACGAAAGGATATGTTGAAAACCTTGAATTTACTCTTTCTAATAGACGCTTTTCTGGAAGCTTCCATGTACTTGAGATGAAAAAGAGTGATGTAATCATAGGCATGGATTGGTTAGTTAAAAATTCTGCGACAATTAATTATGAACAAAGAAGGATCACTGTGAAGCTAAATGATGAATCTATTCATATTCTAGGTGATGTCTTTAATCCTAAGCCTACTCTTATTTCTCCTATGCAGATAGTTAGAGGTATACGTGATGACTGCAGAAGATTTGTAGTGTATGTGAACAATCTGCATCAGGAAGGTAATGACGAAGATATTCCAGATTACGTAGGAAATCTCTTGAAAGAATATGCCGATGTATTTCCAGAAGACTTGCCTGGTATACCCCCACCTAGGCAAATTGACCACGCCATTGACCTATATACTGGGCGTGAACCATATTCTAGAGCACCCTATAGATTTAACATTGATGAACTAAAGGAGCTTAAGATTCAATTAGATGATCTTTTGAATAAAGGCTTAATAAAACTGAGTGTCTCACCTTGGGATGCGCCTATTTTATTTCAGAAGAAGAAAGATGGCTCTAACAGATTATGCATTGACTATAGGGGGTTGAATAAAAGAACAATTAAGAATAAGTATCCACTCGCTCACATAGATGACTTATTAGGTCAATTAAGTGGAGTGACCGTATTCACAAAGATTGACTTAAGATCTGGATATCACCAAATTAGGATCAAAACAGAGGATATTCCTAAGACGGCTTTTCGAACACGATATGGTCACTTTGAGTTTACGGTTCTACCTTTTGGTTTAACAAACACTCCTCCCATGTTTATGTGCTTGATGAATAATATTTTTCACGATTACCTAGATGAATTCATCTTAGTCTTCCTTGATGATATATTTGTGTACTCTAAAGATGATTCGGAGCATGCGGTACATCTCAAGAAGACTTTGCAAACTCTTAGAGAACACAAACTGTATGGGAAAAAGAGTAAGTGTTTCTTTTCTAAGGATAAACTTGTGTATCTAGGAAGAGTAATATCAAAAGAAGGAATCCTTATAGATGAAGATAAAGTAAAAACAATAGTTGATTGGCTGATTCCTAAGACTCTAAGGGATGTTAGAAGTTTTCTTGGGTTGGCACAATATGAAAGAGCACATATTAAGGAAGGATTTCTCTAATATAGCTACTCCCCTCACCGAATTAACCAAAAAGAATGTAGGATTTGTGTGGAGTGATGCCTGTCAAAAATCATTTGAAACATTGAAACAAAAAGTCGTTGAGAATTGTGTTTTTGAAAATACCAGAAATGGGAAAGCCTTTTGTGGTTGCATGTGATGCAAGTGGTAGTCAGATAGGATGTGTTATTTCACAGGATGGCAGGGTGGTCGCATATGAGTCCAAAAAACTAAGAAAGCATGAACTTAACTATCCTACTCATGATTTAGAAATGCTTGCTGTTGTGCATGCTCTTAAGCATTGGAGACATCTATTGTTAGGGATTAAGTTTGAATTGAAAACAGATCATCAAAGTCTAAAATACATCTTCACTCAACCATTGCTTAACAACAGGCAGAAGCGTTGGATTGAATTATTAAGTGAGTATGATTTTGACATTAAGTATCTTGCTGGTAAGGAAAATAAGGTTGCTGATGCATTGAGTCGGAGACCTTTGTGTAATCTTATTTTTGTAATAAACTCTGATTTTCTCAATCAAATTCAAGAAGAGATAAACAGGATCCTTTTTATGCACCTATTTTGACTGCTTTAAATGCGAGCAGGGGATTGACGTATGAGGAAAAATTTTATTTGCACAATGGAACACTATATTATAACAATCGGCTATGCTTATCTTCTGAATCTCCACTAAAAAGATAAAATACTGCATGATTGTCATGATGCACCTTTTTCTGCACGTCCAGGTTATTCAAGGACATATGTTAAAACAAAGTATTCTTACTTTTGGCCATGTATGAAGCGGGATATTAGAAAATATGTAAATGAATGTTTGAAGTGCCAACAGGTGAAATCTAAGTTTAAGAGGATGCGAAGAATGCTTCAACCTTTGGATGTTCCAAATCAGAAGTGGGAGTATATTTCTATGGACCTTTTCACTAAGCTAACTATGACAAGAAGTAAGCATGATACCATATTTGTTGTAGTCGATCGGCTTACCAAGATGGCACACTTCTCTCCTATGAAAAAGACTGATACTGCTTTGAATGTAGCAAGAATCTTTGTAAAAGAAATATTTCGATTGCATGGAATGCCTAAAAGCATAATTTCTGATAGAGATTCTAGATTTACGTCAAACTTCTGGAAAGCGACATTTGAATCCTTTGGAACTCAACTTCGTATGAGTACAGCTTTCCATCCACAAACATATGGGGAAACCGAGAGGGTTAACAGGGTAGTTGAGGATATGTTGCGTATGTATGTGAATGAAAAGCTGGATAATTGGAGTGAATATCTACCCTTGGTTAAGTTTGCATACAATAGTGCATGGCATGCATCTATAAAAATGACTCCGTTTGAAGCTTTGTATGGTTATAATTGTTTGACTCCACCTTCATTTTTGGGTTTTCTAAATAAAGTAGAAGTATCCAAAGAAATGCTTGATATTATGAATGAAGAACTTGGAAAAATTAAGAAACATATAAGAGAAGCTCAGAAAAGAAAAAAGAAGTTCTATGGTTTAAAGAGAAGACCACTTGAATTCCAAGTTGATGATATAGTATTTTTTAAAGTTAATCCTCACGGATCTAACTTGTTGCTAGGGAAGGATCATAGACTTTCTCCTCGATATGCAGGTCGTTTTAAAGTTTTGAAAAAGATCGGATCTCTTGCTTATTTGCTGGAATTACCTTAATATCTAAATGTGCATTTGTATTTCATGTGAGCTTACTTAAAAGATATGTGTCTAATGTTGCTCATGTTTTGCAGGACAATTATAAGCTGAAAGACGATGGCTCTTTTGAGCTTCACCCGGAAATAATATTAGATAGAAAGGAAAGATTTCTTAGAAATAGATCTATAGTAGAAATTTTGGTGAAACGGCATTCATACCGAGTAGAAGATTCGATTTGGGTGAATTTAGATGACTTTCTAACACATTATCCTTCTTTCCAACTCTGACGACAGAGTTCTTAAAGGGGGGAAGAATTGTAATAGGCCTCTTTTCTAGTGAAATAATTCATTTTGAACTTTCTAAATTTCATTGTGGGGATAATGCTTAGAACGAATAATTAGGTCATTTTATGCATGTAGGAAAAATTTTGGGTTTAGAAGTTTCATATTCTCTCTCTAGACCTTAATTGCATCATGTTTTCCAGTGGGATTTTGAAGGTGAAGATGAAAGAATTAAGGAAAACTCTGTATGAGGGAAAGGTAGAGCAAGTAGAAGAGAATAAAAGTGCCTATGTGCGCTTTTTGTGAATCATGTTCTAAGTACCTCGTTCAAGGTCCTATATTTAGTTCATTGTAAGAAAATGCCTTGATTTTACTCTCTCTCTAGAATTTTAAACCTTGCAGGGCTCAAAAGTGACATTTGGAGGTGGATTTGGACCTCGGACATCTCTAACACTATTGTGTAGATCAAAAAATTGAATAAAAGTGTCTCTCACAAGCTTAACCTAATTCCTCATTTGAGGGCTTGTCTAATTCTATTCGAATCCGTCATTCTCATGCTCACGTGTCACCATGTCTAATTATGTATGTTTTCGGATATGTCTTCTTGGTGTTTTTCTGCTATTTTTGACAGGTATGCTAAAGAAAGGAAGTACACTACGATCGCATGGCTTTTTACGAAAGTTTTGGAGAAACTCGACTTTTTCTAAATTTGGTGGATTGCACACTTCTTTGGGGATCACGGCTTTGATCAAACGGAAAAAGATAAGAAGGCGTGCACATCAACACGGAGGACACACAAAAATCTGAGAAATACCTTGTGAAAGTGTGATTGAGAGTGAGAGTGAGAGTGAGATTGTGATTGAGAGTGCGAGTTAGAATGTGATTGTGATAGCTCGGGAGTGGTCGGGAGGTAGAGTCTTCGTCAAGAAGCTATTGTCCAAAGCTACTGTAACCATTGATTCACATCTATAATATCAGAATTCTTCCTTCTCTGCATCATATTTGGTCTACTCTTCCGCATCAGATTTTCTTTTACCTTGTGCAATCTCTGCGTTCTTCTATCCACTGTTATTTTTTAGTAATCAAAAGATTGTGATTGGGGATAGATTGTGATTGAGGAAACACTACAAGTGGTATTAGAGCAGAATCGATCCGCAGGAACGATGGAAGGTCTAACACAAAAGGTTCGTGAACAAGAGGAGCTTATTCAGAAGCTTCTTGGTGAATTGCGCAAAGAACGAGTAGGAAAGCAACCAGAAGGAGCAACAAATTTGTTTGTGGAGCTGAAAGATGAAATAGATGAAGGTGCGGGAACATCTAGTGTACCTCCCGAAAAACAAAAATGCAATTTTGAAGATATGGAACCAGGTGAGTTTGCCCTTAACCAAGTCTTCAAGAAGGCAAAGTTAAATGATTTTGATGGCGAGAAGAAGAGTGGCGAAGATCTTGAGGCATGGATTGAAGAATTAGAGGATTTCTTTAACCTTGGACAATCTAGTGAAGAGTCCAAGGCAAAAGTTGGGATCCTGCATCTGCGTGGGATCGCGAAGCTATGGTGGAAGTCATATATGCAGACTCAAACACGTTCAAGTCCTGTTCTATGGAAGGAATTTAGAGAACAAGCTAAAAAACGCTATTGTTCTCCACACTACCATATGGAAAAGAAGATGGAGTTCTATAATTTCCGACAACACGAAAGTGACAAGCATAGCTTATCTGTTGATGAGTACAAAGAGAAGTTCCTACGTCTTCATAAATATGCATTAGAGGTTAGTGCTAATGCTCTAAAGAGTAAATTTATTGAAGGGCTTCCTTAAGAACTTTGCTATCAAGTCAAGGGATCTGGATGCATTGATTTTCTTGATGCCGTTGTGATGGCTCAGAAATTTGAGAAGATGGAGAAGTTCAATTTGCAGAAGGCAAATAGAAGCAGATTCATTGCAACGGGACATAGGCCACAAAGACCTGTTGCAATGAACATGAATAATTCAAAGAAAACTCCATCTTCTAAGGACCAAGGTAAGAACCCTGCTCGGTCGGTGGAAAATCAAAGGAGGTGTCAACCAATTGAGTGGAAACAAGACCCTAATTTTATTGAGAGGGCAAAAACACTTGGTCTGTGTTTTCATTGCGGGGAGCAAGGGCATCGGACATATGAGTGCCCGAACAAGGCGGTCTTTCGACCCGCACAATCAAAAGCCATAAACATCATCGAGGAAGGTACAATTATTGAGGAAGCATATGATGGGGGTAAGTGCGCTGACTCTACTCTATGTTGCATGGTGGTTAGTTCTTTCCCAAAGGTTACTGTAATCACGATTCTGGGTATGATTTCTATGCATAAAACCAGATTTTTGATCGATTCAAGTAGTACCCATTGTTCTCTATATTGCAAATTGGTACAGAATCTAGGGATAGCCCTAAATATGCAGATAACCTGACCTATAGAGATGGCCAATGGATGATTACACTACACGAAAGGATATGTTGAAATCCTTGAATTTACTCTTTCTAATAGACGCTTTTCTGGAAGCTTCCATGTAATTGAGATGAAACAGAGTGATGTAATCATAGGCATGAATTGGTTAGTTAAAAATTCTGCGACAATTAATTGTGAACAAAGAACGATCACTGTGAAGCTAAATGATGAATTTATTCATATTCTAGGTGATGTCTTTAATCCTAAGCCTACCCTTATTTCTGCTATGCGGATAGTTAGAGGTATACGTGATGGCTGCAAAACATTTGTAGTGTATGTGAACAATCTGCATAAGGAAGGTAATGACAAAGATATTCCAGATTACGTAGGAAATCTCTTGAAAGAATATGCCGATGTATTTCCAGAAGACTTGTTTGGTATACCCCCACCTAGGCAGATTGACCACGCCATTGACCTATATCCAGGGAGTGAACCATATTCAAGAGCACCCTATAGATTTAACATTGATGAACTAAAGGAGCTTAAGACTCAATTAGATGATCTTTTGAAGAAAGGCTTAATATAACCGAGTGTCTCACCTTGGGGTGCGCGTGTTTTATTTCAGAAGAAGAAAGGCGGCTCTTACAGATTTTGCATTGACTATAGGGGGTTGAATAAAAGAACAATTAAGAATAAGTATCCACTCCCTCACATAGATGACTTATTAGGTCAATTAAGTGGAGCGACCGTATTCACAAAGATTGACTTAAGATCTAGATATCACCAAATTAGGATCAAAACAGAGGATATTCCTAAGACGGCTTTTCGAACACAATATGGTCACTATGAGTTTACGGTTCTACCTTATGGTTTAACAAATGCTCCTGTCACATTTATGTGCTTGATGAATAATATTTTTCACGATTACCTAGATGAATTCATCTTAGTCTTTCTTGATGATATATTTGTGTACTGTAAAGATGATTTGGAGCATGCGGTACATCTCAAGAAGACTTTGCAAACTCTTAGAGAACACAAATTGTATGGGAAAAAGAGTAAGTGTTTCTTTGCTAAGGATAAACTTTTGTATCTAGGAAGAGTAATATCAAAAGAAGGAATCCTTATAGATGAAGATAAAGTAAAAACAATAGTTGATTGGCCAATTCCTAAGACTGTAAGAGGTGTTAGAAGTTCTCTTGGGTTGGGACAATATGAAAGAGCACATATTAAGGAAGGATTTCTCTAAGATAGCTACTCCCCTCACCGAATTAACTAAAAAGAATGTAGGATTTGCGTGGAGTGATGTCTGTCAAAAATCGTTTGAAACATTGAAACAAAAAGTGGTTGAGAATTGTGTTTTGAAAATACTAGAAATGGGAAAGCCTTTTGTGGTTGCATGTGATGCAAGTGGTAGTCAGATAGGATGTGTTATTTCACAGGATGGCAGGGTGGTTGCATATGAGTCTAGAAATCTAAGGAAGCATGAACTTAACTATTCTACTCATGATTTAGAAATGCTTGTTGTTGTGCATGCACTTAAGCATTGGAGACATCTATTGTTAAGGGTTAAGTTTGAATTGAAAACAAATCATCAAAGTCTAAAATACATCTTCACTCAACCATTGCTTAACAACAGGCAGAAGCGTTGGATTGAATTATTAAGAGAGTATTATTTTGACATTAAGTATCTTGCTGGTAAGGAAAATAAGGTTGCTGATGCATTGAGTCGGAGACCTTTGTGTAATCTTGTTTCTGTAATAAATTCTGATTTTCTCAATCAAACTCAAGAAGAGATAAAACAGGATCCTTTTTATGCACCTATTTTGAATGCTTTGAATGCGAACAGGGGATCGATGTATGAGGAAAAATTTCATTTGCAGAATGGATCACTGTATTGTAACAATCGGCTATGCTTATCTTCTGAATCTCCACTAAAAAGGTAAAATACTGCATGATTTTCATGATGCACCTTTTTTTGCACATCCAGGTTATTCAAGGACATATGTTAAAACAAAGTATTTCTCCTTTTGGCCGTGTATGAAGCGGGATATTAGAAAATATGTAAATGAATGTTTGAAGTGCCAACATGTGAAATCTGAGTTTAAGAGGATGCCAGGAATGCTTCAACCTTTGGATGTTCCAAATCAGAAGTGGGAGTCTATTTCTATGGACTTTATCACTAAGCTATCTATGACCTGAAGTAAGTATGATACCATATTTTTTGTAGTCGATTGGCTTACCAAGATGGCACACTTCTTTCGTATGAAAAAGACTGATACTGCTTTGAATGTTGCAAGAATCTTTGTAAAAGAAATATTTCGATTGCATGGAATGCCTAAAAGCATAATTTCTGATAGAGATTCTAGATTTACGTCAAACTTCTGGAAAGCGACATTTGAATCCATTGGAACTCAACTTCCTATGAGTACAGCTTTCCATCCACAAACTGATGGGGAAACCGAGAGGGTTAACAGGGTAGTTGAGGATATGTTGCGTATGTATGTGAATGAAAAGCAGGATAATTGGAGTGAATATCTACCCTTGGTTGAGTTTGCATACAATAGTGCATGGCATGCATCTATAAAAATGACTCCGTTTGAAGCTTTGTATGGTTAAAATTGTTTGACTCCACCTTCATTTTTGGGTTTTCTAAATAAAGTAGAAGTATCCAAAGAAATGCTTGATATTATGAATGAAGAACTTGGAAAAATTAAGAAACATATAAGAGAAGCTCAGAAAAGAAAAAACAAGTTCTATGATTTAAAGAGAAGACCACTTGAATTCCAAGTTGATGATATGGTATTTCTTAAAGTTAATCCTCACGGATCTAACTTGTTGCTAGGGAAGGATCATAGACTTTCTCCTCGATATGCAGGTCCTTTTAAAGTTTTGAAAAAGATCGGATGTCTTGCTTATTTGCTGGAATTACCTAAATATCTAAATGTGCATCCTGTATTTCATGTCAGCTTACTTAAAAGATATGTGTATAATGTTGCTCATGTTTTGCAGGACAATTATAAGTTGAAAGACGATGGCTCTTTTGAGCTTCAACCGGAAATAATATTAGATAGGAAGGAAAGATTTCTTAGAAATAGATCTATAGAGAAATTTTGGTGAAATGGCATTCATACCGAGTAGAAGATTCGAGTTGGGTGAATTTAGATGACTTTGTAACACATTATCCTTCTTTCCAACTCTGAGCATAGAGTTCTTAAAGGGGGGAAGAATTGTAATAGGCCTCTTTTCTAGTGAACTAATCCATTTTGAACTTTCTGAATTTCATTGTGGGATAATTCTTAGAACGAATAATTAGGTCATTTGATGCATGTAGGAAAAATTTTGGGTTGACAAGTTTCATATTCTCTCTCTAGACCTTAATTGCATCATGTTTTCTACTGGGATTTTGAAGGTGAAGATGAAAGAATTAAGGAAAACTCTGTATGAGGGAAAGGTAGAGCAAGTAGAAGAGAATAAAAGTGCCTGTGTGAGATTTTTGTGAATCATGTTCTAAGTACCTCGTTCAGGGTCCTACGTTTAGTTCATTATAAGAAAATGCCTTGATTTTACTCTCTCTCTAGAATTTTAAACCTTGCAGGACTCAAAAGTGGCATTTGGAGGTGGATTTGGACCTCGGACCTATTTCACACTATTGTGCGGATTGAAAAATTGAATAAAAGTGTCTCTCACAAGCTTAACCTAATTCCTCATTGTTTTTGAGTTACAAGGCTTTGAAATGTGCCGTTTTTTCCAAGACTGTAAAAAAAAGAAAAAAAAATGAGGGCTTGTCTAATTCTATTCGAATCTATGATTCTCATGCTCACATGACACCATGTCTAATTATGTATGTTTTCGGATATGTCTTCTTGGTGTTTTTCTGCTATTTTTGACAGGTATGCTAAAGAAAGGAAGTACACTACGATCGCATGGCTTTTTGCGAAAGTTTTGAAGAAGCTCGACTTTTTGTAAATTTGGTGGATCGCACACTTCTTTGGGGAGCAGGGCTGCGATCAAACGGAAAAAGATAAGAAGGCCTGCGCATCAACACGGAGGACACACATAAATCTGAGAATTACCTTGTGATTGAGGGTATGATTGAGAGTGAGAGTGAGAGTGAGAGTGGGATTGAGAGTGCGAGTGAGAATGCAATTGTGATAGCTCGGGGGTCGTCGGGAGGTAGAGGCTTCGTCAAGAAGCTAATGTCCAAAGCTACTGTAACCATTGATTCACATCTATAATATCAGAATTCTTCCTTCTCTATGTCATATTTGTTCCACTCTTCCGCATCAGATTTTCTTTTACCTTGTGCAATGTCTGCGTTCTTCTCTCAACTGTTATTTCTGAGTAATCAAAAGATTGTGATTGGGGATAGATTGTGATTGAGGAAACGCTACAAGTGGTATCAGAGCAGAATCAATCCGCGGGAACGATGGAAGGTCTAACACAAAAGGTTTGTGAACAAGACGAGCTTATTCAGAGGCTTCTTGGTGAATTGCGCAAAGAAGGAGGGGGAAAGCAACCAGAAGGAGCAACAAATTTGTTTGTGGAGTTGAACGATGAAATAGATGAAGGTGCGGGAACATCTAGTGTACCTCGCGAAAAACAAAAACGCAATTCTGAAGATATGGAACCAGGAGAGTTTGCCCTTAACCAAGTCTTCAAGAAGGCAAAGTTAAATGATTTTGATGGCGAGAAGAAGAGTGGCGAAGATCTTGAGGCATGGATTGAAGAACTAGAGGATTTCTTTGACCTTCGACAATTTAGTGAAGAGTCCAAGGCAAAAGTTGGGATCCTCCATCTGCGTGGGATCGCGAAGCTATGGTGGAGGTCATATATGCATACTCGAACGTGTTTTGGTCCTATTCTATGGAAGGAATTTAGAGAACAAGCTGAAAAACGCTATTGTTCTCCACACTACCGTATGGAGAAGAAGATGGAGTTCTACAATTTCTGACAACACGAAAGTGACAAGCATAGCTTATCTATTGATGAGTACAAAGGGAAGTTCCTATGTCTTCAAGAAGCTATTGTCCAAAGCTACTGTAACCATTGATTCACATTTATAATATCACAATTCTTCCTTCTCTGTGTCATATTTGTTCTACTCTTCCGCATCAGATTTTCTTTTACCTTGTGCAATCTCTGCGTTCTTCTCTCCACTGTTATTTTTGAGTAATCGAAAGATTGTGATTGGGGATAGATTGTGATTGAGGAAATGCTAGATAGAATTATTTTGATTCATAATATATACCTTATATCATTTAGAAGACCTAACTTTTTAGGATGAATTTTTGTTCTCGGTAGAGAGGATTATGGCCATTCAATGAAATATTGAGATTTTTAGTGGTATGTGAGAGACATACAAAATTCTTGGTTCAAAGACATGTAGCATATCTTTATTCTTCTATATGATGGTTTTTGAGATAAAACACAAACCATTTTAGTGTTTTTATGAATCAATATCATGTAGAAGGCTGCTAAAGTGTATAACTATATAATGGGCACCCTATATTGTACTAATTTTTTTATTATAAAAATGATTTTTCTAGTTCTCAAGACTTGTCGTAAATGATTATATGACAATAAATTAACATTAGAAAAATGATTCCAATAGGAGGAAAATTCTTTCTATGGAGATATTTCTTGCTTCTCATATATAAGCTTACAGAAAAACAGTTTTTCTCAACCATATTCAATCATTTGTATATTTTGAGTTATCAAAAAAAGTTCTTTTTTAAAATATATACTTTTTATAGAGCATCTAGGTATAGAGCTTTATGGGACTTTAAGGTTATTTCAAAATTCTATTTGATTAGTATGTGTGATTTTTTTTATTTATTAGAAAAAAGGATACTATAGTGTCCTGTTTTGGTACAACACTAGTGTTAAAGGGTATTGTTAGCGGCCGCCGGATTGGAAGTGTATAACTAAATCTTGTTCGCACGAGCGAAAAGTTGTTACAGACAGTTTGTAAAAGTTATATAAATCAAGAAAAGACGCGCCAGTGACGTTCCGTGGTGGATCACCAGATTGTCTGTCTGGGTGACTGAGCGGGGCGTTACTGTAGTGTTTGTTTGCATAATTTCAAGTATTCTGAGTTTTATGTTCGCCTCTTGTCTTGTCTGCCGTCGACATTTGTTTTGTTTGTTAACTTTATAGATGTTCGAGAAATCACCAGACTGTCTGTCTGGGTGATTTGTCTGTAGCGTTACTGTGTGTCAAGTTGATTAATTCAGAGTATCTTGTCGAATTTTTGAGTATTTTGTGTGTATCTATGTTTCGCCTTCTCTGTTGTCTATTGGTATGCATTGCGGTAGTGAGTCTCAGTTAGTTCGCGTATCAGGTTGTCTCTTTTCTTGAAATGCTCTGCAAATGTATGGCGAATTCTGTGCAGTTGTGGTAGCTCTTCTGGTATTCGGGTTGTATTAAGTTGTCTTAGTATCGAGGTCCCGATTCATACGGCAAAGTTTAAACGACAGTCGGATTTCTTGGGTTGCGTACTGAACCTTCAGTATGGTGTATCTGAACGCTTGGATTCTCTGTTTCTTCGGACATTGGTAGGATTGTGGTACCCATTCGATAAAGGTTGACGATTGCTCCTGTTCTGGTATTTTCAGTAAGTTATGTGCAGATGCAATATAGCTTCTTAGCGTATTCGGTACATGTGGCTGAGCTAAACTGTGAACTGTAATGTCTAAGTACAACAGATTCTTGATAGAGCTCTCAGCATCAGTATATTGCTATGTGTAAGTAGTTAGTTTGGGAACTACGTATAGGACCTCTGTCTAACAGACCCCTTCCACTACGCAAGAATCGCTTAAACGCACTTTTGACAGTTAGAATAAACAGCGTTTAACACTGGCACCATCTGTGGGAAGGTGGAAACACATCAGATTCTTGCAAACCAGTTGTGGAAACGTGACTGTAAATTTTTAATCCACAGTAATAGTACGCGATTTGTACAAAAGATGATACATGCCGGTTACTCGATCCGATGAAACGTATCCAAAGAACCGCCAGCTTGGGGTACTTAATTTGCTAAGGAAGACTCCGGGAGGTAGAAGTACAACTAGGTCTAACCCAGTTGTCAAGAAAGTAAAGAACATTCGTAGTGATTCCGGTCATATTCGGTGGAACGTGCTACGCCTATAGTAAATTCCTGTACAATTTCGGCACAGTCTGTCGAAGATATAGTAACTCCAGAATCTAGCAGGACGCAGCCTGAAGTTAGTTTAACAACATTGGGTAAAGATTCAAATTTGTTTACGACTAGAAACACCTTAGCCAAAGAAATTAGTGAAGGAGAAAAGGCACCTTGTTTCGGTGAAGATTCGACACATTCCGGTGATATTTCGGTAACAGTTGCTGAAAGATCGCAGTTTTTCGGCGACGGTTTACCATTTCTTAGTGAATCTTCAGCCCAGTCATCGCTATTGGGAGTAACCTTCCTTACATTTGACATCAAGAAGGAAGATAGCTTGTTCGAAACCGAGATTCGAAACATACTGAACAAGATTATCGAACCGAAAAGTGTACAGGCCAACGATACAGATTCTGATAGTTCAGATATTTAGCCCCGAGATATAGAAGATAGTCACAATACAACCATCAGAGCCATGAACGAGCAACAACAATAGCAGCAACAACAACAACTATGCCCACCAAGGTCGACTCCAACAGGAGTAACGTACACCAAATTTGGTGGATTCCCAGGAGATGACCCAGATGCTCATGTACGCACATTTGAGATAAGTTACGCAGTGCTCAACCATCCACCTGATCCGGCGTATAAAGCTATTGTTTTCCAATCGACATTAGTTAACGAAGCAACTAGATGGCTTACAGAATATGATATTAACCATTTCGGCACCTATGAAGCAGTAAGGGATGCCTTTTTGCAGAGATTCAGGCTAAAGAAGAATCCAGCCGAAATTTTTGACTACCTGCAAAACAATAGACACAAGATAAATCAAACGGTACAGGAATACGCCACTCTATTCAGGACTCATTTGAGGCAGTTACCACCAACACATGCCAACCTACCGGATGATGTTATTACTCAATGGTTTATCGATGGATTGACTCCGCAACTTAAACAGATTATGATCATACGCTCTGTAGGAGCTATGATGCTAGATGCAGTGATTGCAATGGCTTTGCAGCTGGAAAACAAGGTTGGAGGATTTACAGAAGATCTGGAGTGGTTAAAAGAAAATAGAAATATCACCAAAGACCTGACCAGATAGATTTTACTGCACTACATGCAAGAATTCAGGCCATACTAGTGCCACTTGTGCACTTAGTCAGTTGTTTTGTGCTATCTGCAACACTACCGGACACACCACCGAAAACTGTGCATATAACGCAAAAGTATAGGGACCAGCAATTGTCAATGCAATTATACAGGAACTAGGGCAGCCAGCCAATCACTATGTACCTCCGTAATCTCTGAACTTGCAAACATGGGCCAACTATTAATTCAATTATCACAGCAATTGCCAATCCAAATGAGAGAAGTCACCGATAATATTCGGAATGAGCTACAACACAAGGTGGACGTCCTAGAAGTAGATATCAAGCCTCTAAATAAATAGATGCGTCAAAGCACAAAACCATCACTTGCACGCCCAAATTACCCATCTCCAAGCCCAGCTTGCAGAAAAACAAAAAATTGCAGATCAAAGAGATACCGCACTGGCAGATCTCAACCAAAAGGACAAATTACTAAGCGAAGCACAGGCCGAAATCAGTCAGTTGAAGATCGATCTAAAGGATAAAGAAGATGCCAGAGTAGCACTAGGTAATCTATTAGAAGAGACCAGAGTTAAACTCGATGAAGTGGTGCAACAAAACCAAGAGCAGCAGAGGCAAGCTAAGCTAACAGAAGAAGAACTTCAAAGAACAAAAGAAAATTTATCAGATGTCAACATGCTCAAACACTATTTGACCAAGGAAGCTCAAACACAGAAGTTAATATCAGATCTTCGACACGAAAAGGAGTCATACTCCAGAACCGTAAATTTTCAGATTCAAGAAATCGAAAGAAGGGAGAATCAGCTAGAAAATCAGAAGGAAAGAGTAAACAAGATGGAGCAACAAGTTGCAGATATGAAGGTATCCAGAGATGTGGCGCTTGCAAATGAATTTTATTTGTAGGAAGCCTTTCTATAGACACAAGAAAAAATTTTTCTCACTGAATCCATAGCCTTAAGTTCTGTAAGAATAGATGCACAGCTAATAGAACCGGACACCCTCAAACAATTGTTAGAAACACTAAAGAAAAAGATCGCCTCCACCTTTAGATTAGCTAGAAATATGTACTTAGAAGGCATTATAGATGAGCAGTAGTTTTGTAAAACCTGCGGGTTCGAGTCCACCGTGTGTGCCAGAGTGTTAGTGGCCGCCGAAATTGAAGTGTATAATTGAATCTTGTTCGCACGAGCGAAAAGTTGTTATAGACAGTTTGTAAAAGTTATATAAATCAAGAAAAGACACGCCAGTGACGTTCCATAGTGGATCACCACACTCTCTGTCTGGGTGACTGAGCGGGGCGTTACTGTAGTGTTTGTTTGCATAATTTCAAGTATTCTGAGTTTTATGTTTGCCTCTTGTCTTGTCTGCCGTCGACATCTGTTCTGTTTGTTAACTATATAGACGTTCGAGAGATCACCAGACTCTCTGTCTGGGTGATTTGTCTGTAGCGTTACTGTGAGTCGAGTTGATTAATTCAGAGTATCTTGTCGACTTTCTGAGTATTCTGTGTGTATTTGTGTTTCGCCTTGTGTTTTGTCTATTGGTATCCATTACGGTTGTGAGTCTTAGTTAGTTCGCGTATCGGGTTGTCTCTTTTCTTGAAATGTTCTGCAAATGTATGGCGAAGTCTGTGCAGTCATGGTAGCTCTTCTGGTATTCGGGTTGTATTAAGTTGTCCTAGTATCAAGGTCCGGGTTCATACGGCAAAGTTTAAATGACAATCGGATTTCTTGGGTTGCATACTGAACCTTCGGTACGGTGTATCTGAACGCTTGGATTCTCTGTGTCTTCGGACATTGGTAGGATTGTGGTACCCATTCGGTAAAGGTTGACGATTGCTCTTGTTCTGGTATTTTTAGTAAGTTATGTGCAGATGCAATATAGCTTTTTAGCGTATTTGGTACACGTGGTTGAGCTAAACTGTGAACTATAATGTCTAAGTACAATAGATTCTTGATAGAGCTCTCAACATCAGTATATTGTTGTGTGTAAGTAGTTAGTTTGGGAACTAAGTATAGGGCCTCTGTCTAAAAGACCCCTTCCACTCCCAAGAACCCAAGAATCGCTTAAACGCACTTCTGACAGTTAGAATAAACAGCGTTTAACAGTATATTTCCCTGAGGAGAACCTCCCTTGAGTAGGCAAAGTACTATAAGTAAATATTTCATGATCCTGCTAAAAGTAGGTACCCGAGTACCTTCTCTATAGTTTGACACGCCCGGTGCAACACTTGCATTTCTGTGAGAGGCCCTAAGCATAGTAAATAGTCCTTTTCCATTATTTTCTTCCCTATTGCATCTTGGAGTAGGTACTTGGAAGTAGGTACATGACCAATACGCGAGTAGATAAGGAGTCTCTTCATGTACAAAGGAGCCTTAAAAAGTCAGCTATATCTTCGACTAGTGAACCAACATCCCCCATACCTCCTTTGAATTTATGCATTGATTTGGGTGCCACTCCACTGTCGAAAGAAAGGCATAGGAGAACATTAGACTTCTCCTTAGATACATCAGAGGAAACACTAGTGCAAATGGAGGATCTCTCTCATTTACTCTCCAGACTCAATATCTTCCCTACCTTCAAGGGACAAGCTTATGAGGATGCTGATGATCATGTGAGGACATTCATCTCCTTATGCCATGGACGAGGTTTGCAGAATAGAGAGGATGCAATGGTGGTACTCTTCCCATACATCAGAAGGCCTTGCTGACAAATGGTACAGTCAATATGCAGATTGCCATTTTGCTACATGGGAGGCTCTGAAGACGGCGTTCTCATATACATTTCAACCAAATGACTCCTCGGAAAGAGCTCTACATCAGCTAGAGAATCTAAGGCTAAGATCAGGTGAATCCTTTCATGAAGTTCACACTAAGACTCCACATGCTCCAAGTGAGTTCTTGGTTAAAATGTGGATAGGAAAAGCTCTACCCAGGTCATCTCAGTAGAAGCTACGTGAGTCTCTTAGATTGGATGCAACCCTTAATGATTTTGTTGGAGCGGCATCACACATTGAAGAAGCTAGGTAACATTTTGAAGGGGAAATACAACCAAATTATGCAATAGAACTAGACCCTATTGGGCAACTGAGGAAAGAACTGGAGGCATTGAGAATGCAAAAAAATCACCAAGAAGAGAAGGTCTTGTGAGCGCCCCGTAGCACAGATGATAAAGTAGCCCAACTTCACCGTGAGTTAGAAGATTTGTGGACCACTCAGGATATAAGAGGGCAGATTTGGTGTACAATATATAACAACAATGGACATTCCAATGCTAATTTTCCTAATAGGGTAAGTTGTCAATTTTGAGGAAAGGACGGCCATGAAGCTAGAGAGTGTTACTACCTCAAGGGTACACAGCAACGAGGTAACCCTCAAGCTCTGGATTCATATTATGCTAATACTTCAAATGCACCTAATAGAGAGGAGAACCATACAACAAAGCCTAGATATAATAGGTCATTGATGTGTTATCGTTGTGGTAAGTATGGCCATATGAAAAATAGGTTTTCCCTTCAAGAAGATGCACTTCCTTGTCAACATTGTCTAGAGGCCATTGATCTCTATACCAAAGATTGCCCAAGAAGCCGCCCTGCTCCAATTCACATGATTGCACTCTCCCCATAAGTAGAAGGTATGACCACTCAGTCTTATGTTGTTTCATCTTCTTCAATACCCATGATGACTAGAGCTAGACAAGCGGCAGAAACTTGTAGAGAGGAACAACAAGGACTCCACGATAGGGAGGAGGAAAAGAAGATGGGATGGAAGGGCCAAGTAGATATTCAAGGAGCTTATGAAAGGATGGCTACTTCACTAAGAGACCAACCAACAAGTCTGCAAGAAGACACACATGTGGTAAACATTGAGCACATCTTGAAAGGTATTCATCACAAGGTTATTATGTACAAACTCATAAAGATGGATTCAAAAATAAGAAGTAAATTATTAAAGAGTGTACACTCTGCTTACTTGAGCCAACCAACTAGCATAGATGGTTTCATGGTTGATTTCCCCCCTGCACCCCTGGCAGACTACCAAAGCTCAAGGTTATCTGTTGTTATAAAGAATGAAGCTCTCACAGTTGTGATTATGGATGGAGGCTCTAGCATTAATTTGATACCACATTTCACAATGAGGAAACTAAATTTGAACCCCACCAAGATGGCACCATTCACAGTTACCCTAGCAGATCAACATCTAGTTGCACCAATTGGCATTATTGAAAAGGTACAGATGATAGTACAGGGTTGCCACTTTGTTCTAGATTTTGTGGTTATTGCACTTTTAAGAGACTTCTTACCATTTACTCCTGGGGAAACCTTGGCTAAGGCAAGCAAAAGCTTTGCAAGATTGGGGGAAAAACAAACTGTGGATCTCAACAAACACCAATAGCCAACTGCAATTACATTTGGAAGAGGGATTCAAGTCAGGGAAAACTACTGGGTATACTATGGACACTCAGGTAATGCCCTCTTTACCCCAAGAAGATGATGCATTATTGAATTGGATGATGGAAAGTACAAAGTGTTGCACGGTGGAAATCAATGAAATAGAGGAAGAAGTTGTAGAGGAAGGAGTTGCAGAAAAGGACCATGAAGTTCATAAGGAATTAGAGAATGAGAGTTTGCACTTGAGTACAAACATTGAAGGGGCAACTACTATAGAAGTATCAGGGAAGGAAAGTTATGAGCCTGAATGTAGAGAAGATCTCCCCTTTTCAGATATACCTCAAGGATGGACCAGAGAACATATTGCATAATATAAGCTAAATTTCACTCCTTTATAGAGTGGAGATGATTTATCAAGTAAGACTAGTCCTGAAACACTGGTTCAAGAAGTAAATCTAGGGGATGAAGAGAACCCTCAAGTAGTCCACTTGGCCTCTTGGTTATGGCATTAGCCCCCTTTACTACAGAAGTTAACTTCATTACTTTTTCTGCTTACAAAAATGTCTTCGCATGGTCCTACAAAGATCTAATAGGGACACCACAGGAGCTTGGATTACATCGGATACCCTTACTTGAGGGAGCCGTGCCTAAAAGAAGTAGGCCATATGGACTCAATCCAAAGTATGCAGAGGCGGTAAAGTTGGAAATTACAAAACTAGAAGAAGCAGGTATAATTGTTCCAGTAGAACATTCCAGGTGGCTTTCTTCTATGGTTATTATACCCAAGAAAAATAGTGGAAAAATAAGAGTCTACGTTGATTTTCGTGCCTTGAATAATGTGACTATTCAAGATGCATTTCCTCAGCCCTTCAGAGAGCAAGTACTTGAGGAAGTAGCCGGTCACACATTGTATAGCTTCCTGGATGGTTTTAGTGGCTACAAGTAGATAGTGATCCATCCTGATGATAGGGATGAAACAGCCTTCATTACTCCATGGGGCACTTATGTTTATACCCACATGGCTTTTGGCTTGAAGAATGCACCAGCTTCATTTAATAGAACAATGTATCTAATATTGGGAAAGTGGTTGACAACCTTTCTACGCATTTTCATGGATGACTTTCAGTGTTTTCAGGCACAGATAGAAGAGCGACGGTTAAGGACTTCCATGATCATTTGGAAAATCTAAAAGAGAACTTTGAGTAATGTCTCAAAACAGGTTTGAAATTAAATCCTGCTAAATGTCACTTTTTGGTCACCAAGGGCACTCTTCTTGGTCACATAGTATCTGCTGATGGGATAATGGTTGACCCTGCAAAGGTTACTACTATTCTCTCCATGCATATTCCACAAACCCCAAAGGAAGTGCAAAGCTTTTTGGGCCATGCAGGATACCATAGAAGATTTATACGAATGTATTCAGAAATAGCTAAGCCCTTATCAAGGCTTATGAGTAAAAAGATCCCTTTCTCATGGAGTCCTGAAGCTGAGAAAACATTTTGTGAAGTAAAATTGAGGTTATGTACTGCTCCACTTTAAAGTGTTCCTAAGTGGTCATTGGAGTTTCATGTGCATACAGATGCGAGTCTTCATGCTATTGGTGCAGTTTTAGCGCAACCATCATCACACAAAGTTGATAGACCTATCTGCTATGCTAGCACACTACTTACGAAGCCAGAAAGGAACTACAGTATGACCGAAAGGGGAGGTTTGGCTATTGTATTTTCTCTTCAAAAGTTTCGGAATTACCTTCTCGGTGTACATTTTATAGTCATATCTGACCATCAAGCCTTGAAGTACTTGATAAACAAACCTATGGTGGCTGGAAGGGTTTGGAGATGGTTACTCTATTTCAAGAATTCAACTTTGATATTCATATTAAGCCAGGAAGAGAGCACTACATGGCAGATCAAGTATCCAAGACCGCAATGAGCGAGAAGGCAACAGGTATTAATGATGAATTGGTGGATAGTAATCTCTTCCTAGTAGCACCTCAGACTGATTGGTATGATGGAATTCTCCATTTTCTCACTACTGGAAAACTCCCAAAAAATTTGACACCTATAGAAAAGAGAAGATTATTCCATAAAACAAAAGCGTACTCACTCATAAATGGGAATTTATATAGATATTGTCAAGATGATATCTTGAGAAAGTGTGTTTATCTAGAGGAGGTAAGCCTTTTGCTTGAGGCAGCACACAGTGAAGGGCATCTAAAACGGGAAGATTTGGCTCAAAGAATCATCCACAAAGGACTATGGTGGCCTCATATCTACAAGGATGCGATCAAGTTTGCTAAAGAATGCAACATTTGCCAGAGATGTGCTTCTACACCAACCATATTCAATTTCCCATGATTAGTCATATCTACAGGATCCCTTGCATTCGAACGATCGGGTCTTGATTTCATAGGACCAATTAGTCCAACTGGTCAACTTGGGGGTAAGAAGTATATTTTGATGGCCACATGTTATGCAACTAAATGGATTGAGGCTAATGCTCCTATGGATTGCACAACTTTAACAATAGCTAAGTTTTTGTATAAACGTATTTTCTCAAGATTTGGTTGCCCACTGGAAATCACTAGTGATAGAGGCACACATTTTGTAAATGAATTGCTCCAATTTATATTTGACAGGTACAAGGTTTTTTATAAAAAGTCTTGTGCTTACTATCCAAGGGCAAATGGCCAAGCAGAAAGCTCCAATAAGATTTTGATTGGGTTGCTGCACAAATTATCTTTTGATCTTCAAAGTTTTTGGCCACAAGCATTGATTGGTGCAATTTGGGCTTTCTGAACGACAAGAAGGGGAACCATTGGCAAGATTCCATTTCGCTTAGTATATGGAAAAGAGGCATTATCACCATTCAAATTTATTATCAAAAAAGAAATTGGAGCCAAAACCATTGGAATTGAACCTCCAATTAGGAGACTCCTGGCATTAGAAGAATACAGAGAAGGGGCAATGCAAAAACTTCAGGTAACACACGAAGAGCATAAGAGACTGCACGACACGTATCTTAGGTCCTGAAGTACAGGAAGGATCCTTGGTTTTGGTGCATCAGATCCCCCTAGTTTCAACCAAATTGGCGCCCAAATGGATAGGACCATATAGGGTGCTAAAGGTATTACCACATGGAGCAGTCTATGTGGACGATTTGCCGGGTAAGAGGATACCCCTGGTCAATATCTCCACGGTGAATAATTACCTGAATTAATTCAAATGGGAATCACTTCATTCACTGTATATACCATATTTCATGTAGTGTTTGTAGTTTATTTTGGTCTCATTGAAATAAGCAAAGACTTGATGTGGGGGTCTGTATCCCGGCATCTCTCTCTCTCTCTCTCTCTCTCTCTCCATGGAGCTCCCACCATCCCCTCCTACTCCCGCCCACAAGCCCCCCAGCCCACCCTCCCCCCCCACCCCCTCATACTCCCCCCCACAACCCCCACAGCCCACCCCCCCTGCCACCCCCTCATACTCCCCCCCGTAGCCCCCACAGCCCATCCCCCCGCCACCCCCTCGTACTCCCACCCGCAGTGCTCGTAGCCCACCCCCCCCTCTGCCACTCCCTCATACTCCCACCTGTAGCCTCCAGAGCCCAACCCCCCCTGCCACCCCCTCATACTCCCCCCCGCAGCCCCCACAACCCACCCCCTCATACTCGCATTCACAGCCCTCATAGCCCACCCCCCACCACCCCCTCACACTCCCTCCCCCGTAGCCCCCACAGCCCATCCCCCCGCCAACCGCTCATACTCCTGCCCACAACCCACCGCCTGCCACATTCTCTCTTTCTTCATCCAGTTGTCTCGATTTTTCCATCGTGTACGAGCTACAAACTTCACACTTACAAGCATGCAAAGAACTTGAAAAGAGCATTGATAAAAGGGCAGCTAGAAGAGACAAAAAGATGAAAGGGGAAGGGAAGAGGACTTCTTCAGTCTCTGCATCTCGATTTTGATGAGCCCTCGCCATCACCACTCCACACAAGAAAGGGCTGCCTTCGGAGGAGTTTGTTGCTCAGTCCGAGAGGACCTCCATTTCTTCTCCTAACCAACCGCACATATGGCATCCTTCCTATGAACTCTAAGCTTCGAGATGGGATATCAACACAGAATTTAGAAGGCGACAACAAGAGCATAAATGAACCTTTGCATAAACATAAGCAGTAGTGTGGGACATCGCTCACCTTTTAGTGGAGCTTGAGGATAAAGCCCGCGATTGAAGGAGGGGATGAGAAGACCAACCTTTCCCCCCATCTTGCTATCTCTCCATTCCACTCCACCCTTCCCCAACTCCAACCACTCTCCACTCCACCCTCCCCCAACTCCACTCCACCTTCCCTCACCTCCCAGCACTCCCCACTCCACCCTCCACTCCACCCTCCCTCACCTCCCACCACTCCCCACTCCACCCACAACAACCTCAACTCCACCCTCCACTCCACCTACCCTCAACTCCCACCACTCCCCACTCCACCCACACTCCACTCCAGCTAGGGCAACCTCAACTCCACCCTCCACTCCACCCTCCCTCAACTCCCACCAATCCCCACTCCACCCACACTCCACTCCACCCCTGACAACCTCAACTCCACCCTCCACGCCACCCTCCCTCAACTCCCACCACTCCCTACTCCACCCACACACCACTCCACCCACGACAACCCCAACTCCACCCTCTCCGAACTCCACCCACCCTCAACTCCACCCTCCCTCAACTCCCACCACTCCCCACTCCACCCAGACTCCACTCGTTCCACGGCAACCCCAACTCCACCCTCTCCCAACTCCACCCACCCTCAACTCCACCCTCCCTCAACTCCCACCACTCCTCACTCCCCCCACACTCCACTCCACCCACGGCAACCCCAAGTCCACCCTCCCCTCCACCCTCCCTCAACTCCACCCAACCTCCACGCCACCCACCCTCCACCCCACCCTCTCCCAACTCCACCCACCCTCAACTCCACCCTTCATTCCACCCTCCCTCAGCCCCACCACTCCCCACTCCATCGACACTCCACTCCACCCACACCCAAACTCCACCCTTCACTCCACTCAAACTCTACCCACCCACCACTCCACCCAAACTCCACCCACCCACCACTCCACCCACCCTCCACTCCACCCTCCCTCCACTCCACCCTCCCTCCGTCTCCCTCCCTATCTGTCTCTATTTTTTTCTTCTTCTTCTTCTCTCTCTCCCCCTTTTCCCACAATCATTGAGGACAAAGCTTATGATTTTTTACTATTTAGTGATGATGTGGAAGAAGACGAGTCATGACAAGAATGAATGGGGTTATTGGCTTATATGATAGTAAAGGTGGAAAGATTGAGAGATCTTTTTTTATTCTATGGGTGGTGGTGCATGGCTGTTCTAAGTCGGGAGTGATTTGTTTCGATAAGAAAGAGATCTCAGCTTGTATTCAAAAGTGACAATAAAAGTGTAAGTGGTAAAAGTGTAAGCGGATAAATGCAAAAGTGGTAAAAGTGTAAGTGGATAAATGATTGTTGCCGCTAACCCTTCGTGACGACTCCCTATTCTTGAGGATCTAATTCAAAACTAGAGGCGAGTACCATATTTGATCTAGCCCTCCAATTTTGGGTCAATCAATCGGTGCATATTCAGTGAACGTGGGAAATTGGCAAGTCCCTCTAGGCCTATTGGAGCCTATAAAAGCAATGGACTAGTGCTCATTGGATACAGATATACACATAGATACACATACGGGGCTTATTTGGGCATCTCTTTTTGACCTCTCTTTGCATTCAATGGCTACAAGCCTTCTGTAGGAAGTCACTCTATGGGGAGGATACAGAGCATGGGCTTACTAGTGGAGGGCTAATAGCACTAGAGTGTGAAGAAGTGGCTTGGTTTTGTCATTCAGTGTGAGTTAGTAATATTTCCATGCTCTTTCCCTTAGAGCAAGTCTTCACATCTTTGTACTGATCAGTGCAAGTCTGCATTTAGTTGTGCTCATTGTTTTAGACGAATCTCTTCTATTGATTTTATTTGGTTCTGGATTGACATGTTAGCACAGAGCATCAACTTTTGTAGCATTTCTTTTGCCTACATTGTAATCTTCTGTTCGAACTAAGGAGTGGTTTCATCCTTCACTATTGTCATTTAATCTTCTCTCTGAGTATTTACAATACTGTGCAACTATTGCGATCTCCCTTCTCACAAAAATGTTAAACGGTATACTTCCCTAAGGAGAACCTCCCTTGAGTAGGCGAAGTACTGGCAGTAAATATTGCATGATCCTGCTAAAAGTAGGTACCTCAGTACCTCCTCAGATTCTCTACATATTAGTTTGTGTGTGTGTGTGTGTGTGTGTGTATATATGTGTGTATGTATGTGAGGTGCATTCATCTTTTGAAATGGTTTTTGGCAAAATGCTTCCCATTCCTGATTCACTCATTCAAACTAATATTCCTAAGGCTGCTTATAATACTCAAGTTCCTATTTCTATACTTCACGAGGTTCACGAGCACATTAGGACAAATCAAGAACATTACACTTATAAAGTTAATAAGAAACAATTAGCAAAGTTATTTAAGGAAGTGATAATTCAAGGACATTTGCAAAATCATCTATAGCATTCTAAAGTCAAACTTGCATCATGTTATTAACGAACATTTTACATTCTTCAAGAGATTAATGAAAATTTATTTAGATAACATATACCATCAAACTAGAACATACACAAATCCTTTCAAATTAGTTTACTTAAACCATTCAAATGCACTTTAGCATTCATTGATATTGTTAATTTTTCTCCTTTGCTTGCAGAAGAATATGAAGTTTTAATTCTTGAGGAAATAATTAATTATGAAGTAACCACTACAAATACAAGTACTCAACATCATAGATATTTAGTAAACTATAAGAATAACTCTATTCAAGAATGTCACTAGATTGATGAGCCTTCAAGAATACCTCATGCGATAATTTTTGCATATCATTCGCATTCAAAATCAGCTCACTGCTTCAAAGGTACATTTTCATCCATGTGTCTTTACATGGAACATGCTCTTTTTTTGTTTACTCATGGGACATGTGACTAGCCAGACATATCTAATTTATTTCTTATGAATTGAGATCAAGTGCTTTTTCAACTAGGGGGCATGTTATCACTTATGGAATGATTGAACTATTGGAGTTTATTACTGAGATATTAGTATGCTTTGTGTTTTTATATAGAAGTGGAAGGCTCATGAGGGCATGGATGGCTTGGATATATTCCAAAAGTTCATGTAAATAAATGCCCATGAGGAGGGTTCTTTTCAGAAAGTGATAATAATAATGAGTAATATAAGGATCTCTATAGAGCGTAGTTTGGTAAACAAAAGATATGACTCTCGTTAAAAGAGAACAACTTTCTATTTTCACATTTGCTTTTCGAAGAGTCACCCTCTTTGTAATCTCTTTTTTTGATGTAATAGCTACATACACACACACACACTATAGACTTGTCCTACAAAGTGCATGGGAAAAGACTGCATCCAATACTGTGTATTGTTGCATCTATTGTGGAACTCTGCTTTATGTGTATTTTAAGATTTTGTACTTTCAATCTACGTATGTATGTAGATCTTGCAGTTAATTATAGCTAAGAGCTATGCCATAATTAGTTGAGTGATTTCTTCCTACCAACGAAGTGTTTTAGAGATGATAAGAATATAAACGACAAGAGCAAGACTATAGATAAGGAAATGAAAGGCTTAAAGGAAAGTTGAATTACAGCTAGGTACAAAATACAAAGGAGATGAAGTTACTAAAGGAGAATGGGGTCTACAAGGTAAGAGGCATGTAATTGAAATATCTCACAGAATTAAAAACTAGATTGGCATCCAAAGTTCGTTCTGAGCATTTATAGATCTAATTTAAGAAAAAAAAAGAAGCAATATCCATATATCAAAGATGGAAACCGTTTCTTACCTGACTGAAGTTATGAAACTACGTTTGTCTCCATTCTATGTTTGGAATCACTTTATGTTAGATACCAGATTGTCAGAACCTTTTGTCAGAACCCTTTGTTAGACCTCTCTGCGAAGCTTATCTTCACACCTACCTTTCTGACTTGTCCTTTAATGCCGAGGCATTTAGCCTGGCTTTATATTGTATGTACTTTTGATGAATTATAATCTATGTTCGGAATCACTATATGTCAGATACCACATTGTGAGAACCTTTTGTCAGAACCCTTTGTGAGACCTCTCTGTGAAGCTTATCTTCACACCTACCTTTCTGACTTGTCCTTTAATGCCAAGGCATTTAGTCTGGCTATATATTGTATGTACTTTTTATGAATTATAAGGCGCATCTTCTATTTCACATCTGCGTGTATACTTTGCCATAGCTCTGTCATTGTGCTAATTCTCTGTGTTAAGCTCCATCTCTATAGCTTCTTATGTGCACAGATTTCAACAAGTTATAGCTTGTAAAAGATGGAAAATACACCATCTTTCTGCGAACAATTAATTAAGATCCAAATGAGAAGCATGAAACCAAAATGTTAATAGATCATCCATAAGAGCCTCAACATTAGAGGTTCCTCTCGTATCTATTGCGTAAACGGAATGCTTGTGGTTTTAAGGAGGATGCATAGAGGCTAATGAGCTTACCATTACAGGATATTATTCATTTGCATGTAGATTGATGAACCTACCATTATTCGAGATGATGAAGCGCATGAATGCCACAAGATACATGTTAGAAGATAATTCGTGATCTTTCTTTGTAGGGACATGATGGTTCTTTTCTTTTGGGATGGTAATCGTGTAAAATGAACAAGCAGGTGTATCTCATACACAAGATGTGCATATGTTAGCCATTTAAGACTTAATATCCATGTAGCTATAGACGAATTTTGAATGCATGGTGAAAAAGGTATCTAATGGGTAAATGCGTTAGGAAGGATTTTAGATGCGTTTCTTCTAGTTCTCCTCTTTTGAAAATGATACTCAGCAAACACAGATAAATTTCGAGAAACTTGCCATCTCGTCTGAAGCCGCATCAGATTCAAATATAGTTATCCATGTTGAATGCAGCATCATCCATTTTTTGAGAAGATACTATACAGACACGGAAGACCACAGGAACAATGACGGAGAACTGACTAAGAATGTGCGTGACTGGAAGGAGATATATGACATGGCGCCTGGTGGTTCCCTTAAGCTTCCTGCAAACTTTGATGCAGATGATACTAGCTCTGATACCACTCTGTGGAGTGTGCGAGCTATGGTGACTCCATCTGCAGAGTCACACAGCAACACAGGCACGACGAAGAAGAAGTCAAACTATTTTGAGTTTTAAAGTACAATTCCACGATATCAACAGAAGACCACATAAACAAAGGAAAGAAAAAGAAAAAGAAAAAATAAAAGATTTATTATGAGCCTTGGTCGCTCTCACGTCACAAAGAAATCGAAAACAAATTTGATTGATTTACAGACTGATATCCTTCTACTCTCTTACCAGAAGCGCTCATATACTTTTAAGATGTCTTAAATATCATGAGACACAGTAATCAAGTACGCAACTTGAGATTATAAGTAGATCGATGAGCTTTAAGTTGATTGAATAAATCCTTCTTCTTCGCAACGCTCTTCGTTGATTTCCTGTGCAGAGCGTACGTGAATGCAGCACAAGTGATCTAATCTTGAATGCTTTCTCGGTTGCCAAGTAAAAAATTGGCGCACTGCAAAGATCGAACACGAGTAACTTCTCTTTCACTACATTTTCTGGAAGTCTTCTAATTACTCTGCCGCAACATTCATCTTAAACATACCCTCAAAGTTTTCTGAGTCCTTGCTCCGCCAAACATCTTATACTTTTGTCGGCCTTTTGGATACGATCAAGTGGAGTATCTGTTTTCATAAGTTCAACTCATGATCCGTGGTCCAGCGGACCACTATGATAACAACCTAGTGCTTTCCACGGGGCGAGCCCCCTCCCGGCGTCTGATTTTATGCATTCCTCATCTTCCCGAACGTCCATAATACAGACTCTCGCCGACGAAGACGCCGCCTCTCGTTTCTAATTTTCTACCGATCTACAGTCTGATTTATGGCTGACCTACAGTCTGATCCTTCAAGAGATAGAAATGGAAATTGAGAGTCTGATCCATCAGAAACTAAAGACGACAAAGAAATAGAAACTAAAGACGACAAAGAAACTAAAGACAACAAAGAAATAGAAACTAAAGACATAAAATGTTTACATCGCCGCAATATTCAGCTATTACAAGATCATCTATCTTCAGGATCCCAATTGCTATGCGTTTAATTTTCTGTGTCCTCTAAACTCGAGGGCTCCTGCACTTCCATGATTGGCACACAACTGCGGAAGTATTCTCTTGCATGCCTGTACTTAAGCTTGAGTGTGAGAAGAGAAATTTCAGCCTGGAGCAGTTGGTTTTGATGGGGTCCGCAAGCTTCTGATTTACGGACTGAGAGCTTGCGGCAGCTTCTTCCCGAAGCATGAAATACGTGCGCTTGTTGATCTCCTTCTTTGCGTTGTTCTGGCCAGTAAGCTTTGCGTTAGAGATTTGAAGCTTCAGTTTTGTCAACCGTCTACTTTGAGACCAACGTGTCATGTTGTGGAGTATGGTTAACTCCTTTGAATGCTTCATACTTGTCGATGGAGATAGTTGCAGTAGATTGAACGAAGCTCCTTCATTCCCTTTCTTTATCTACTCAGCTCTTATGATGGATGATATACTTCTCAAGACTCGTGGATTGACTGTTGATAAATAAAGAGATCAAGATGTGGAAACTTAAAAAACTTTCTAGAATGAAATTAAACACTCTCAAATATCTATAGCACTTTAAAACACTTGATTTTGATATTCCAATAGGGAGAATCAACCTCTACAAGTTAGACTAATTTTTGGTACTGTTGTCTGCCTATGTGGAGAGACACACCTTCACTGTTTACAACTTTACTCAGAGATCACTAGGCACATAGTCACAAAATTCACACAACCTTGATAATACTCTATAAGCAATCAAATGCAAGTGGAATCACTTGAAATGGATACCAGGTGGATGAAGTACATCCAAAACAAAATAGTGCTGGAAACTAGCTCACCCCTTAGAAAGGTACTAAGAAATGGTTAACTATAGAGAAGAATAAGCTATCAAAAGTAACTAGTTGAGCAAGAGATACTATGTATAGCAATTTCTTTACACTCTATACTAACTCTAGGAAGAGAGTAGAGGCCATTGACTCTCTTTTTCATGACCTGATTCATACATATATAGGGTGTCCAAAAGTGCTCCTACAATTCTCCAGAATCTCTCAATCAGCCATTTTTAGTAAGCTATGATTTAGGAAAGTGTTTGAAGGTTCTTGGTAGCTGAAATTTGTGATATGAAGCTTCTTATTAATAGGTCAACTTGTTATTTAAGTCTTTGAGAATTTAGTTATGATTCGGACGGGTTTCGCAAGCTTCTGATTTACAGACTGAGAGCTTGCCGCAGCTACCTCCCGAAGCATGAAATACGTGCGCTTGTCGATCTCCTTGTTTGCGTTGTTCTGGCGAGTAAGATCTGCGTTAGAGATTTGCAGCTTCAGTTTTGTCCACCGTCTTCTTCGAGACCAGCATGTCATGTTGCGGAGTATGGTTAACTCCTGTGAATGCTTCATACTTGTCGATGTAGATAGCTGCAGTAGATTGAGCGAAGCTCCTTCGTTCCCTTTCTTTATCAGCAAAGAGTCTCTACGTGAATCCTTTTCTCTTCCATTTTGTAGTAGCTTCTAAGTTCTTGGAAATTGGACGTCCAAGCCCACAAAGACTCTCTCCTTCTACCATACACATGAGCACACAAGGCAAAGGTACAACATCGCTTGGAAATGATCTAAATTTTCACATTCCACTTCATGGCTGCAATCTTCTGTGAGTGATCCTACACAAATAAACACATTAATATATCAAATTTGTGCCATCCATGTATTTTACTCTTGACTACTTCTAAAGAGTAACAATTGGTAAATATTTTTTCAACGGACAAATAGATTAGAAGGCACTAAACAACATAACAATGCATATTCAGTTCTCAATGAGAGAAAGGAAGAATTGAAAATACATGGTTTGTACCAAGCAAGAAGCACATTCTACTTCTGTATCCTTTCTTGAACATGTCCCGTACATTCAAGGATTAAACGCATAGCTAGTGGGATCCTGAAGATAGATGATCTTATGGGTAGATCCTGCACAGTCTTCGAGGTCTTACACTTGATGTGGTAAATATGAAGATTGTTCCTCTTTTCGAGAGCAATTGCAGTTCTCAAATAAAACACGCAGTTCTCAAATATCATAGTCACCTGCGGTATGTTTTGCAAAATTGGGCCAGCTTAATGTTCAAGTTTTCGGTCCTCGATAGAATGATGAAATGAAGTCTCTCTATTTCTTAAACCATTAAACACACTGTCTCTCTATTTATCAGCAGTCAATCCACGAGTCGGGAGAAGTATATCACCCATCATAAGAGCTGAGTAGTATGTGCATGTGCGGATCTGAGAAAAAGAGTAGGCAGAGAAAGAGAGAGTTATTAAATTCAGGTTGAGGAATCAAAACTCAAATTTTTCGAAAGAGTAGGGAGAGGAAGAGAGAGTTATGAACTACAGGTTAAGCAATCAAAACTCAACAGATTACGGAGAGGAAGAGAGACTTATGAACTTCAGGTTGAGCAATCAAGGGAGCTTTTGAATATCTGTATTGGAGCTCATCCTTCTCAGCTAGAGCCTTTTTGGGAGGACAAGTGTGTGTGTGAGAGACAGAGAGAGATCATAATTTTGGGTAAAACAAGCTTATTTATGTGATTGCCACCTATTTCTTACATGTCTTTCCAATGTTGTTCTTCCTTAACAATGGAAGGAGTCTTTGTATATGCAACATATGTATATGCAGTCATTTGGTAAGAGCTATCTGTATATGTTGATTTTGTGTTAGGCTTCATTTTGGCTGCATTTGCCCATCACTTTTGGGAGCGGTAGATACTCACTTTGAAGAGCTTCTTGTGAGTTCATGGTCATGGTGTGTGTGTGTTTTGGGTTGCATGTATGAGCATGCATTCATTCTTAGTATGACATTAGTGGGGATGTCATACTATTATGTTGATGCTATGTATAATGGAGCAGATTTGCTATATAGTCTTAAATGTTAATAGATCATCCATAAGAGCTTCAACATTAGAGATTCCTCTCATATCTATTGCGTAAGAGGAATGTTTATGGTTTTAAGGAGGATGTATAGAGGCTGATGAGCTTACCATTACAGGAGATTATTCATTTGCATGTAGCTTGATGAACTTACCATTATTCGAGATGATGAAGCGCATGAATGCCACAAGATATATGTTAGAAGAGAATTCGAGATTATTCTTTGTAGGGACATGATGGTTCTTTTCTTTTGGGAATGGTAATCGTGTCAAATGAACAAGCCGGTGTATCTCATACACAAGATGTGCATATGTTAGCCATTTAAGACTTAATATCCATGTAACTACAGACGAATTTTGAATGCATGGTGAAAGGGTATCTAATGGGTAAATGTATTAGGAAGGACGAATAAATTCCAAGAGATCTATTACTTTAGATTTTAGATTTTACATTCCTTTCTTCTAGTTCTCCTCTTTTGAAAATGATACTCAACAAACACAGATAAATTCCGAGAAACCTGTCATCTCGTCTTAAGCTGCATCAGATTCAAATATAGTTATCCATGTTGAATGCAGCATCATCGTTTTTTCGAGAAGATGCTATATAGACACGGTTGACCAGAGGAAAAATGACGGAGAACTGACTAAGAACGTGCGTGACTGGAAGGAGATATATGACATGGCGCCTGGTGGTTTTTGAGCTTCCTGCAAAGTTTGACGCAGATGATACTGGCTCTGATACCACTGTGTGGAGTGCGCGAGCTATGGTGACTCCATCTGCAGAGTCAGACAGCGACACAGACATGACGAAGAAGAAGTCCATGGATACCGCGCCCCTCTACTGGCGGTCAAGAAAAACATTCATATCAAACTGTTTTGGTTTTAAAGTACAATTCCACATCATCAACAGAAGACCACAGGAACAAAGGAAAGAAAAAGTAAAAGAAAAGAAAAATATTTATTCTTAGCCTTGCTCGCTCTGACGTGACAAAGAAATCGAAAACAAAATTGATTGATTTACAGTCTGATATCCTTCTACTCTCTTACCAGAAGCGCTCATATACTTTTAAGATGTCTTAAATATCATGAGACACAGTAATCAAGTACGCAACTTAAGATTATAAGTACATCGATGAGCTTTAAGTTGATTGAAGAAATCCTTCTTCTTCGCAACGCTCTTCGTTGATTTCCTGTGCAGAGCGTACGTGAATGCAGCGCAAGTGATCTAATCTTGAATGCTTTCTCGGTTGCCAAGCAAAAAATGAGCGCACTGCAAAGATCGAACACGAGTAACTTCTCTTTCACTACATTTTCTGAAAGTCTTCTAATTACTCCGCCGCAACATTCATCTTAAACATACCCTCAAAGTTTTCTGAGTCCTTGCTCCGCCAAACATCTTATACTTTTGTCTGCCTTTTAGCTACGATCAAGTGGAGTATCTGTTTTCATCAGTTCAACTTATGATACGTGGTCCAGCGGACCACTATGATATCAACCTAGTGCTTTCCACGGGGCGAGCCCCCTCCCGGCGTCTGATTTTATGCATTCCTCATCTTCCCGAACGTCCATAATACAGGCTCTTGCCCACGAAGACGCCGCCTCTCGTTTCTAATTTTCTGCCCATCTACAGTCTGATTTATGGCTGACCTACATCTGTTGATTGCTCTGAGAAGCGAGAATGAATAACGCAGAGATCAGACATAGGAACTATCTCTCAGTATATTTATTGACAAGATTCGACAGACACAACGCAAAAATAAAAAGAGGAAGAGTCTTTCTATTAGAGAACCTTGTATCGTGAACACATATCATTTAGAAACAATATCATTAGACATAAAATGTTTACATCGCCGCAGTATTCAGCTATTACAAGATCATCTATCTTCAGATCCCAGTAGCTATGCGTTTAATCTTCTGTGTCCTCTAAACCGAGGGCTCCTCCACTTCCATGATTGGCGGACAACTTCTGCGGAAGTAGTCTCTTGCATGCCTGTACTTAAGTTTGAGTGTGAGAAGAGAAATTTCAGCCCCGAGCAGTTGGTTTCGGACGGGGTCCGCAAACTTCTGACTTACGGACTGAGAGCTTACGGCAGCTTCCTCCCGAAGCATGAAATACGTGCACTTGTCGATCTCCTTGTTTGCGTCGTTCTGACGAGTAAGCTTTGCGTTAGAGATTTGCAGCTTCGAGACCAGCGTGTCATGTTGCGGAGTATGGTTAACTCCTTTAAATGCTTCATACTTGTCTACGGAGATAGCTGCAGTAGATTGAACGAAGCTCCTTCGTTCCCTTTGTTTATCTACTCAGCTCTTTGATGGATGATATACTTCTCCCGACTCGTGGAGTGACTGTTGATAAATAGAGAGACAATGTGTTTGACGGTTTAAGAAATAGAGAGACTTCGTTTCTTCATTCTATCGGGGACCGGAAACTTGAACATTAAGATGGCCCAGTTTTGCAAAACATACCGCAGGTGACTGTGATATTTGAGAACTGCGTTTTTTATTTCTTGCTCTCGAAAAGAGGAACAATCTTCATATTTACCACAGCAAGTGTAAGACCTCGAAGACTGTGCGGGATATACCCAAGATCTTGTACTAGGATAGCGCAACACACGATTAAAGTTTGGAACATAAAGTACACTACCGAGAAACAAACCCAAAACACCTCTTGACAAGATGGGCATACATGATACACCCTTGCGAACACCAACTATACATTACCTTTGGTACGGACTCCCTTGATGTGTAGTCGGAGCTTGAGACACAAATCTATTAAGGAAGAGTGCAAATGCTACAAAATCACTAGATTGATGGACATAATCGTGCAATCTATGAGGGAAGCCTAAGTCTCTCTCTCTAGAGACACACACTTGTGGGAAGCCATTGTCTAGGTATCTACGCTAGGAGCAAGCACCATGCACAAGCAAAGAGTGTTTGTGATGTGTACGTTTGCATGCATAGTTGCCTTTGTCCAATTATTCCATTGTGTGAGGGCCACGTGTAGTTCAATAGAATATCATTGTGTTAGGTATTTGTTGAATGTCGATAGAATATCATTGTGAATGAGTTCATCAGCTTTGAATGTCAACAGTTGATCTTGGGTGCCTAATTTTGGCATCAGGCACTCGTCCTTAATATCTATGTTATTAATGATGTATCTCCACTCCATGAGGTAGCCACCAAGAGTGTATGAGACACTAGTCACCCAAAAATATAAACTTTTTAGAATACAAAGGATCACATCCTTTTTAGAATACAAAGGATTACATCCTTGCCTCTAATAATTCCAAAGAAGTTTGGGATACACTAGCAAGTCTATATGAATATAAAACTCCTTCAAAGATTTATGCTTTAAGGACCAAGTTTCACAATGTTTGTAATCATGCCCAAGACATCATCACAACGTTGATAGCCCAATTTGACAAATACCAAAGAAAGTTTATATCACTGTTGATCAGTTATGCTAATTGGATTAACTATTTTGAAAATGTTATCAGGTATGAAGGATGAAGCAGGACATATGTTCATATTAGGGTTTACCCTAAGTACTTAATTAATGAGTATTTATATTTATACATGCTAGAAACATGGGTATATAACTCTAGTTCATATGATTTATGACAATAGGGTTCATTTGAAGGGTCTCAAAAGGTTCTAATAGGTTCTAATAGGTTCATGTTAGAGTTTATTTATGTTCCAAAGGGTTAATGATAGGGTTTATTTAAATGTTAATGAGCTAATGGTAGGATTCCAAAAGGGTTTTAAGGGGTTTAGTGTGCAAGAATGAAGATTAGCCTTAGTTTGAAGGGTTGAAACAAATAATATTTAATGAAATTAATCTATAATTTAACATTGGTTAACCTACAAATTTAATTTATGGTTTAATTTGTTAATTTAATAGTGTGTATACTTTTAAATACTAAGGTTCTAATTAATTAAACCCTTAAACTAAGATTGAATTAAATGATTTATTTAAAATAAGAAATATAGGCTAATTAAATTAAAAATGGTAAATTAAATGGATAAATAACTAGTGGTCTATATGAGTACTAGGAAAAAGAATGGTTTATAGAAGATGTGTAACTAAAGTGATTGAAAGAGTGGTTGGAATAAATGATGCAATTAAAGGAAGTTAAAGAGAAACTTTAAATGAATGGTGTATATGAAAAAGGTTAAAAGAATGGAGTAAGTGAGTTGTGTAAATAAAGTCAATTTAAAGTGTGGTGAAAGTAAGGAGATTAAAGTGTGGTTGTAGATTAAAAGTTAAAACCAAAAGAGTGGATTAGGAAGGACTTGTGTATGTATTGAAATGTGTGTTGAGCTCAAGTTTCTCCTAATGTTTTTTGCAGAAACATTGAAGATTACAATCAATTAAAGTGAAGTGAAGACAATTGAAGTGAAGCGGCAGCCTAAAGATCCATTTAAATCTTATTTCTCATTTAGTCAACTATCCAATTGACTAGACATTTATCCAATTGTTTAGGCCTTCCAGTTGTATTAGATTTATTGATTCGAACCATTAGCTTATCAATTAATTTATTTAAGCAGTTTTGCAACAATATTCTTTCCCATTACTTTCATCAAGAACCATTAGCATATCAATTAATTCATTCAAACAGTTTAGCATCATATTGTTTCATTAGTTTTTCCATTACTTTCCTTGATGTCTTCTAAGTTAGTTCATGAGTCTGAGCACAGTACTATTGAAAATATTGAAAATATTGAAAATGTTCCGCCAACTCTAGACAGACCTGAACCCTCTAGCTTACCTGAAAGTTTCGTAGAAGAACCCATTATGGAAGTTTCAATCTCATATCAGGAAGCTGTTGCTATGTACGAGGCTGCCCGTCCTTACGGTCCATAGCTAGTTAAAACTATTTACTTTTGGTAAGAAAACTTTAGTTTCAGTCATAGAATTAGGTAATTTATATTGTTTTGTCATTAGAACCCTTATTTCCTTAAGCCTGAGTCCGCTACAGACACCCTGCGTGTGCCGAACGATTTAGGCGGATGACTTGATCCACCAACCGAGGCTTGGTCTGAGTCCCTCCAGTAGTGTGTGTTGTATGTGCGTGTATGTGTTATGTGTGAATGTGTTGTGTGTATGTGATGTATGTGTGTGAAGTGTGTGTATGTGATGTATGTGTGTGAAGTGTGTGTATGTGATGTATGTGTGTGTATGTGAAGTGTATGTGTGTGTGTGAAGTGTATGTGTGTGTGTGAAGTGTATGTGTGTGTGAAGTGTGTGTATGTGATGTATGTGTGTGTATGTGAAGTGTATGTGTGTGTGTGAAGTGTATGTGTTATGTGTAAGTGTGAGTATGTGATGTATGTGTGTGTATGTGACGTGTGTGTGTTATGTGTGTATGTGTTATGTGTGATGTGTGAATGTGTTATGTGTGTATGTGTGTATGTGATATGTGTGTGTGTGTGTATGATGTGTGTGAGAGAGAGACTCTCCCTCCCTCCTCAGCGCTGCGCGCTACAGCACCGAAGAGAGAGAGAGAGAGGAGAGAGAGAGAGAGAGAGAGAGAGAGAGAGAGAGAGAGAGAGAGAGAAAGAGAGAGAGAGAGAGAGGTTCCCTCCCTCCCCCCTGCAGAACTACGCGCGGCAGCACGCAAAGAGAGAGAGAGAGAGAGAGAGAGAGAGAGAGAGAGAGAGAGAGAGAGAGAGAGAGAGAGAGAGAGAGAGAGAGAGAGAGAGAGAGAGAGAGAGAGAGAGAGAGAGAGAGAGAGAGAGAGAGAGAGAGAGAGGAAAGAGAGAGAGAGAGAGAGAGAGAGAGAGAGAGAGAGGAAAGAGAGAAAGAGAGAGAGAGAGAGAGAGAGAGAGAGAGAGAGAGAGAGAGAGAGAGAGAGAGAGAGAGAGAGAGAGAGAGAGAGAGAGAGAGAGAGAGGCAGGCAGAGAGAGAACGGGGAAGAGAGAGAGAGAGAGAGAGAGAGAGAGAGAGAGAGAGAGAGAGAGAGAGAGAGAGAGAGAGAGAGAGAGAGAGAGAGAGAGAGAGAGAGAGAGAGAGAGAGAGAGAGAGAGAGAGAGAGAGAGAGAGAGAGAGAGAGAGAGAGAGAGACAGAAGAGAGAGAGAGAGAGAGAGAGAGAGAGAGAGAGAGAGAGAGAGAGAGAGAGAGAGAGAGAGAGAGAGAGAGAGAGAGAGAGAGAGAGAGAGAGAACGGGGAAGAGAGAAGAGCAGATAGAGAGAGAGAGAGAGAGGAGAGAGAGAAGGAAAGAGAGAGAGAGAGAGAGAGAGAGAGAGAGAGAGAGAGAGAGAGAGAGAGAGAGAGAGAGAGAGAGAGAGAGAGAGAGAGAGAGACTCTCCCTCCCCTCCTCTGTCAGCACGGCAGCGCGCAGACAGAGAAGGAGAGAGAGAGAGAGGAGAGAGAAGGAAAGAGAGAGAGGGAGAGAGAGAGAGAGAGAGAGAGAGAGAGAGAGAGAGAGAGAGAGAGAGAGAGAGAGAGAGAGAGAGAGAGAGAGAGAGAGAGAGAGAGAGAGAGAGAGAGAGAAAGAGAGAGAGAAAGAGAGAGAGAGAGAGAGAGAGAGAGAGAGAGAGAGAGAGAGTGAGAGAGAGAGAGAGAGAGAGAGAGAGAGAGAGAGAGAGACTCTCCCTCCCCTCCTCTGTCAGCGCGGCAGCGCGCAGACAGAGAAGGAGAGAGAGAGAGAGGAGAGAGAAGGAAAGAGAGAGAGAGAGAGAGAGAGAGAGAGAGAGAGAGAGAGAGAGAGAGAGAGAGAGAGAGAGAGAGAGAGAGAGAGAGAGAGAGAGAAGGAAAGAGAGAGAGAGAGAGAGAGAGAGAGAGAGAGAGAGAGAGAGAGAGAGAGAGAGAGAGAGAGAGAGAGAGAGAGAGAGAGAGAGAGAGAGAGAGAGAGAGAGAGAGAGAGAGAGAGAGAGAGAGAGAGAGAGAGAGAGAGAGAGAGAGAGAGAGAGAGAGAGAGAGAGAAGGAGAGAGAGAGAGGAGAAAGAAGGAAAGAGAGAGAGAGAGAGAGAGAGAGAGAGAGAGAGAGAAAAGAGAGAGAGAGAGAGAAAGAGAGAGGCACAGAAAGAGACAGAGAGAGAGAGAGAGAGAGAGAGAGAGAGAGAGAGAAAGAAAGAGTTAGGAGAGAGAAAATGATTTATATTAACATTAATCTAAATTAAATATAATTATATTAATTAATTAGTTAATATTACATTGTTTAATTAATTATATCTATTTAGTTATATTACTACATTATTTCAATTAAATATAAGTACTTTTATTAAGATATTTAAGAAATTGGTATTCTAAATACTTACTTCCAAAAGTTTAATTAGAGTTTTTTAGCATATGAAGTGTTATATGCATTAGCATGAATATGTATGTGTATGCATGATTAATATGCATAAGCATGCATGTATGTTAGTATGCATAAGCATGTGTATGAATGCATGTGTTTGAATGATTAATGTGTTAGCATGCATGTATAAATGTGTGTTACCATATTTATGAAAGTATATTAGTATGTATAAGATTATGTGTTAACATGTGCATTAGCAGATATTAGCATTTGAAAGCATGTATGTAAAGTACATTAGTATGCGTGAGGAATGTATGCATTAGAGTGTATGTGAATACTTTAATGTATGCATGAGCATATGCATGTGTATGAAAAATGTATGAGAAGAATGTCTTTTATGTTTCTCATTAATTTCTTGTTAGATAACTAATATTCCTAATGTTTTTTGCAGAAACATTGAAGATTACAATTAATTGAAGTGAAGACAATTGAAGCGAAGCGGCAGCTTAAAGATCCATTTAAATCTTATTTCCCATTTAGTCAACTATCCAATTGACTAGACATTTATCCAATTGTTTAGGCCTTCCAGTTGTATTAGATTTATTGATTCGAACCATTAGCTTATCAATTAATTTATTTAAGCAGTTTTGCAACAATATTCTTTCCCATTACTTTCATCAAGAACCATTAGCATATCAATTAATTCATTCAAACACTTTAGCATCATATTGTTTCATTAGTTTTTCCATTACTTTCCTTGATGTCTTCTAAGTTAGTTCATGAGTCTGAGCATAGTACTATTGAAAATATTGAAAATATTGAAAATGTTCCGCCAACTCTAGACAGACCAGAACCCTCTAGCTTACCTGAAAGTTTAGTAGAAGAACCCATTATGGAAGTTTCAATCTCATATCAGGAAGCTGTTGCTATGTACGAGGCTGCCCGTCCTTACGGTCCATAGCTAGTTAAAACTATTTACTTTTGGTAAGAAAACTTTAGTTTCAGTCATAGAATTAGGTAATTTATATTGTTTTGTCATTAGAACCCTTATTTCCTTAAGCCTGAGTCCGCTACAGACACCCTGCGTGTGCCGAACGATTTAGGCGGATGACTTGATCCACCATCCGAGCATCTCTCACGACCCGACATTGGTGAACCCGACGTGAACAAACGGGCTTGCAGCTCAGGTATAAAATTTAAATTTTTCGTGCATGTGCATACATGATATCGACAGGTTGGATTGCAGAAGCTTCTTCATCCGTGGGAGTAGTGGCTTTGTCTTTGACTCCTTGCACTCTTCTAGGTGTTGAGGGCTGTTCCCTAGGGAACTGAGCGCCTCCACGAAGAGTGGCAAGTAGCTATCCTCATCTCGCCACCCCTTTTCATCGACAAGAACGTTTGCACAATCATCCATTAGCAACTGATGTATTAGATTTTGATTCTATTAAAAATTGTATAAACTTATACACAAGTCACTCTTTAAGCCTCTTCTTCGATTCAGATTCCAGGTATTTATATTTGGATTCTTTTTGCTTGCACATAATTAAATGAAAATGACATCTAATGTAGAGAATCTTCTGCATGATATGGAAGCACGACTAATTTCATCTATAGATTTAAAGCTTCATTCCAAGTTTGAGTCCTTAAACTCGTTTCTTTCAATCTTAACTACAGTAGTATCTGATTTTAATGCAAATCTTAAGTTAATAGATACTCAATTTGATCACGAGTTTAGGAATTTAGAAGGAATTCTTCATTATGAACTCTCAAATCTGAATGAAAATATGGAAACAATAGTAAATCATGTAAAAGAAATTTCATCATTCAAAACGATTGGTCATGAAATTGCAAGTTTAAAGGAGAACATTGAAAGGTTAAACAATCAAATACACGAAAGTGCTACATGTGAATGCAAAGATAGATATCAAGTACGAGTTCAAAGTAGATCTATGTATTCTATTGACGAAAATCCTTTACCCGATCATAGAAAAGTTGATCCTAAGGCTTTATATCAAAGACCGAAGAGAACTGTAAGATGCTTCTGGTGTGACCAACTAGGTCATACTTATGGGAATTGTATGGCCTATGAGAAAGCATGTAGCCAACAATTGGTATTAGAAAGTGAACAGAAAATATGTGATTATCAAACGCATCTACCATTGAGATTAAACTTAGGTAGAGGAGGAATGATAGACTATTTTGACCAAGAAGAATTCAGTCCTAAAATCAAACTTCAAAAACAATGGAAACCTAAGAGTCATAAGGAGAAAAGCAATGTATGTCAATTACATTCTATGAACACCAAGATTGTGCTTAACTGTGAATGTTTGGACAATGATCAAAACCTTATTAAACCTAAATCTATGAATAACATTGATCTTCAAATTAAATCTAAGGATCAAGAAACATTGAAAAAGTTTAAGAAAGAAGAAAATGTAAAGATAAAAGATGATGAAAATGAACAATCAATTGATGGAAATATAGATATACAGGCGGTTAAAACAGAACCTAAAGTCATAGAAATTGACAATAAATGTGATCAAAATAAAAATGATGAAAGAATAGTACAAACATCTGAAGACGAAAATCTTCAACTTCAGTCAGAACATGACAAGAATATGGGAAAATGGGTACAAGAAGCCATATGGAAGATTGAAAATAATATCAAAAACTCATCTAAAGGTAAGAAAAAGGAGAAGAATTTAAGTGAATAGTTTTATTGTGATGGAATTGTTTATTGAAGATAAAACATTTCAAATTTTAATTTTTGCTTGCTGAATATATGTTGTTTTCCTAAAAATTGAGAAACATATACCTAAATTGTTTAGTTTTAATGTTTGAAAAGCTAATTACAAACTTATGATTAAGTTTACATTACGATTTGTTTAATCAAAAGAATTCTAAAATATGAAAACACAAAGTTTGTTTCAAATTAAACAAAAACATGTTTGTAATTATGCTTGCAAATGATTTTGATCAATATGCTTGTCATTTCCAAAACTTATGATAAATTTATGATTTTTTTTTCTTTCACAAATAAGAAGAAATCTATTATGAAGAACAATTATGAAGAATATTATTATGATGAATATTTTGCACAAAATGATCTTTGTTTACAACAATTAAGATGATATACTTTTAAAAGAAAGAAATATATATGATATAAATATGATCATGATAAATATGAAGAACATGAAAAAATTGTTACAATATGAGGATGATTTTATTGATATACCATATGATGAGTAAGAGGAACTTTTATAATCCAGATATGAATTTTTCATTGATATAAAAAAAATGATGCTCATTTATAAAGATACAAGTTAAAAACTTTGAACATTTTGATTTTTCCTAAATTTTATGAACTTTGTTTCATAGGTTGAAAAACCTATTTAAAAAAAATAAGAATGCATTATTTATGATAATTATAACCACTATGAATTTCTTATGATGAAATTTATGACATGATGAAGATGAATCTGATAGAATATATGACTTTATATTTGCAAGATAAATGATAATGAAGATTACTTGTTTTGTAGCTTCTATTTTATAAGTGATTACAGGTTCTGAAGATGCATTGATCAAAGCAATTAAAGATGTTATGCCAAAAGTTCTGATGAATTTAAAGAGAGTAGATTAAAGATGAAGCAGATTGAAGATAAAATTGATTTTAGGTCGTATTTTTCTTTGTCTTAAAATTTTGTTTTACGTATTTTATTTGCATTCATATAAAACTAATTGATAAAGTCTGGAATGAAAAATATTATTTTATAAAGGACTCTATTTAACCATATTAGGGAAATAAACATAATTTATATTTCTACATTTATAGATTAAGTGAGATTTGTTAAAAATAGAAGAATTTGTAGTTCATTTAGATAACGAAAGTAGTTGTATATATGTAGGAGCATATTGTTGCATGATACATGTCTGTGAAAACCTAGATCTTTCTTGTCCATGCAGATAGATCCTTAGCTCGGATTAAGGGGTTAAGCCTTTCCCCTTTAAAACAAAAAAGTAGCGAAAAAAAAAAAAAGAATATTGGCATGGAAGTTATACCTTCTTCCACCCCAAAAAGGTATTTACATTTATTATCGATATGAAGTTTACATCATATTTATATGAAGAAACTAGTTGTGAAAAACACATCTAGTGATTAAAATTGGGCATACAAGGCGGCTGTCTGTCCAAGTAGATTTAGTAGATTTCTTTGGCATGCTTGATTGCCCATATGTGAATGCATATATATGACGAAACCTGCATTTGAATGAATGAAAATGAATTCTGTTTTATACTAATCTTTACATAGTTTATAAATGGATAAAATGTAAACTAATGTTTGTTGACTGAAAAGGTTAATAGTTTACCTTTATACTTTAATATGTTTTCATTGCCAGATGTAATTGAAATAAACTTCATGTGCATGTTGAAAAGATTTAAAATTTGATAAGATTAAATATATTTAAAAAAAAGAATTGATGCTGTTCTATGATTTAATTTCAGGATAATCATTGAAAATGTTGCTTCCGTAAATCTGCAAGTTGGCCCATCGGGACGATGTGCAGGTTTGGTGGCGGTGGATGTCGGGAAGATTTGCATCTTCCAATTGATGACCCAAAAAATTAAAATATTTATTGGTGAATTCTAAACCTCTTTTATATCACTGTTGATCAATTGTGTTAATTGGACTAACTATTTTAAAAGTGTTTTCAGGTATGAAGGATGAAGCAGGACATATGTTCATATTAGGGTTTACCCTAAGTACTTAATTAATGAGTATTTATATTTATACATGCTAGAAACATGGGTATATAACTCTAGTTCATATGATTTATGACAATAGGGTTCATTTGAAGGGTCTCAAAAGGTTCTAATAGGTTCATGTTAGAGTTTATTTATGTTCCAAAGGGTTAATGATAGGGTTTATTTAAATGTTAATGAGCTAATGGTAGGATTCCAAAAGGGTTTTAAGGGGTTTAGTGTGCAAGAATGAAGATTAGCCTTAGTTTGAAGGGTTGAAACAATTAATATTTAATGAAATTAATCTATAATTTAACATTGGTTAACCTACAAATTTAATTTATGGTTTAATTTGTTAATTTAATAGTGTATATACTTTTAAATACTACGGTTCTAATTAATTAAACCCTTAAACTAAGATTGAATTAAATGATTTATTTAAAATAAGAAATATAGGCTAATTAAATTAAAAATGGTAAATTAAATGGATAAATAACTAGTGGTCTATATGAGTACTAGGAAAAAGAATGGTTTATAGAAAATGTGTAACTAAAGTGATTGAAAGAGTGGTTGGAATAAATGATGCAATTAAAGGAAGTTAAAGAGAAATTTTAAATGAATGGTGTATATGAAAAAGGTTAAAAGAATGGAGTAAGTGAGTTGTGTAAATAAAGTCAATTTAAAGTGTGGTGAAAGTAAAGAGATTAAAGTGTGGTTGTAGATTAAAAGTTAAAACCAAAAGAGTGGATTAGGAAGGACTTGTGTATGTATTTAAATGTGTGTTGAGCTCAAGTTTCTCCTAATGTTTTTTGCAGGTACTGTCTCCTGCTCTTTACTTTCTTCTGTTTTTCCTTCTTTCTCATTAGACCCTCCTCGTGCTCGGGATATTGAGCCGTCATGTCCTGCTGTGTATGATGATCTTGATATGCCCCATGCTGCTGCATGAATGATTGTCCGGCCGAAAGCATGACCATGCCTATTCCGTGGCTTGGTCTGAGTCCCTGCAGTAGTGTGTGGTGTATGTGCGTGTATGTGTTATGTGTGAATGTGTTGTGTGTATGTGATGTATGTGTGTGAAGTGTGTGTATGTGATGTATGTGTGTGAAGTGTGTGTATGTGATGTATGTGTGTGTATGTGAAGTGTATGTGTGTGTGTGAAGTGTATGTGTGTGTGTTAAGTGTATGTGTTATGTGTAAGTGTGTGTATGTGTTATGTGAAATGTATGTATGTGTGAAGTGTGTGTATGTGATGTATGTGTGTGTATGTGAAGTGTATGTGTGTGTGTGTGAAGTGTATGTGTGTGTGTGAAGTGTATGTGTTATGTGTAAGTGTGTGTATGTGATGTATGTGTGTGTATGTGACGTGTGTGTGTTATGTGTGTATGTGTTATGTGTGATGTGTGAATGTGTTATGTGTGTATGTGTGTATGTGATATGTGTGTGTGTGTGTATGATGTGTGTGAGAGAGAGACTCTCCCTCCCTCCTCAGCGCTGCGCGCTGCAGCACCGAAGAGAGAGAGAGAGAGAGAGGAGAGAGAGAGAGAGACAGAGAGAGAGAGAGGTTCCCTCCCTCCCCCCTGCAGAACTGCACGCGGCAGCACGCAGAGAGAGAGAGAGAGAGAGAGAGAGAGAGAGAGAGAGAGAGAGAGAGAGAGAGAGAGAGAGAGAGAGAGAGAGAGAGAGAGAGAGAGAGAGAGAGAGAGAGAGAGAGAGAGAGAGAGAGAGAGAGAGAGAGAGAGAGAGAGAGGTAGGCAGGGAGAGAGAGAACGGGGAAGAGAGAGAGAGAGAGAGAGAGAGAGAGAGAGAGAGAGAGAGAGAGAGAGAGAGAGAGAGAGAGAGAGAGAGAGAGAGAGAGAGAGAGAGAGAGAGAACGGGGAAGAGAGAAGAGCAGACAGAGAGAGAGAGAGGAGAGAGAAGGAAAGAGAGAGAGAGAGAGAGAGAGAGAGAGAGAGAGAGAGAGAGAGAGAGAGAGAGAGAGAGAGAGAGAGAGAGAGAGAGAGAGAGAGACTCTCCCTCCCCTCCTCTGTCAGCGCGGCACCGCGCAGACAGAGAAGGAGAGAGAGAGAGAGAGGAGAGAGAAGGAAAGAGAGAGAGAGAGAGAGAGAGAGAGAGAGAGAGAGAGAGAGAGAGAGAGAGAGAGAGAGAGAGAGAGAGAGAGAGAGAGAGAGAGAGAGAGAGAGAGAGAGAGAGAGAGAGAGAGAGAGAGAGAGAGAGAGAGAGAGAGAGAGAGAGAGACTCCCTCCCCTCCTCTATCAGCGCGGCAGCGCGCAGACAGAGAAGGAGAGAGAGAGAGAGGAGAGAGAGAGAGAGAGAGAGAGAGAGAGAGAGAGAGAGAGAGAGAGAGAGAGAGAGAGAGAGAGAGAGAGAGAGAGAGAGAGAGAGAGAGAGAGAGAGAGAGACTCTCCCTCCCCTCCTCTGTCAGCGCGGCAGCGCGCAGACAGAGAAGGAGAGAGAGAGAGAGAGAGGAGAGAGAAGGGGAAAGAGAGAGAGAGAGAGGGAGAGAGAGAGAGAGAGAGAGAGAGAGAGAGAGAGAGAGAGAGAGAGAGAGAGAGAGAGAGAGAGAGAGAGAGAGAGAGAGAGAGAAGGAGAGAGAGAGAGAGAGAGGAGAAAGAAGGAAAGAGAGAGAGAGAGAGAGAGAGAGAGAGAGAGAGAGAGAGAGAGAGAGAGAGAAAAGAGAGAGAGATAGAGAAAGAGAGAGGCGCAGAAAGAGAGAGAGAGAGAGATAGAGAGAGAGAGAGAGAGAGAGAGAGAGAGAGAGAGAGGTAGGAGAGAGAAAATGATTTATATTAAGATTAATCTAAATTAAATATAATTATATTAATTAATTAGTTAATATTACATTATTTAATTAGTTATATCTATTTAGTTATATTACTACATTATTTCAATTAAATATAAGTACTTTTATTAAGATATTTAAGAAATTGGTATTCTAAATAATTACTTCCAAAAGTTTAATTAGAGTTTTTTAGCATATGAAGTGTTATATGCATTAGCATGAATATGTATGTGTATGCATGATTAATAAGCATAAGCATGCATGTATGTTAGTATGCATAAGCATGTGTATGAATGCATGTGTTTGAATGATTAATGTGTTAGCATGCATGTATAAATGTGTGTTACCATTTTTATGAAAGTATATTAGTATGTATAAGATTATGTGTTAACATGTGCATTAGCAGATATTAGCATTTGAAAGCATGTATGTAAAGTACATTAGTATGCATGAGGAATGTATGCATTAGAGTGTATGTGAATACTTTAATGTATGCATGAACATATGCATGTGTATGAAAAATGTATGAGAAGAATGTCTTTTATGTTTCTCATTAATTTCTTGTTAGATTACTAATATTCCTAATGTTTTTTGCAGAAACATTGAAAATTGCAATTAATTGAAGTGAAGACAATTGAAGTGAAGCGGCAGCTTAAAGATCCATTTAAATCTTATTTCCCATTTAGTCAACTATCCAATTGACTAGACATTTATCCAATTGTTTAGGCCTTCCAGTTGTATTAGATTTATTGATTTGAACCATTAGCTTATGAATTAATTTATTTAAGCAGTTTTGCAACAATATTCTTTCCCATTACTTTCATCAAGAACCATTAGCATATCAATTAATTCATTCAAACAGTTTAGCATCATATTGTTTCATTAGTTTTTCCATTACTTTCCTTGATGTCTTCTAAGTTAGTTCATGAGTCTGAGCACAGTACTATTGAAAATATTGAAAATGTTCCGCCAACTCTAGACAGACCAGAACCCTCTAGCTTACCTGAAAGTTTAGTAGAAGAACCCATTATGGAAGTTTCAATCTCATATCAGGAAGTTGTTGCTATGTACGAGGCTGCCCGTCCTTACGGTCCATAGCTAGTTAAAACTATTTACTTTTGGTAAGAAAACTTTAGTTTCAGTCATAGAATTAGGTAATTTATATTGTTTTTTCATTAAAACCCTTATTTCCTTAAGCCTGAGTCCGCTACAGACACCCTGAACGATTTAGGCGGATGACTTGATCCAGCATCCGAGCATCTCTCACGACCTGACAACGTCCTATAGTTCAACTAAAGTGATCTTAGGCTTTTTGGAGATCCCAAAAAGTATAGAATATTGTCTTAGAGGTTCACTCTTCAAGAACATACATAAATTTTATATTAAGGTGACTATGGTAGCCAATTGTTGTTTAGAATATGAGAATGGATCTCCCTTTTGTATCTACATGGCACTCCATTTTCATTAAATTTCTTTTTTATATTATATCATTTTGTATTTGGGTACCTATCATTTGTTTCTATCTATGTATTCATTCTCCTTCAAGGGGAATAATCCCAAATATCATATACCCGTGCTCTTGGAAAAATCACTCTAGTCCATGTGAGATTTCCAACTTCATGTTTTTCTTAATTAGGAGTTTCACACTCGTTCATTTGGTGAGTACACTCTTCTTTTCATATTGCTTTTGCATGTGTACTCTCTACATGGTATTTGAGGAATTAGTGGAGGTCTTGATGGTGCATTTGGTGGTCATTCTGGTGTTGATGGTGTTAAACTCTTGGTGATTTTATTTTTTGCTCATAATTGAGAGATGCTTTTTCCATCCATTCTATGCTTGTTAGGATTGATTTTGCCCATTCTCCCACCCTCCCACCTTCTACTTCTCCATTTTCCCACCTTCTCTACCACACATTCCCATCCTCCTCACACATGAGTAGTCTCGCAACACATGAGTAGCCACCAAGGGAATAATCGCACTTATGATGTACTTTGGAGAGCGCCCTCCGACTCTATATAAGGAGGGTGTCTCCCCCATTCCTACTTGGCTAGAGCCTTGAGGAGCCTACTCCATGCTCTTCGAAAACTCACTCTAGTCTATGTGAGAGTTCCCATTTCATGATCTACTCACTTTTGAGTCTCACACTCTTTCATTTTGTGAGTACTCTCTTCTTCTAATCTTGCTTTCACATGTATACTATCAACATGGTATGATACCACTAAGTGGAGGTCTTGGTGGTGCATTTACTAGTCAGTTTGGTGGTGGTTGTGCTTGAGACTTGGTGCTTCTTGTTTTCTCTTGATTGAGAGAGGCTTTTACCATCCATTCTATGGTCTTTGGGATTAAGTTTTCCCATTTTTCCACCCTCCCATGTTTCTAGTTCCTCCGTTACCACACTTTCCTACCTTTCTAAACTAGTTCCAAGTGGATTTGGAGTTACTTTATGATCTCCATATGTACTTGATGGCATTTATTGTACATCTTATCCTTTTGAAGTGTTTATAAAGACTCTTTCCCTTTCATTTTAATGGCAAGATTTGTGCATACTTTGGTCAACGTTGAAGGATTTCTGGTTATTAGATATCTCTTAAGTCCTCTATGGTTATATTTCTCCTGGCATGTGCTTCCAAAGCACCTAAACACGAGCATCTACTCACATCCCTACTAAAGGGTAAAGTGTTCTCAATTTGACATCATGTGAGTATTGATGTGTCAGAATAAAACCAATCTTCCTTAAGCATTGTTTAGACCCTACACCTCCATTGGATATCTGCATTGATCCATACAATATGTTTGGAGGAAAAGAGTACCCATAGTAATGCATAAATCTAAAGTTTACAGTTGTAGGCATGTCATATATTTTGTCGGCATGCAAGTCTTCATCATCATCTAGAATTTGCAATGCATATCTTCTATCTTGGCACTGAACTCTCCATCTAGAGACATGAGCACATCTCTTGACCTTGAGTTTTGCCAGGTCACAAGCACACGCTTTGAAACCAAGAACGAAGCTTGCCTAAATTGCAAATTGAATGCAACAAAAGACACAGTTCATTAGAGGGTTGAAATGGAGGGATGTACATGCTTGAAATTGAATCATCTTTGTTCATCTACATCCCTTTCAGTTATGGATGTAGTGCTTTCTAAAATACCCTTTGGGAAACAAAAGCCATGGGAACTCATAGAGAAATCTCTCTCTTCGCTTGAATTTCAATGTTGTCATCTCTACACACAAGCCTCTACAGCATCGAATGCTCCCTAATATAGCCCAAAAGTCATGCATTATCAGAAAATAATTTCTCGATCATGGAGTTGCTACAGTCCCTTCTTTTAATATCCATGGTAGTGCTGATTCTATTGTTATGAATTTAATTTATGTCTATATATCTTACTCCCACAAATGGCATTCTTCAACCATGATGATATCATTGATGTTTCCATAAGCCTTCATTACTGCCTCATGTGATAATGTTTTCATATCATTCACATTCACAATAAGTTCACTCCTTCAAAGGTACATTTTCATGCAATTGGTTCTACATGGAACATGCTCATTTTTTGTTTAGTGATGCGACACATGACTAGCCAGGCATGTCTATGTTATTTCTTATAAATTGAGCTTAGGTCCTTTTTCAACTTGGGCCCATGTTATCACTTATGGAATGATTGGACTATTGGAGTTTGTAGAGCAGGTGATCTTGCTAGCATTTGATTGACTCCACTTTGTGATCTTGGAAGATTCTTTTTCTAGAGTTGTTAAAGCATGAGCTTAGGGGGAGGTTCTTGGGACCTTGGGGGGGTTGGGGGGTCTTCGGCCACCCTCGACAATCCTTGCCCTAGAGGCTCATAAGCACTCCCAAGGCCATGTCCTCATTATGGCAACATCATGGACATGTCAAGAGCAATTAATCAGGAAGATGAAATTAGGACTTCACGCATGGGAAATGACATTTAAAGCAAAGGCTCTAGGCACAAGAGAAGGGTAGGAAGTGGATGCAAGATAAGCACATGGGGTGATCCTTAGACACAAGAGTCAATAAATTCCTTATCGTACTCTATAGGAAAGCTTTGGCCTCTTTTTCTCGTGAAGGGACCCCTTCGCCCATATGACCCTCTTTGAGAAGTCACAATTCCTACTTAAGTAATCACTTTTCTCTTTATTTACCTCAAACCATGGAAAACAAGAACCTTGATTTTAGGAAGTGATTGAATTAACTTTGTGTCAAAAGTGGGTGACACCTTAATTTATGAATCATGCATGTACATTCTTGCAAAAAGAGCGATGCCCATCCTTGCATCACATAGAGGATGAGACGACACGTTATTTTCAGAAATGCTACTACTTGTGATTGAGGGAAGAGCTTGGCTGACACCCTTTAAGGGAAAAGATACTATTAGAGAACCTCCTCATCTCAAGTAAATTGGGTGGGGACCATTGTTGTGAAAATATCACATAAGGGAATCCTCATTTTGGCCACATTATATTTTCATTGATGACATGATTTGGGCGACCACTTGGAGGGGTGCACCACGTGGAGACGACACCAAGGAAAAATATAAGGGCGAATATTAGACCAATGGCAAATTTAGAGGGAAAAAATAATAATAGCTATTTTTCTATGGTTTCAATCCGGAAAGACAAGCCCAATTTACTATTTCTTATTGAGAAACAGATGCAAAATTTTTTCCCTAAATCACACACTCAGATTCAGGGCTTCCATCGAACATTCACTTTCTGCCAACATCTCTGCCTGGATTAGATATCTACTTTTTCCCTACTTAAGAAAACGATGGAAACATTCCCTCTCATGCAAGCGAAGTTCCATTCGAATGTGGAATCGGAGCGTGGATTGAGATGTCTTCTATCCTCTTACAGTTATACACTTCACACTCTACAGTGAATCATTGCTTCTTGAATTTTTCTGCTTATGTAGAAAACTCAGATTACATTGCCACATATTATCGATTATAACTATTCACAGAGAGAGAGAGAGAGAGAGAGAGAGAGAGAGAGAGCTGATCATGTGTGAGTTGGGAGCTCGATTAATGAGGTAAGAAATTTCGTATCCCTGGAGCTTCAGAGTGGTCTGCTGGTTTCTAGGATGCCTTATCTATTCTCTGAGTTTTGTGGAAATAGAAGTAAAGATTTGGTGGTTATTTAGATGTCTGAAGGGCCAGGATGTAGTAGTGAATCGGTTTTTTCTATGAGAAGGATCCATATAAGATAATTGGCAAATTGACTCTCGTTTTGAATGATATGGATGGGATAAGGTGAGCGAATTCAAGAATACAGTAATATCTCTCCTCCATATGGAAGGCTTCTTACTTATGATTGTAGTTACTTTCTTTCATCCAAACATAATAAGGTTTATAACAAGGATTGATTCTACTTTTCAACATTACACATATCCAATATCATCTTTGTGGACCAACCAATGGGCACTAGCTTTATTTATTCTTCTGATGATTGCAATATTCCTCATGATGGGCAAGGAGTGAGCCACAATATGTTTGAACTTTTGCAGGTATGGATTTGTCATCTTCTAAATAAACCTACAAGTAGTGGAGAAAAAGTCTACAATGAGATCTTAGGAAATACTAAATGCATATGTGATAAAGAAAAGCATTTATTTCTTTATCACTTGACATATAGAGTATATGAATGCTATAAATACTCATATTACTCTTCTTAAATGATTAAGAAGCTTAGTTGACACATTCAAGAATGTCATGGTGAGGTAGGCTCCCTATGTGATCGTTTCATACACAGATTGCTGAGTCTCTAGCATTGAGTTGTCTTGGTAGGTCGTCTTTCAATTGCACCTAGAATATGCAAAAAAATGAGTTCTTTGTGACAGGGGAGTCATATGTAGGGCACTACATTCTTGTAGTGACGAGCCACATTCATCAAGCCAACAAGCAACATGAGGTTGTCCCAATCAATATGAAGATATTCTCCTTTTCAATTCTCTTGAGTTGGTTCACATTTGATAAATTCTTCTCATGATGTCTGAGTATTCTAGTAAGTTGATAGCAACTCATAATTATCAAGCTCTGTATGATCTCTTTCTTTTTACTAGTTTTATATTTAAGTGCATAAATAGGGCTTTGGCATTGGAAATCGCCTCACAAAACCCGAGAAGCAGTATGTTGCATATGTTGATTATGCCTTGCAAATGGGTCTAATCAATAAGATGGTGTACTAGATTACTAGTGATATGTTTCTGGAATGCCAAGAGGGGATCCAAAACTGTGGTACAGGAAACGTTTCATTTCCCTTTTTTTTCGAGAATTCATGTTTTCTACTTGTGCTATTGAACATTAATAATACATCAATTTCTGTGGGTAGCAATGGGTGATCCTCTTGCTCTAGGGCTTATTCAGTGTGCACCTCCATATTCAATGCCATTATGTATTTTTTTTGATGATGTCAGTGTAACACTTCTGATTCTGATCCATCCAAACTGAAGTTAATTAATAGAACAAATATTATTAGTAATCACAAATAAATAAATTCTAAAATAGAAGAAAGAAAAGTACTATCCCATCTAGTCGATGTACAAGAGGAATATTTTTTAGCTTCTTGTGTACATTGTTCATTCCAAACGTTGTACATGCATGAGCCTCTTTAAGTGTTTGATAAACTCTGGATGAGAGACCCATGAAACACAATAAATATTCTTTGATGATGCTTGATAAATTGGGCCATAGATATGCAGTCTTTAACGACATGCATATGCTGACTAGTTATTGATTAGCATAGAAGTTGTTTCATATATAAAAATAGGTCTATTAATGTAGGTTGAGGATTGTAGTACCTAAGCACGGCTTAATTAGTATCTAGCTTTACAGATTGATGGTCTCACTGCAGACGTAATCAATATGTGGTCTTCATGATTTTCTGGGAATGTATATTTTCCTCTTTTTCATTTGACAAACCTTTTATTTTAAGCTAAGTATGATACACAATATACTCAAGTTATGCATTTGCAGCATATAAAGATGTTAACTATTTAAAGAATAAACTGCAAATAACTTCAAAGGAAATCATAGACATTGAAGGGTTTTCAAGATCATGATTAGTTTACTATTGAAAATTAACTTGAATCCAATTTAAACTTGTCAATATTATAGATGTGTACACACAAGATTGTTTGCAATTATCCACAAAGTGTATGTCCTAATCTATCTAAACTTGTGAATTGTGAATTAGAGTACTATAATAATCGCAAGAAATGTGATGGGAACTTGTGCTATGACTTTTCAAATATGGATACCTATCAAAACCAGAATAGTGTGAGGCAGGCCCTGAATGTAGGGGACATAGAGATTTTATCCTTAGGTAGATACATGAAACTCAAGCTGAATCGTGTTCAAGAAAGGACCCAGAAGCAGAATGTGCTCTTGCTTGTTACAAACCATTTATTTTCAGTTCTTCCTTTCTCTTGTTGAGAAATGAATATGCATTGTTGTGTTGTTCAGTGCCTTCTATTGTATTTGTACATTGAAAAAATATTTATCAATTGTTACTCTTTAGAAGGACTCAAGAGTAAAATACATGGATGGCACAAATCTGATATATTAATGTGTTTATTTGTGTAGGATCACTCACACAAGATTGCAGCCATGAAGTGGAATATGAAAATTTAGATCATTCGAGGTGATGTTGTACCTTTGCCTTGTGTGCTCATGTGTATGGTAGAAGGAAAGAGTCTTTGTGGGCTTGGACCGAGTTTCCAAGAACTTAGAAGCTACTACAAAATGGAAGAGAAGAGGATTCATGTAGAGACTCTTTGCTTGTATATGCATATGCGGATCTGAGAAAAAGAGTAGGGAGAGAACTAGAGAGTTATTAAGTTCAGGTTGAGCAATCAAAACTCAAATTTTGCAACAGAGTAGGAAGAGGAAGAGAGAGTTATGAATTTCAGGTTGAGCAATCAAAACTCAAAAGATTAGGGAGAGGAAGAGAGACTTATGAACTTCAGGTTGAGCAATTAAGGAAGCTTTTGAATATCTGTATTGGAGCTCATCCTTCTCAGCTAGAGCCTTTTTGGGAGGACATGTGTGTGTGTGTGTGTGAGAGAGAGAGAGAGAGATCATAATAAGCAAAAAAATATTTGATGAGTTTAAAATTACCTTCTTTTGTGGAAAACAAGGTTATTTATGTGATTGCCAACTATTTCTTACCCGTCTTTCCAATGTTTTTCTTCCTTAATATTGGAAGGAGTCTTTGTATATGCAACATATGTATATGCAGTCATCTGGTAAGAGCTATCTGTATATGTTGATTTTGTGTTAGGCTTCATTATGCTTGAGTTTGCCCATCACTCTTGGGAGTGGTAGATACTCACTTTGAAGAGCTTCTTTTGAGTTGATGGTCATGGTGTGTGTGTGTGTTTTTGGTTGCATGTATGAGCATGCATTCATTCTTAGTATGACATTAGTGGGGATGTCAAACTATTATGTTGATGCTATGTATAATGGAGCAGATTTGCTATATAGTCTTGTAGCTGACTACCATGAACTTATAGTTCCACTTCCATTGGAATGTCAACTTGGGGTTTCCCTAGACTCATTGTGGTATATACATGATTTTCACATTATCACACATACACCACATATGAATTCTTTGTCTGGGGTGCAACTGCTTGATATGTGTGTACACCCTATCAACTATGTTTTTTCATGGTTAATTTGTACCAAGTAAAACTATAGCATATTGTATGAGTATATAATGGTTTAAATGCATGTAGCAACTTTAAGGTTTATGTAAATATTTATACAGAAACTCATATACAAAGACTCCTTCCTTTGACTGCATATACATATGTTGCATATACAAAGACTCCTTCCATTGTTAAGGAAGAACAACATTGGAAAGACATGTAAGAAATAGGTGGCAATCACATAAATAAGCTTGTTTTACCCAAAATTATGATCTCTCTCTGTCTCTCACACACACACTTGTCCTCCCAAAAAGGCTCTAGCTGAGAAGGATGAGCTCCAATACAGATATTCAAAAGCTCCCTTGATTGCTCAACCTGAAGTTCATAAGTCTCTCTTCCTCTCCCTAATCTGTTGAGTTTTGATTGCTTAACCTGTAGTTCATAACTCTCTCTTCCTCTCCCTACTCTTTCGAAAAATTTGAGTTTTGATTGCTCAACCTAAATTTAATAACTCTCTCTTTCTCTGCCTACTCTTTTTCTCAGATCCGCACATGCACATACAAGCAAAGAGTCTCTACGTGAATCCTTTTCTCTTCCATTTTGTAGTAGCTTCTGAGTTCTTGGAAATTGGACGTCCAAGCCCACAAAGACTCTCTCCTTCTACCATACACATGAGCACACAAGGCAAAGGTACAACATCGCTTGGAAATGATCTAAATTTTCACATTCCACTTCATGGCTGCAATCTTCTGTGAGTGATCCTACACAAATAAACACATTAATATATCAAATTTGTGCCATCCATGTATTTTACTCTTGACTACTTCTAAAGAGTAACAATTGGTAAATATTTTTTCAACCGACAAACAGATTAGAAGGCACTAAACAACGTAACACTGCATATTCAGTTCTCAATGAGAGAAAGGAAGAATTGAAAATACATGGTTTGTACCAAGCAAGAAGCACATTCTACTTCTGTATCCTTTCTTGAACATGTCCCGTACATTCAAGGATTAAACGCATAGCTAGTGGGATCCTGAAGATAGATGATCTTATGGGTAGATCCCGCACATTCTTCGAGGTCTTACACTTGATGTGGTAAATATGAAGATTGTTCCTCTTTTCGAGAGCAATTGCAGTTCTCAAATAAAAAACACAGTTCTCAAATATCACAGTCACCTGCGGTATGTTTTGCAAAACTGGGCCAGCTTAATGTTCAAGTTTCCGGTCCCTCATAGAATGAAGAAACGAAGTCTCTGTATTTCTTAAACCATTAAACACACTGTCTCTCTATTTATCAGTAGTCAATCCACGAGTCGGGAGAAGTATATCACCCATCATAAGAGCTGAGTAGATAAAGAAAGGGAACGAAGGAGCTTTGCTCAATCTACTGCAGCTATCTACATCGACAAGTATGAAGCATTCAAAGGAGTTAACCATACTCCGCAACATGACATGCTGGTCTCGAAGAAGACGGTGGACAAAACTGAAGCTGCAAATCTCTAATGCAGATCTTACTCGCCAGAACAACGCAAACAAGGAGATCGACAAGCGCAGGTATTTCATGCTTCGGGAGGTAGCTGCGGCAAGCTCTCAGTCTGTAAATCAGAAGCTTGCGAAACCCGTCCGAATCATAACTAAATTCTCAAAGACTTAAATAACAAGTTGACCTATTAATAAGAAGCTTCATATCACAAATTTCAGCTATCAAGAACCTTCAAACACTTTCCTAAATCATAGCTTACTAAAAATGGCTGATTAAGAGATTCTTGGAGAATTCTAGGAGCACTTTTGGACACCCTATATATGTATGAATCAGGTCATGAAAAAGAGTGTCAATGGCCTCTACTCTCTTCCTGGAGTTAGTATAGAGTGTAAAGAAATTGCTATACATAGTATCTCTTGCTCAACTAGTTACTTTTGATAGCTTATTCTTCTCTATAGTTAACCATTTCTCAGTACCTTTCTAGGGGGTGAGCTAGTTTCTAGCACTATTTTGTTTTGGATGTAGTTCCTCCACCTGGTATCCATTTCAAGTGATTACACTTGCATTTGATTGCTTATAGAGTATTATCAAGGTTGTGTGAATTTTGTGACTATGTGCCTAGTGATCTCTGAGTAAAGTTGTAAACAGTGAAGGTGTGTCTCTCCACATAGGCAGACAACAGTACCAAAAACTAGTCTAACTTGTAGAGGTTGATTCTCCCTATTGGAATATCAAAATCAAGTGTTTTAAAGTGCTATAGATATTTGAGAGTGTTTAATTTAATTCTAGAAAGTTTTTTTAGTTTCCACATCTTGATCTCTCTATTTATCAACAGTGAATCCACGAGTCTTGAGAAGTATATCATCCATCATAAGAGCTGAGTAGATAAAGAAAGGGAATGAAGGAGCTTCGTTCAATCTACTGCAACTATCTCCGTCGACAAGTATGAAGCATTCAAAGGAGTTAACCATACTCCACAACATGACACGTTGGTCTCGAAGTAGACGGTTGACAAAACTGAAGCTTCAAATCTCTAACACAAAGCTTACTCGCCAGAACAACGCAAACAAGGAGATCAACAAGCGCACGTATTTCATGCTTCGGGAAGAAGCTGCCGCAAGCTCTCAGTCCGTAAATCAGAAGCTTGCACACCCCATCAGAAACCAACTGCTTCAGGCTGAAATTTCTCTTCTCACACTCAAGCTTAAGTACAGGCATGCAAGAGAATACTTCTGCAGTTGTCCGCCAATCATGGAAGTGGAGGAGCCCTCGAGTTTAGAGGACACAGAAAATTAAATGCATAGCAACTGGGATCTTGAAGATAGATGATCTTGTAATAGCTAAATACTGCGGCGATGTAAACATTTTATGTCTTTAGTTTCTATTTCTTTGTCGTCTTTAGTTTCTATTTCTTTGTCGTCTTCAGTTTCTGATGGATCAGACTCTCAATTTCCATTTCTATCTCTTGAAGAATCAGACTGTAGGTCAGCCATAAATCAGACTGTAGATCGGCAGAAAATTAGAAACGAGAGGCGGCGTCTTCGTGGGTGGGTGGAGTGGTGGCTCGGTGGAGTGGTGGCTGGGTGGAGTTTGGGTGGAGTGGTGGCTGGGTA
>CM035413.1:120029090-120071590 GCA_020310875.1 Ceratopteris richardii
CGCCGCCTCTCGTTTCTAATTTTCTGCCGATCTACAGTCTGATTTATGGCTGACCTACAGTCTGATCCTTCAAGAGATAGAAATGGAAATTGAGAGTCTGATCCATCAGAAACTAAAGACGACAAAGAAATAGAAACTAAAGACGACAAAGAAATAGAAACTAAAGACGACAAAGAAATAGAAACTAAAGACATAAAATGTTTACATCGCCGCAGTATTCAGCTATTACATCTCAGTTGCTATGCGTTTGATTTTGTGTGTCCTCTAAACTCGAGGGCTCCTCCACTTCCATGATTGGCGGACAACTGCGGAAGTATTCTTTTGCATGCCTGTACTTAAGCTTGAGTGTGAGAAGAGAAATTTCAGCCTGGAGCAGTTGGTTTCTGATGGGGTCCGCAAGCTTCTGATTTACGGACTGAGAGCTTGCGGCAGCTTCTTCCCGAAGCATGAAATACGTGCGCTTGTTGATCTCCTTGTTTGCGTTTTTCTGGCGAGTAAGCTTTGCGTTAGAGATTTGAAGCTTCAGTTTTGTCAACCGTCTACTTCGAGACCAACGTGTCATGTTGTGGAGTATGGTTAACTCCTTTGAATGCTTCATACTTGTCGACGGAGATAGTTGCAGTAGATTGAGCGAAGCTCCTTCATTCCCTTTCTTTATCTACTCAGCTCTTATGATGGATGATATACTTCTCAAGACTCGTGGATTGACTGTTGATAAATAGAGAGATCAAGATGTGGAAACTAAAAAAACTTTCTAGAATAAAATTAAACACTCTCAAATATCTATAGCACTTTAAAACACTTGATTTTGATATTCCAATAGGGAGAATCAACCTCTACAATTTAGACTAGTTTTTGGTACTGTTGTCTGCCTATGTGGAGAGACCCACCTTCACTGTTTACAACTTTACTCAGAGATCACTAGGCACATAGTCACAAAATTCACACAACCTTGATAATACTCTATAAGCAATCAAATGCAAGTGGAATCACTTGAAATGGATACCAGGTGGAGGAACTACATCCAAAACAAAATAGTGCTGGAAACTAGCTCACCCCTTAGAAAGGTACTGAGAATTGGTTAACTATAGAGAAGAATAAGCTATCAAAAGTAACTAGTTGAGCAAGAGATACTAGGTATAGCAATTTCTTTACACTCTATACTAACTCTAGGAAGAGAGTAGAGGCCATTGACTCTCTTTTTCATGACCTGATTCATACATATATAGGGTGTCCAAAAGTGCTCCTACAATTCTCCAAGAATCTCTCAATCAACCATTTTTAGTAAGCTATGATTTAGGAAAGTGTTTGAAGGTTCTTGATAGCTGAAATTTGTGATATGAAGCTTCTTATTAATAGGTCAACTTGTTCTTTAAGTCTTTGAGAATTTAGTTATGATTCGGACGGGTTTCGCAAGCTTCTGATTTACAGACTGAGAGCTTGCCGCAGCTACCTCCCGAAGCATGAAATATGTGCGCTTGTCGATCTCCTTGTTTGCGTTGTTCTAGCGAGTAAGATCTGCGTTAGAGATTTGCAGCTTCAGTTTTGTCCACCGTCTTCTTCGAGACCAGCATGTCATGTTGCAGAGTATGGTTAACTCCTTTGAATGCTTCATACTTGTCGATGTAGATAGCTGCAGTAGATTGAGCGAAGCTCCTTCGTTCCCTTTCTTTATCTACTCAGCTCTTATGATGGGTGATATACTTCTCCCGACTCGTGGATTGACTGCTGATAAATAGAGAGACCGTGTGTTTAATGGTTTAAGAAATAGAGAGACTTCGTTTCTTCATTCTATCGGGGACCGGAAACTTGAACATTAAGCTGGCCTAGTTTTGCAAAACATGCCACAGGTGACTGTGATATTTGAGAACTACGTTTTTTATTTGAGAACTGCATTTGCTCTCGAAAAGAGGAACAATCTTCATATTTACCACATCAAGTGTAAGACCTCGAAGAGTGTGCGGGATCTACCCATAAGATCATCTATCTTCAGGATCCCACTAGCTATGCGTTTAATCCTTGAATGTACGGGACATGTTCAAGAAAGGATACAGAAGTAGAATGATCTTCTTGCTTGGTACAAACCATGTATTTTCAATTCTTCCTTTCTCTCATTGAGAACTGAATATGCATTGTTATGTTGTTTAGTGCCTTCTAGTCTATTTGTCCGTTCAAAAAATATTTACCAATTGTTACTCTTTAGAAGTAGTCAAGAGTAAAATACATGGATGGCACAAATTTGATATATTAATGTGTTTATTTGTGTAGGATCACTCACAGAAGATTGTAGCCATGAAGTGGAATGTGAAAATTTAGATCATTTCCAAGCGATGTTGTAGCGTTGCCTTGTGTGCTCATGTGTATGGTACAAGGAGAGAGTCTTTGTGGGCTTGGACGTCCAATTTCCAAGAACTTAGAAGCTACTACAAAATGGAAGAGAAAAGGATTCACGTAGAGACTCTTTGCTTTTATGTGCATGTGCGGATCTGAGAAAAAGAGTAGGCAGAGAAAGAGAGAGTTATTAAATTCAGGTTGAGCAATCAAAACTCAAATTTTTCAAAAGAGTAGGGAGAGGAAGAGAGAGTTATGAACTACAAGTTAAGCAATCAAAACTCAACAGATTAGGGAGAGGAAGAGAGACTTATAAACTTCAGGTTGAGCAATCAAGAGAGCTTTTGAATATCTGTATTGGAGCTCATCCTTCTCAGCTAGAGCCTTTTTGGGAGGACAAGTGTGTGTGAGAGAGACAGAGAGAGATCATAATTTTGGGTAAAACAAGCTTATTTATGTGATTGCCACCTATTTCTTACATGTCTTTCCAATGTTGTTCTTCATTAACAATGGAAGGAGTCTTTGTATATGCAACATATGTATATGCAGTCATTTGGTAAGAGCTATCTGTATATGTTGATTTTGTGTTAGGCTTCATTTTGGCTGCATTTGCTCATCACTTTTGGGAGCGGTAGATACTCACTTTGAAGAGCTTCTTGTGAGTTCATGGTCATGGTGTGTGTGTGTTTTGGGTTGCATGTATGAGCATGCATTCATTCTTAGTATGACATTAGTCCGGATGTCATACTATTATGTTGATGCTATGTATAATGGAGCAGATTTGCTATATAGTCTTAAATGTTAATAGATCATCCATAAGAGCTTCAAGATTAGAGATTCCTCTCATATCTATGCGTAAGAGGAATGTTTATGGTTTTAAGGTGGATGTATAGAGGCTGATGAGCTTACCATTACAGGAGATTATTCATTTGCATGTAGCTTGATGAACTTACCATTATTGGAGATGATGAAGCGCATTAATGCCACAAGATATATGTTAGAAGAGAATTCGAGATTATTCCTTGAGTACGCGAAGTACTGGAAGTAAATATTGCATGATCCTGCTAAAAGTAGGTACCTCAGTACCTCCTCAGATTCTCTACATATTAGTTTGTGTGTGTGTGTGTGTGTGTATATATGTGTGTATGTATGTGAGTAGCATTCATCTTTTGAAATGGTTTTTGGCAAAATGCTTCCCATTCCTGATTCACTCATTCAAACTAATATTCCTAAGGCTGCTTATAATACTCAAGTTCCTATTTCTATACTTCACGAGGTTCACGAGCACATTAGGACAAATCAAGAACATTACACTTATAAAGTTAATAAGAAACAATTACAAAGTTATTTAAGGAAGTGATAATTCAAGGACATTTGCAAAATCATCTATAGCATTCTAAAGTCAAACTTGCATCATGTTATTAACGAACATTTTACATTCTCCAAGAGATTAATGAAAATTTATTTAGATAACATATACCATCAAACTAGAACATACACAAATCCTTTCAAATTAGTTTACTTAAACCATTCAAATGCACTTTAGCATTCATTGATATTGTTAATTTTTCTCCTTTCCTTGCAGAAGAATATGAAGTTTTAATTCTTGAAGAAATAATTAATTATGAAGTAACCACTACAAATACAAGTACTCAACATCATAGATATTTAGTAAACTATAAGAATAACTCTATTCAAGAATGTATCTAGATCGATGAGCCTTCAAGAATACCTCATACGATAATTTTTGCATATCATTCGCATTCAAAATCAGTTCACTGCTTCAAAGGTACATTTTCATCCATGTGTCTTTACATGGAACATGCTCTTTTTTTGTTTACTCATGGGACATGTGACTAGCGAGACATATCTAATTTATTTCTTATGAATTGAGATCAAGTGCTTTTTCAACTAGGGGGCATGTTATCACTTATGGAATGATTGAACTATTGGAGTTTATTACTGAGATATTAGTATGCTTTGTGTTTTTATATAGAAGTGGAAGGCTCATGAGGGCATGGATGGCTTGGATATATTCCGAAAGTTCATGTAAATAAATGCCCATGAGGAGGGTTCTTTTCAGAAAGTGATAATAATAATGATTAATATAAGGATCTCTATAGAGCGTAGTTTGGTAAACAAAAGATATGACTCTCGTTAAAAGAGAACAACTTTCTGTTTTCACATTTGCTTTTCGAAGAGTCACCCTCTTTGTAATCTCTTTTTTTGATGTAATAGCTACATACACACACACACACACACACTATAGACTTGTCCTACAAAGTGCATGGGAAAAGACTGCATCCAATACTGTGTATTGTTGCATCTATTGTGGAACTCTGCTTTCTGTGTATTTTAAGATTTTGTACTTTCAATCTACGTATGTATGTATATCTTGCAGTTAATTATAGCTAAGAGCTATGCCATAATTAGTTGAGTGATTTCTTCCTACCAACGAAGTGTTTTAGAGATGATAAGAATATAAACGACAAGAGCAAGACTATAGATAAGGAAATGAAAGGCTTAAAGGAAAGTTGAATTACAGCTAGGTACAAAATACAAAGGAGATGAAGTTACTAAAGGAGAATGGGCTCTACAAGGTAAGAGGCATGTAATTGAAATATCTCACAGAATTCAAAACTAGATTGGCATCCAAAGATCGTTCTGAGCATTTATAGATCTAATTTAAGAAAAAAAAAGAAGTAATATCCATATATCAAAGATGGAAACCGTTTCTTACCTGATTGAAGTTATGAAACTACGTTTGTCTCCATATCACTTTATGTTAGATACCAGATTGTCAGAACCTTTTGTCAGAACCCTTTGTTAGACCTCTCTGCGAAGCTTATCTTCACACCTATCTTTCTTACTTGTCCTTTAATGCCGAGGCATTTAGCCTGGCTTTATATTGTATGTACTTTTGATGAATTATAATCTATGTTCGGAATCACTATATGTCAGATACCAGATTGTGAGAACCTTTTGTCAGAACCCTTTGTGAGACCTCTCTGTGAAGCTTATCTTCACACCAACCTTTCTGACTTGTCCTTTAATGCCAAGGCATTTAGTCTGGCTATATATTGTATGTACTTTTTATGAATTATAAGGCGAATCTTCTATCTCACATCTGCGTGTATACTTTGCCATAGCTGTGTCATTGTGCTAATTCTCTGTGTCAAGCTCCATCTCTATAGCTTCTTATGTGCACAGATTTCAACAAGTTATAGCTTGTAAAAGATGGAAAATACACCATCTTTCTGTAAACAATTAATTAAGATCCAAATGAGAAGCATGAAACCAAAATGTTAATAGATCATCCATAAGAGCCTCAACATTAGAGGTTCCTCTCGTATCTATTGCGTAAACGGAATGCTTGTGGTTTTAAGGAGGATGCATAGAGGGTAATGAGCTTACCATTACAGGAGATTATTCATTTGCATGTAGATTGATGAACCTACCATTATTCGAGATGATGAAGCGCATGAATGCCACAAGATACATGTTAGAAGATAATTCGAGACCTTTCTTTGTAGGGACATGATGGTTCTTTTCTTTTGGGATGGTAATCGTGTAAAATGAACAAGCAGGTGTATCTCATACACAAGATGTGCATATGTTAGCCATTTAAGACTTAATATCCATGTAGCTATAGACGAATTTTGAATGCATGGTGAAAAAGGTATCTAATGGGTAAATGCGTTAGGAAGGATTTTACATGCGTTTCTTCTAGTTCTCCTCTTTTGAAAATGATACTCAGCAAACACAGATAAATTTCGAGAAACTTGCCATCTCGTCTGAAGCCGCATCAGATTCAAATATAGTTATCCATGTTGAATGCAGCATCATCCATTTTTTGAGAAGATACTATACAGACACGGAAGACCACAGGAACAATGACGGAGAACTGACTAAGAATGTGCGTGACTGGAAGGAGATATATGACATGGCGCCTGGTGGTTCCCTTAAGCTTCCTGCAAACTTTGATGCAGATGATACTAGCTCTGATACCACTCTGTGGAGTGTGCGAGCTATGGTGACTCCATCTGCAGAGTCACATAGCAACACAGGCACGACGAAGAAGAAGTCAAACTATTTTGAGTTTTAAAGTAGAATTCCACGATATCAACAGAAGACCACATAAACAAAGGAAAGAAAAAGAAAAAGAAAAAATAAAAGCTTTATTATGAGCCTTGGTCGGTCTCACGTCACAAAGAAATCGAAAACAAATTTGATTGATTTACAGACTGATATCCTTCTACTCTCTTACCAGAAGCGCTCATATACTTTTAAGATGTCTTAAATATCATGAGACACAGTAATCAAGTACGCAACTTAAGATTATAAGTAGATCGATGAGCTTTAAGTTGATTGAATAAATCCTTCTTCTTCGCAACGCTCGTCGTTGATTTCCTGTGCAGAGCGTACGTGAATGCAGCACAAGTGATCTAATCTTGAATGCTTTCTCGGTTGCCAAGTAAAAAATTGGCGCACTGCAAAGATCGAACACGAGTAACTTCTCTTTCACTACATTTTCTGGAAGTCTTCTAATTACTCTGGCGCAACATTCATCTTAAACATACCCTTAAAGTTTTCTGAGTCCTTGCTCCGCCAAACATCTTATACTTTTGTCGGCCTTTTGGATACGATCAAGTGGAGTATCTGTTTTCATAAGTTCAACTCATGATACGTGGTCCAGCGGACCACTATGATAACAACCTAGTGCTTTCCACGGGGCGAGCCCCCTCCCGGCGTCTGATTTTATGCATTCCTCATCTTCCCGAACGTCCATAATACAGACTCTCGCCCACGAAGACGCCGCCTCTCGTTTCTAATTTTCTGCCGATCTACAGTCTGATTTACGGCTGACCTACAGTCTGATCCTTCAAGAGATAGAAATGGAAATTGAGAGTCTGATCCATGAGAAACTAAAGACGACAAAGAAATAGAAACTAAAGACGACAAAGAAACTAAAGACGACAAAGAAATAGAAACTATAGACTTAAAATGTTTACATCGCCGCAGTATTCAGCTATTACAAGATCATCTATCTTCAGGATCCCAATTGCTATGCGTTTAATTTTCTGTGTCCTCTAAACTCGAGGGCTCCTCCACTTCCATGATTGGCGGACAACTGCGGAAGTATTCTCTTGCATGCCTGTACTTAAGCTTGAGTGTGAAAAGAGAAATTTCGGCCTGGAGCAGTTTGTTTCTGATGGGGTCCGCAAGCTTCTGATTCACGGACTGAGAGCTTGCGGCAGCTTCTTCCCGAAGCATGAAATACGTGCGCTCATTGATCTCCTTGTTTGCGTTGTTCTGGCGAGTAAGCTTTGCGTTAGAGATTTGAAGCTTCGGTTTTGTCAACCATCTACTTCGAGACCAACGTGTCATGTTGTGGAGTATGGTTAACTCCTTTCAATGCTTCATACTTGTCGACGGAGATAGTTGCAGTAGATTGAACGAAGCTCCTTCATTCCCTTTCTTTATCTACTCAGCTCTTATGATGGATGATATACTTCTCAAGACTCGTGGATTGACTGTTGATAAATAGAGAGATCAAGATGTGGAAACTAAAAAAACTTTCTAGAATGAAATTAAACATTCTCAAATATCTATAGCACTTTAAAACACTTGATTTTGATATTCCAATAGGGAGAATCAACCTCTACATGTTAGACTAGTTTTTGGTACTGTTGTCCGCATATGTGGAGAGACACACCTTCACTGTTTACAACTTTACTCAGAGATCACTAGGCACATAGTCACAAAATTCACACAACCTTGATAATACTCTATAAGCAATCAAATGCAAGTGGAATCACTTGAAATGTATACCAGGTTGAGGAACTACATCCAAAACAAAATAGTGCTGGAAACTAGCTCACCCCTTAGAAAGGTACTGAGAAATGGTTAACTATAGAGAAGAATAAGCTATCAAAAGTAACTAGTTGAGCAAGAGATACTATGTATAGCAATTTCTTTACACTCTATACTAACTCTAGGAAGAGAGTAGAGGCCATTGACTCTCTTTTTCATGACCTGATTCATACATATATAGGGTGTCCAAAAGTGCTCCTACAATTCTCCAGAATCTCTCAATCAGCCATTTTTAGTAAGCTATGATTTACGAAAGTGTTTGAAGGTTCTTGGTAGCTGAAATTTGTGATATGAAGCTTCTTATTAATAGGTCAACTTGTTATTTAAGTCTTTGAGAATTTAGTTATGATTCGGACGGGTTTCGCAAGCTTCTGATTTACAGACTGAGAGCTTGCCGCAGCTACCTCCCGAAGCATGAAATACGTGCGCTTGTCGATCTCCTTGTTTGCGTTGTTCTGGCGAGTAAGATCTGCGTTAGAGATTTGCAGCTTCAGTTTTGTCCACCGTCTTCTTCGAGACCAGCATGTCATGTTGCGGAGTATGGTTAACTCCCTTGAATGCTTCATACTTGTCGATGTAGATAGCTGCAGTAGATTGAGCGAAGCTCCTTCGTTCCCTTTCTTTATCAGCAAAGAGTCTCTACGTGAATCCTTTTCTCTTCCATTTTGTAGTAGCTTCTAAGTTCTTGGAAATTGGACGTCCAAGCCCACAAAGACTCTCTCCTTCTACCATACACATGAGCACACAAGGCAAAGGTACAACATCGCTTGGAAATGATCTAAATTTTCACATTCGACTTCATGGCTGCAATCTTCTATGAGTGATCCTACACAAATAAACACATTAATATATCAAATTTGTGCCATCCATGTATTTTACTCTTGACTACTTCTAAAGAGTAACAATTGGTAAATATTTTTTCAACGGACAAATAGATTAGAAGGCACTAAACAACATAACAATGCATATTTAGTTCTCAATGAGAGAAAGGAAGAATTGAAAATACATGGTTTGTACCAAGCAAGAAGCACATTCTACTTCTGTATCCTTTCTTGAACATCTCCCGTACATTCAAGGATTAAACGCATAGCTAGTGGGATCCTGAAGATAGATGATCTTATGGGTAGATCCCGCATAGTCTTCGAGGTCTTACACTTGATGTGGTAAATATGAAGATTGTTCCTCTTTTCGAGAGCAATTGCAGTTCTCAAATAAAAAACGCAGTTCTCAAATATCACAGTCACCTGCGGTATGTTTTGCAAAACTGGGCCAGCTTAATGTTCAAGTTTTTGGTCCTCGATAGAATGAAGACATGAAGTCTCTCTATTTCTTAAACCATTAAACACACTGTCTCTCTATTTATCAGCAGTCAATCCACGAGTCGGGAGAAGTATATCACCCATCATAAGAGCTGAGTAGTATGTGCATGTGCGGATCTGAGAAAAAGAGTAGGCAGAGAAAGAGAGAGTTATTAAATTCAGGTTGAGGAATCAAAACTCAAATTTCTCGAAAGAGTAGGGAGAGGAAGAGAGAGTTATGAACTACAGGTTAAGCAATCAAAACTCAACACATTAGGGAGAGGAAGAGAGACTTATGAACTTCAGGTTGAGCAATCAAGGGAGCTTTTGAATATCTGTATTGGAGCTCATCCTTCTCAGCTAGAGCCTTTTTGGGAGGACAAGTGTGTGTGTGAGAGACAGAGAGAGATCATAATTTTGGGTTAAACAAGCTTATTTATGTGATTGCCACCTATTTCTTACATGTCTTTCCAATGTTGTTCTTCCTTAACAATGGAAGGAGTCTTTGTATATGCAACATATGTATATGCAGTCATTTGGTAAGAGCTATCTGTATATGTTGATTTTGTGTTAGGCTTCATTTTGGCTGCATTTGCCCATCACTTTTCGGAGCGGTAGATACTCACTTTGAAGAGCTTCTTGTGAGTTCATGGTCATGGTGTGTGTGTGTTTTGGGTTGCATGTATGAGCATGCATTCATTCTTAGTATGACATTAGAGGGGATGTCATACTATTATGTTGATGCTATGTATAATGGAGCAGATTTGCTATATAGTCTTAAATGTTAATAGATCATCCATAAGAGCTTCAACATTAGAGATTCCTCTCATATCTATTGCGTAAGAGGAATGTTTATGGTTTTAAGGAGGATGTATAGAGGCTGATGAGCTTACCATTACAGGAGATTATTCATTTGCATGTAGCTTGATGAACTTACCATTATTCGAGATGATGAAGCGCATGAATGCCACAAGATATATGTTAGAAGAGAATTCGAGATTATTCTTTGTAGGGACATGATGGTTCTTTTCTTTTGGGAATGGTAATCGTGTCAAATGAACAAGCCGGTGTATCTGATACACAAGATGTGCATATGTTAGCCATTTAAGACTTAATATCCATGTAGCTACAGACGAATTTTGAATGCATGGTGAAAGGGTATCTAATGGGTAAATGTATTAGGAAGGACGAATAAATTCCAAGAGATCTATTACTTTAGATTTTAGATTTTACATTCCTTTCTTCTAGTTCTCCTCTTTTGAAAATGATACTCAGCAAACACAGATAAATTCCGAGAAACCTGTCATCTCGTCTTAAGCTGCATCAGATTCAAATATAGTTATCCATGTTGAATGCAGCATCATCGTTTTTTCGAGAAGATGCTATATAGACACGGTTGACCACAGGAAAAATGACGGAGAACTGACTAAGAACGTGCGTGACTGGAAGGAGATATATGACATGGCGCCTGGTGGTTTTTGAGCTTCCTGCAAAGTTTGACGCAGATGATACTGGCTCTGATACCACTGTGTGGAGTGCGCGAGCTATGGTGACTCCATCTGCAGAGTCACACAGCGACACAGACATGACGAAGAAGAAGTCCATGGGTACCGCGCCGCTCTACTGGCGGTCAAGAAAAACATTCATATCAAACTGTTTTGGTTTTAAAGTACAATTCCACATCATCAACAGAAGACCACAGGAACAAAGGAAAGAAAAAGTAAAAGAAAAGAAAAATATTTATTCTTAGCCTTGGTCGCTCTGACGTGACAAAGAAATCGAAAACAAAATTGATTGATTTACAGTCTGATATCCTTCTACTCTCTTACCAGAAGCGCTCATATACTTTTAAGATGTCTTAAATATCATGAGACACAGTAATCAAGTACGCAACTTAAGATTATAAGTACATCGATGAGCTTTAAGTTGATTGAATAAATCCTTCTTCTTCGCAACGCTCTTCGTTGATTTCCTGTGCAGAGCGTACGTGAATGCAGCGCAAGTGATCTTATCTTGAATGCTTTCTCGGTTGCCAAGCAAAAAATGAGCGCACTGCAAAGATCGAACACGAGTCACATCTCTTTCACTACATTTTCTGAAAGTCTTCTAATTACTCCGCCGCAACATTCATCTTAAACATACCCTCAAAGTTTTCTGAGTCCTTGCTCCGCCAAACATCTTATACTTTTGTCTGCCTTTTAGCTACGATCAAGTGGAGTATCTGTTTTCATCAGTTCAACTTATGATACGTGGTCCAGCGGACCACTATGATATCAACCTAGTGCTTTCCACGGGGCGAGCCCCCTCCCGGCGTCTGATTTTATGCATTCCTCATCTTCCCGAACGTCCATAATAAAGGCTCTTGCCCACGAAGACGCCGCCTCTCGTTTCTAATTTTCTGCCCATCTACAGTCTGATTTATGGCTGACCTACATCTTATGCTCTGAGAAGCGAGAATGAATAACGCAGAGATCAGACATAGGAACTATCTCTCAGTATATTTATTGACAAGATTCGACAGACACAACGCAAAAATAAAAAGAGGAAGAGTCTTTCTATTAGAGAACCTTGTATCGTGAACACATATCATTTAGAAACAATATCATTACACATAAAATGTTTACATCGCCGCAGTATTCAGCTATTACAAGATCATCTATCTTCAGATCCCAGTAGCTATGCGTTTAATCTTCTGTGTCCTCTAAACCGAGGGCTCCTCCACTTCCATGATTGGCGGACAACTTCTGCGGAAGTAGTCTCTTGCATGCCTGTACTTAAGTTTGAGTGTGAGAAGAGAAATTTCAGCCCGGAGCAGTTGGTTTCGGACGGGGTCCGCAAACTTCTGACTTACGGACTGAGAGCTTACGGCAGCTTCCTCCCGAAGCATGAAATACGTGCACTTGTCGATCTCCTTGTTTGCATCGTTCTGACGAGGAAGCTTTGCGTTAGAGATTTGCAGCTTCGAGACCAACGTGTCATGTTGCGGAGTATGGTTAACTCCTTTAAATGCTTCATACTTGTCTACGGAGATAGCTGCAGTAGATTGAACGAAGCTCCTTCGTTCCCTTTCTTTATCTACTCAGCTCTTATGATGGATGATATACTTCTCCCGACTCGTGGATTGACTGTTGATAAATAGAGAGACAGTGTGTTTGACGGTTTAAGAAATAGAGAGACTTCGTTTCTTCATTCTATCGGGGACCGGAAACTTGAACATTAAGCTGGCCCAGTTTTGCAAAACATACCGCAGGTGACTGTGATATTTGACAACTGCGTTTTTTATTTCTTGCTCTCGAAAAGAGGAACAATCTTCATATTTACCACAGCAAGTGTAAGACCTCGAAGACTGTGCGGGATATACCCAAGATCTTGTACTAGGATAGCCCAACACACGATTAAAGTTTGGAACATAAAGTACACTACCGAGAAACAAACCCAAAACACCTCTTGACAAGATGGGCATACATGATACACCCTTGCGAACACCAACTATACATTACCTTTGGTACGGACTCCCTTGATGTGTAGTCGGAGCTTGAGACACAAATCTATTAAGGAAGAGTGCAAATGCTACAAAATCACTAGATTGATGGACATGATCGTGCAATCTGTGAGGGAAGCCTAAGTCTCTCTCTCTAGAGACACACACTTGTGGGAAGCCATTGCCTAGGTATCTACGCTAGGAGCAAGCACCATGCACAAGCAAAGAGTGTTTGTGATGTGTACGTTTGCATGCATAGTTGCCTTTGTCCAATTATTCCATTGTGTGAGGGCCACGTGTAGTTCAATAGAATATCATTGTGTTAGGTATTTGTTGAATGTCGATAGAATATCATTATGAATGAGTTCATCAGCTTTGAATGTCAACAGTTGATCTTGGGTGCCTAATTTTGGCATCAGGAACTCGTCCTTAATATCTATGTTATTAATGATGTATCTCCACTCCATGAGGTAGCCACCAAGAGTGTACATCCTTGCCTCTAATAATTCCAAAGAAGTTTGGGATACACTACCAAGTCTATATGAATATAAAACTCCTTCAAAGATTTATGCTTTAAGGACCAAGTTTCACAATGTTTGTAATCATGCCCAAGACATAATCACAACGTTGATAGCCCAATTTGACAAATACCAAAGAAAGTTATCCCTTTCTTGAAAAAAGATCTCAAGTGAAGACATCGCCATTGGATTGCTAAACAAACGTCCTAGGAACTATGAAACATTTATGACCACTTTGTACAATAGGGGTCAAGAAATTACTTGGAAAGAGGTGAGAAGACTTTTAGTTCTCCATGCCTCTAGACAAAAGACTCAAGCTACTTAAGAAATGGCTATGAAGGCCAAACCTACTTTCCACAAGACTAAGAATCAAAGAGCCACTTAAGAGTTTGAGGATAAAGGCAAGAAGAATTCTACTTGTAATTTTTGTTGAAAACCTAGACCCACAATAAATTATTGCTTCAAGAATAAGAACAAGGATAATACCAAGTCTACTCCAAAGATCGAGCACCAAACTCATTGTACAAGTGAAGACCTCTTCTTTACCATTTAGAACAAGGCAATTTTCACATCCACTAGAAAGAATGTGTTTTTCTACTGTGGGGCTTCGTCACATATGTGCAATGACAAAAAATAACTTTCATGAGTTTTAAGAGCATAAAGGCCAAGTTTATCTCGAAGATAACAAGTGCTTTGACATCCAAGGAAGAGCCAAAGATCAAGTAACGAACGCAAAAGGGGAGACCAAGTTACTCAAAGTTGATCTTCATGTATGAAGGCTTTGTAAGAACCTTCTCTGAGTAAACACCATTACTAAGTGCAACACCATGGTGCAATTCGATAATGAAAAAGTTCAAGTCATGAATTGAGAATCCAAGGACATGATAGCTCAAGGATTCCAAGACAATGGTCCCTAAAAGATTTCAAGTTTCATAGCCAAGGAGTAAAGGTTTAGCTTGTGGCACTTCATATTTGCACACACCTCTTGCTTAGTTAAGATATCTTCAAGTGATCTTGTCAAAGGTTTTCCCAAGGTTGCATAAGTGGAATTGAACTGCCAAGCATGTGCTAAGCAATGGATAGTCTTTCTTCTAGATTAAGGTTGAAACACGTCCTATAGTTCAACTAAAGTGATCTTAGGCTTTTTGGAGATCCCAAAAAGTATAAAATATTGTATTAGAGGTTCACTCTTCAAGAACATACAAAAATTTTATATTAAGGTGACTATGGTAGCCAATTGTTGTTTAGAACATGAGAATGGATCTCCCTTTTGTATCTACAAGGCACTCCATTTTGATTAAATTTCTTTTTTATATTATATCATTTTGTATTTGGGTACCTATCATTTGTTTCTATCTATGTATTCATTCTCCTTCAAGGGGATCAATCCCAAATATGATATACTTTTGAGAGCTCCCCCTTCCGAACACTATATAAGGAGGGCACCTCGCCCATTCCTACTTGGTTAGAAGCTTGAGAAGCCTACTCCGTGCTCTTGGAAAAATCACTCTAGTCCATGTGAGATTTTCCACTTCATGTTTTTCTTAATTAGGAGTTTCACACTCGTTCATTTGGTGAGTACACTCTTCTTTTCATATTGCTTTTTCATGTGTGCTCTCTACATGGTATTTGAGGAATTAGTGGAGGTCTTGATGGTGCATTTGGTGGTCATTCTGGTGTTGATGGTGTTAAACTCTTGGTGATTTTATTTTTTGCTCATAATTGAGAGATGCTTTTTCCATCCATTCTATGCTTGTTAGGATTGATTTTGCCCATTTTCCCACCCTCCCACCTTCTACTTCTCCATTTTCCCACCATTTCTCTACCACACATTCCCATCCTCCTCACACATGAGTAGTCTCGCAACACATGAGTAGCCACCAAGGGAATAATCGCACTTATGATGTACTTTGGAGAGCGCCCTCCGACTCTATATAAGGAGGGTGTCTCCCCCATTCCTACTTGGCTAGAGCCTTGAGGAGCCTACTCCATGCTCTTCGAAAACTCACTCTAGTCTATGTGAGAGTTCCCATTTCATGATCTACTCACTTTTGAGTCTCACACTCTTTCATTTTGTGAGTACTCTCTTCTTCTCATCTTGCTTTCACATGTATACTATCAACATGGTATGATACCACTAAGTGGAGGTCTTGGTGGTGCATTTACTAGTCAGTTTGGTGGTGGTTGTGCTTGAGACTTGGTGCTTCTTGTTTTCTCTTGATTAAGAGAGGCTTTTACCATCGATTCTATGGTCTTTGGGATTAATTTTTCCCATTTTTCCACCCTCCCATGTTTCTTATTCCTCAGTTACCGCACTTTCCTACCTTTCTAAACTAGTTCCAAGTAGATTTGGAGTTACTTTATGATCTCCAAATGTGCTTGATGGCATTTATTGTACATCTTATCCTTTTGAAGTGTTTATAAAGACTCTTTCCCTTTCATTTTAATGGCAAGATTTATCCATACTTTGGTCAACGCTGATGGATTTCTGGTTATTATATATCGCTTAAGTCCTCTATGGTTATATTTCTCCTTGCATGTGCTTCCAAAGCACCTAAACACGAGCATCTACTCACATCCCTACTAAAGGGTAGAGTGTTCTCAATTTGACATCATGTGAGTATCGATGTGTCAGAATAAAACCAATCTTCCTTAAGCATTGTTTAGACCCTACAGCTCCATTGGATATCTGCATTGATCCATACAATATGTTTGGGGGAAAAGAGTACCCATAGTGATGCATAAATCTAAAGTTTACAGTTGTAGGCATGTCATATATTTTGTCGGCATGCAAGTCTTCATCATCATCTAGAATTTGCAATGCATATCTTCTATCTTGGCACTGAACTCTCCATCTAGAGACATGAGCACATCTCTTGACCTTGAGTTTTGCCAGGTCACAAGCACACGCTTTGAAACCAAGAACGAAGCTTGCCTAAATTGCAAATTGAATGCAACAAAAGACACAGTTCATTAGAGGGGTGAAATGGAGGGATGTACATGCTTGAAACTGAATCATCTTTGTTCATCTACATTCCTTTCAGTTATGGATGCAGTGCTTTCTAAAATACCCTTTGGGAAACAAAAGCCATGGGAACTCATAGAGAAATATCTCTCTTCGCTTGAATTTCAGTGTTGTCATCTCTACACACAAGCCTCTACAGCATCAAATGCTCCCTACTATAGCCCAAAAGTCATGCATTATCAGCAAATAATTTCTCGATCATGGTGTTGCTACAATCCCTTCTTTTAATATCCATGGTAGTGCTGATTCTATCGTTATGAATTTAAGTTATGTCTATATATCTTACTCCCACAAATGGCATTCTTCAACCATGATGATATCATTGATGTTTCCATAAGCCTTCATTACTGCCTCATGTGATAATGTTTTCATATCATTCACATTCACAATAAGTTCACTCCTTCAAAGGTACATTTTCATGCAATTGGTTTTACATGGAACATGCTCATTTTTTGTTTAGTGATAGGACACATGACAAGCCAGACATGTCTATGTTATTTCTTATAAATTGAGCTTAGGTCCTTTTTCAACTAGGGGCCATGTTATCACTTATGGAATGATTGGACTATTGGAGTTTGTAGAGCACGTGATCTTGCTAGCATTTGATTGACTCCACTTTGTGATCTTGGAAGATTCTTTTTCTAGAGTTGTTAAATCATGAGCTTAGGGGGAGGTTCTTGGGACCTTGGGGAGGTTGGGGGGTCTTCGGCCACCCTCGACAATCCTTGCCCTAGAGGCTCATAAGCACTCCCAAGGCCATGTCCTCATTATGGCAACATCATGGACATGTAAAGAGCAATTAATCAGGAAGATGAAATTAGGACTTCACGCATGGGAAAAGACATTCAAAGCAAAGGCTCTAGGCACAAGCGAAGGGTAGGAAGTGGATGCAAGATAAGCACATGGGGTGATCCTTAGACACAAGAGTCAATAAATTCCTTATCGTACTCTATAGGAAAGCTTTGGCCTCTTTTTCTCGTGAAGGGACCCCTTCACCCATATGAACCTCTTTGAGAAGTCACAATTCCTACTTAAGTAATCACTTTTCTCTTTATTCACCTCAAAGCATGGAAAAGAAGAACCTTGATTTTAGGAAGTGATTGAATTAACTTTGTGTCAAAAGTGGGTGACACCTTAATTTATGAAGCATGCATGTACATTCTTGCAAAAAGGGCGATGCCGATCCTTGCATCACATAGAGGATGAGACGACACGTTATTTTCAGAAATGCTACTACTTGTGATTGAGGGAAGAGCTTGGCTGACACCCTTCAAGGGAATAGATACTATTAGAGAACCTCCTAATCTCAAGTATATTGGGTGGGGACCATTGTTGTGAAAATATCACATAAGGGAATCCTCAGTTTGGCCACATTATATTTTCAGTGATGACATGATTTGGGCGACCACTTGGAGGGGTGCACCACGTGGAGACGACACCAAGGAAAAATATAAGTGCGAATATTAGCCCAATGGAAAATTTAGAGGGAAAAAATAATAATAGCTATTATGGTTTCAATCCAGAAAGACAAGCCCAATTTACTATTTCTTATTGAGAAACAGATGCAAAAATTTTGCCCTAAATCACACACTCAGATTCAGGGCTTCCATCGAACATTCACTTTCTGCCAACATCTCTGCTTGGATTAGATATCTACTTTTGCCCTACTTAAGAAAACGATGGAAACATTCCCTCTCATGCAAGCGAAGTTGCATTCGAATGTGGAACGGGAGTGTGAATTGAGATGACTTCTATCCTCTCACAGTTATACACTTCACACTCTTCAGTGAATCATTGCTTCTTGAATTTTTGTGCTTATGTAGAAAATTGAGATTACATTGCCACATATTATCGATTATAACTATTCACACACAGAGAGAGAGAGAGATGATCACGTGTGAGTTGGGAGCTCGATTAATGAGGTAAGAAATTTCGTATCCCTGGAGCTTTAGAGTGGTCTGTTGGTTTCTAGGATGCCTTATCTATTCTTTGAGTTTTGTGGAAATAGAAGTAAAGATTTGGTGGTTATTTAGATGTCTGAAGGGCCAGGATGTAGTAGTGAATCGGTTTTTTCTATGAGAAGGATCCATATAAGATAATTGGCAAATTGACTCTCGTTTTGAATGATATGGATTCGATAAGGTGAGCGAATTCAAGAATACAGTAATATCTCTCCTCCATATGGAAGGCTTCTTACTTATGATTGTAGTTACTTTCTTTCATCCAAACATAATAAGGTTTATAACAAGGATTGATTCTACTTTTCAACATTACACATATCCAATATCATCTTTGTGGACCAACCAATGGGCACTAGCTTTATTTATTCTTCTGATGATTGCAATATTCCTCATGATGGGCAAGGAGTGAGCCACAATATGTTTGAACTTTTGTAGGTATGGATTTGTCATCTTCTTAATAAAGCTACTAGTAGTGCAGAAAAAGTCTACAATGAGATCTTAGGAAATAGTGAATGCATATGTGATAAAGAAAAGCATTTATTTCTTTATCACTTGACATATCCAGTATATGAATGCTATAAATTCTCATATTATTCTTCTTAAATGATTAAGAAGCTTAGTTGACACATTCAAGAATTTCATGGTGAGGTAGGCTCCCTATGTGATCGTTTCATACACAGATTGCTGAGTCTCTAGCATTGAGTTGTCTTGGTAGGTCGTCTTTCAATTGCACCTAGAATATGCAAAAAATGTGTTCTTTGTGACAGGGGAGTCATATGTAGGGCACTACATTCTTGTAGTAACGAGCCACATTCATCAAGCCAACAAGCAACATGAGGTTGTCCCGATCAATATGAAGATATTCTCCTTTTCAATTCTCTTGAGTTGGTTCACATTTGATCAATTCTTCTCATGATGTCTGAGTATTCTAGTAAGTATATAGCAACTCATGCTCTCTATGATCTCTTTTTTTTTACTAGTTTTACATTTAAGTGCATAAATAGGGCTTTGGCATTGGAAATCGCCTCACAAAACCCGAGATGGAGTATGTTGCATATGTTGATTATGCCTTGCAAATGGGTCTAATCAATAAGACGGTGTACTAGATTACTAGTGATATGTTTCTGGAATACCAAGAGGGGATCCAAAAGTGTGGTACAGGAAACGTTTCATTTCCCTTTTGTTTTCGAGAATTCATGTTTTCTACTTGTGCTATTGAACATTAATAATACATCAATTTCTGTGGGTAGCAATGGGTGATCCACTTGCTCTAGGGCTTATTCAGTGTGCACCTCCATATTCAATGCCATTATGTATTTTTTTTTATGATGTCAGTGTAACACTTCTGATTCTGATCCATCCAAACTGAAGGTAATTAATAGAACAAATATTATTAGTAATCACAAATAAATAAATTCTAAAATAGAAGAAAGAAAAGTACTATCCCATCTAGTCGATGTACAAGAGAAATATTTTTTAGCTTCTTGTGTACATTGTTCATTCCAAACGTTGTACATGCATGAGCCTGTTTAAGTGTTTGATAAACTCTGGATGAGAGACCCTTGAAACACAATAAATATTCTTTGATGATGCTTGATAAATTGGACCATAGATATGCAGTCTTTAACGACATGCATATGCTGACTAGTTATTGATTAGCATAGAAGTTGTTTCATATATAAAAATAGGTCTATTAATGTAGGTTGAGGATTGTAGTACCTAAGCACGGCTTAATTAGTATCTAGCTTTACAGATTGATGGTCTCACTACAAACGTAATGAATATGTGGTCTTCATGATTTTCTGGAAATGTATATTTTCCTCTTTTTCATTTGATAAACCTTTTATTTTAAGCTAAGTATGATACATAATATACTCAAGTTATGCATTTGCAGCATATAAAGATGTTAACTATTTAAAGAATAAACTGCAAATAACTTCAAAGGAAATCATGGACATTGAAGGGTTTTCAAGATCACGATTAGTTTACTACTGAAAATTAACTTGAATCCAATTTAAACTTGTCAATATTATAGATGTGTACACACAAGATTGTTTGCAAGTATCCACAAAGTGTATGTCCTAATCTATCTAAACTTGTGAATTATGAATTAGAGTACTATAATAATCGCAAGAAATGTGATGGGAACTTGTGCTATGACTTTTCAAATATTGATACCTATCAGAACCAGAATAGTGTGAGGCAGGCCTTGAATGTAGGGGACATAGAGATTTTATCCTTAGGTAGATACATGAAACTCAAGCTGAATCGTGTTCAAGAAAGGACCCAGAAGCAGAATGTGCTCTTGCTTGTTACAAACCATGTATTTTCAGTTCTTCCTTTCTCTTGTTGAGAAATGAATATTCATTGTTGTGTTGTTAAGTGCCTTCTATTGTATTTGTACATTGAAAAAATATTTATCAATTCTTACTCTTTAGAAGGACTCAAGAGTAAAATACATGGATGGCACAAATCTGATATATTAATGTGTTTATTTGTGTAGGATCACTCACACAAGATTGTAGCCATGAAGTGGAATATGAAAATTTAGATCATTTGAGGTGATGTTGTACCTTTGCCTTGTGTGCTCATGTGTATGGTAGAAGGAAAGAGTCTTTGTGGGCTTGGACATCGAGTTTCCAAGAACTTAGAAGCTACTACAAAATGGAAGAGAAAAGGATTCATGTAGAGACTCTTTGCTTGTATGTGCATATGCGGATCTGAGAAAAGGAGTAGGGAGAGAAACAAAGAGTTATTAAGTTCAGGTTGAGCAATCAAAACTCAAATTTTGCAACAGAGTAGGAAGAGGAAGAGAGAGTTATGAATTTCAGGTTGAGCAATCAAAACTCAAAAGATTAGGGAGAGGAAGAGAAACTTATGAACTTCAGGTTGAGCAATCAACGAAGCTTTTGAATATCTGTATTGGAGCTCATCCTTCTCAGCTAGAGCCTTTTTGGGAGGACATGTGTGTGTGTGAGAGAGAGAGAGAGAGAGAGATCATAATAAGCCAAAAAAGTATTTGATGAGTTTAAAATTACCTTCTTTTGTGGAAAACAAGGTTATTTATGTGATTGCCAACTATTTCTTACCTGTCTTTCCAATGTTTTTCTTCCTTAATATTGGAAGGAGTCTTTGTATACGCAACATATGTATATGCAGTCATCTGGTAAGAGCTATCTGTATATGTTGATTTTGTGTTAGGCTTCATTATGCTTGAGTTTGCCCATCACTCTTGGGAGTGGTAGATACTCACTTTGAAGAGCTTCTTCAGAGTTCATGGTCATGGTGTGTGTGTGTTTTTGGTTGCATATATGAGCATGCATTCATTCTTAGTATGACATTAGTGGGGATGTCAAACGATTATGTTGATGCTATGTATAATGGAGCAAATTTGCTATATAGTCTTGTAGCTGACTACCATGAACTTATAGTTCCAATTCCATTGGAATGTCAACTTGGGGTTTGCCTAGACTCATTGTGGTATATACATGATTTTCACATTATCACACATACACCACATATGAATTCTTTGTCTGGGGTGCAACTGCTTGATATGTGTGTACACCCTATCAACTATGTTTTTTCATGGTTAATTTGTACCAAGTAAATCTATAGCATATTGTATGAGTATATAATGGTTTATATGCATGTAGCAACTTTAAGGTTTATGTAAATATTTATACAGAAACTCATATATTGTAGCACCCCTCTTTCTCTCTCTCCCCTCCCTCTCTCTCTTCCCCCACCTGCCCATTGCCTTCGACCCCTCCACCCCCCTCCTCTCCCCTCAACGCCAGCCCCTACCCCTCCCTTCCATGCCCACCCCACCCCTCCATGCCCCGCGGCCCTCTCTCTCTCTCTCTCTCTCTCTCTCTCTCTCTCTCTCTCTCTCTCTCTATCTCTCTCTCTCTCTCTCTCTCTCTCTCTCTCTCTCTCTCTCTCTCTCTCTCTCTCTCTCTCTCTCTCTCTCTCTCCCCCTCTCTCTCTTCCCTCACCAGCCCACCACCTCCCACCCCGCGACCCCCCTCCCCTCCCCTCATCACCAGCCCCCACCCCGCCCCTCCATGCCCCGCGGCCCCCCTCCCCTTCCTCTCTCTCTCTCTCTCTCTCTCTCTCTCTCTCTCTCTCTCTCTCTCTCTCTCTCTCTCTCTCTCTCTCTCTCTCTCTCTCTCTGTCTCTCTCTCTCCCCCTCTCCCCCCTCCCTCTCTCTCTTCCCCCGCCAGCCCACCACCTCCCACCCCGCGATTCTCTCTCTCTCTCTCTCTCTCTCTCTCTCTCTCTCTCTCTCTCTCTCTCTCCCTCTCTCTCTCTCTCTCTCTCTCTCTCTCTCTCTCTCTCTTTCTCTCTCTCTCTCTCTCTCTCTCTCTCTCTCTCTCTCTCTCTCTCTCTCTCTCTCTCTCTCTCTCCTCTCTCTCTCTCTCTCCTCTCTCTCTCTCTCTCTCTATCTATCTCCTCCCTCTCTTTCTCTTCCCCCGCCTACCCACTCCCTCCCACCCTGCGAACCCCCTCCCCTCCTTTCACCACCAGCCCCCACCCCGTCCCTCCATGCCCCGCGGCCTCTCTCTCTCTTTCTCTTTGTCTCTCTCTCTCTCTCTCTCTCTCTCTCTCTCTCTCTCTCTCTCTCTCTCTCTCTCTCTCTCTTTTTCTCTCTCTCTCTCTCTCTATCTCTCTCTCTCTCTGTCTCTCTCTCTCTCTCTCTCTCTCTCTCTCTCTCTCTCTCTCTCTCTCTCTCTCTCTCTCTCTCTCTCTCTCTCTCTCTCTCTCTCTCTCTCTCTCTCTCCCCATGGAGCTCCCACCATCCCCTCCTACTCCCGCCCACAGGCCCCCCAGCCCACCCTCCCCCCCCCCACCCCCTCATACTCCCCCCCACAACCCTCACAGCCCACCCCCCTGCCACCCCCTCATACCCCCCCCCCCCCCCCCCCCCCCCCGTAGCCCCCATAGCCCACCCCCCCGCCACCCTCTCATACTCCCACCCGCAGTGCTCGTAGCCCACCCCCCCCTCTGCCACTCCCTCCTACTCCCACCTATAGCCTCCACAGCCAAACCCCCCCTGCCACCCCCTCATACTCCCCCCCCCCCTCAAGCCCCCACAGCCCACCCCCTCATACTCGCATTCACAGCCCTCATAGCCCACCCACCACCACCCCCTCATACTCCCTCCCCCGCAGCCCCCACAGCCCATCCCCCCGCCAACCTCTCATACTCCTACCCACAGCCCACGGCAAGCCACATTCTCTCTTTCTTCATCCAGTTGTCTCGATTTTTCCATCGTGTACGAGCTACAAACTTCACACTTACACACATGCAAAGAACTTGAAAAGAGCATTGATAAAAGGGCAGCTAGAAGAGACGAAAAGATGAAAGGGAAAGGGAAGAGGACTTCTTCAGTCTCTGCATCTCGATTTTGATGAGCCCTCGCGATCGCCACTCCACACAAGAAAGGTACCTTTAGCTGCCTTCGGAGGAGTTTGTTGCTCAGTCCGAGAGGACCTGCATTTCTTCTCCTAACCAACCGCACATATGGCGTCCTTCCTATGAACTCTAAGCTTCGAGATGGGATATCAATAGAGAATTTAGAAGGCGACAACAAGAGCATAAACATTGATACGAGTACATTGGTCTGATTTGACTGATTTAAAAGTAAGCAATAGTGTGGGACATCGCTCACCTTTTAGTGGAGCTTGAGGATAAAGCCCGCGATTGAAGGAGGGGATGAGAAGACCAACCTTTCCCCCCATCTTGCTATCCCTCCATTCCACTCCACCCTTCCCCAACTCCAACCACTCTCCACTCCACCCTCCCCCAACTCCACTCCACCTTCCCTCACCTCCCAGCACTCCCCACTCCACCCTCCACTCCACCCTCCCTCACCTCCCACCACTCCCCACTCCACCCACAACAACCTCAACTCCACCCTCCACTCCACCTACCCTCAACTCCCACCACTCCCCACTCCACCCACACTCCACTCCAACTAGGGCAACCTCAACTCCACCCTCCACTCCACCCTCCCTCAACTCCCACCAATCCCCACTCCACCCACACTCCACTCCACCCTCCCTCAACTCCCACCAATCCCCACTCCACCCACACTCCACTCCACCCCTGACAACCTCAACTCCACCGTCCACGCCACCCTCCCTCAACTCCCACCACTCCCTACTCCACCCACACACCACTCCACCCACGGCAACCCCAACTCCACACCCACGGCAACCCCAAGTCCACCCTCCCCTCCACCCTCCCTCAACTCCACCCAACCTCCACACCACCCACCCTCCACCCCACCCTCTCCCAACTCCACCCACCCTCAACTCCACCCTTCATTCCACCCTCCCTCAGCCCCCACCACTCCCCACTCCATCGACACTCCACTCCACCCACACCCAAACTCCACCCTTCACTCCACTCAAACTCTACCCACCCACCACTCCACCCAAACTCCACCCACCCACCACTCCACCCACCCTCCACTCCACCCTCCCTCCACTCCACCCTCCCTCCGTCTCCCTCCCTATCTGTCTCTATTTTTTTCTTCTTCTTCTCTCTCTCTCTCTCCCTTTTCCCACAATCATTGAGGACAAAGCTTATGATTTTTTACTATTTAGTGATGATGTGGAAGAAGACGAGTCATGACAAGAATGAATGGGGTTATAGGCTTATCAATGATAGTAAAGGTGGAAAGATTGAGAGATCTTTTTTGATCCTATGGGTGGTGGTGCATGGCTGTTCTAAGTCGGGAGTGATTTGTTTCGATAAGAAAGAGATCTCAGCTTGTATTCAAAAGTGACAATAAACGTGTAAGTGGTAAAAGTGTAAGCGGATAAATGCAAAAGTGGTAAAAGTGTAAGTGGATAAATGATTGTTGCCGCTAACCCTTCGTGACGACTGCCTGTTTTTGAGGATCTAATTCAAAACTAGAGGCGAGTACCATATTTGATCTAGCCCTCCAATTTTGGGTCAATCAATCGGTGCATATGCAGTGAACGTGGGAAATTGGCAAGTCCCTCTAGGCCTATTGGAGCCTATAAAAGCAATGGACTAGTGCTCATTGGATACACATATACACATAGATACACATACGGGGCTTATTCGGGCATCTCTTTTTGACCTCTCTTTGCATTCAATGGCTACAAGCCTTCTGTAGGAAGTCACTCTATGGTGAGGATACAGAGCGTGGGCTTACTAGTGGAGGGCTAATAGCACTAGAGTGTGAAGAAGTGGCTTGGTTTTGTCATTCAGTGTGAGTTAGTGATGTTTCCGTGCTCTTTCCCTTAGAGAAATTCTTCACATCTTTGTACTGATCAGTGCAAGTCTGCATTTAGTTGTGCTCATTGTTTTAGAGGAATCTCTTCTATTGATTTTATTTGGTTCTGGATTGACATGTTAGCACAGAGCATCAACTTTTGTAGCATTTCTTTTGCCTACATTGTAATCTTCTGTTCGAACTAAGGAGTGGTTTCATCCTTCACTATTGTCATTTAATCTTCTCTCTGAGTATTTACAATACTGTGCAACTATTGCGATCTGCCTTCTCACAAAAATGTTAAAGGGTATACTTCCCTAAGGATAACCTCCCTTGAGTAGGCGAAGGACTCGAAGTAAATATTGCATGATCCTGCTAAAAGTAGGTACCTCAGTACCTCCTCAGATTCTCTACATATTAGTTTGTGTGTGTGTGTGTGTATATATATATATATATATATATATATATATATATATATATATATATATATATATATATATATATATATATATATATATATATATATATATATATATATATATATGTATGTATGTATGTATGTGACGTGCATTCATCTTTTGAAATGGTTTTTGGCAAAATGCTTCCCATTCCTGATTCACTCATTCAAACTAATATTCCTAAGGCTTCTTATAATACTCAAGTTCCTATTTCTATACTTCACGAGGTTCACGAGCACATTAGGACAAATCAAGAACATTACACTTATAAAGTTAATAAGAAACAATTAGCAAAGTTATTTAAGGAAGTGATAATTCAAGGACATTTGCAAAATCATCTATAGCGTTCTAAAGTCAAACTTGCATCATGTTATTAACGAACATTTTACATTCTTCAAGAGATTAATGAAAATTTATTTAGATAACATATACACTCAAACTAGAACATACACAAATCCTTTCAAATTAGTTTACTTAAACCATTCAAATGCACTTTAGCATTCATTGATATTGTTAATTTTTCTCCTTTGCTTGCAGAAGAATATGAAGTTTTAATTCTTGAGGAAATAATTAATTATGAAGTAACCACTACAAATACAAGTACTCAGCATCATAGATATTTAGTAAACTATAAGAATAAATATATTCAAGAATGTCACTAGATCGATGAGCCTTCAAGAAAACCTCATGCGATAATTTTTGCATATCATTCGCATTCAGAATCAGTTCAGTGCTTCAAAGGTACATTTTCATCCATGTGTCTTTACATGGAACATGCTCTTTTTTTGTTTACTCATGGGACATGTGACTAGCGAGAGATATCTAATTTATTTCTTATGAATTGAGATCAAGTTCTTTTTCAACTAGGGGGCATGTTATCACTTATGGAATGATCGAACTATTGGAGTTTATTACTGAGATATTAGTATGCTTTGTGTTTTTATATAGAAGTGGAAGGCTCATGAGGGCATGGATGGCTTGGATATATTCCGAAAGTTCATGTAAATAAATGCCCATGAGGAGGGTTCTTTTCAGAAAGTGATAATAATAATGATTAATATAAGGATCCCTATAGAGCGTAGTTTGGTAAACAAAAGATATGACTCTCGTTAAAAGAGAACAACTTTCTGTTTTCACATTTGCTTTTCGAAGAGTCATCCTCTTTGTAATCTCTTTTTTTTATGTAATAGCTACATACACACACACACACACTATAGACTTGTCCTACAAAGTGCATGGGAAAAGACTGCATCCAATACTGTGTATTGTTGCATCTATTGTGGAACTCTGCTTTTTGTGTGTTTTAAGATTTTGTACTTTCAGTCTACGTATGTATGTATATCTTGCAGTAAATTATAGCTAAGAGCTATGCCATAATTAGTTGAGTGATTTCTTCCTACCAACGAAGTGTTTTAGAGATGATAAGAATATAAACGACAAGAGCAAGACTATAGATAAGGAAATGAAAGGCTTAAAGGAAAGTTGAATTACAGCTAGGTACAAAATACAAAGGAGATGAAGTTACTAAAGGAGAATGGGGTCTACAAGGTAAGAGGCATGTAATTGAAATATCTCACGGAATTAAAAACTAGATTGGCATCCAAAGTTCGTTCTGAGCATTTATAGATCTAATTTAAGAAAAAAAAGAAGCAATATCCATATATCAAAGATGGAAACCATTTCTTACCTGATTGAAGTTATGAAACGTAGTTAGACCTCTCTACGAAGCTTATCTTCACACCTACCTTTCTGACTTGTCCTTTAATGCCGAGGCATTTAGCCTGGCTATATATTGTATGTACTTTTGATGAATTATAATCTATGTTCGGAATCACTATATGTCAGATACCAGATTGTGAGAACCTTTTGTCAGAACCCTTTGTGAGACCTCTCTGTGAAGCTTATCTTCAAACCTACCTTTCTGACTTTTCCTTTAATGCCAAGGCATTTAGGCTGGCTATATATTGTATGTACTTTTTATGAATTATAAGGCGCATCTTCTATTTCACATCTGCGTGTATACTTTGCCATAGCTCTGTCATTGTGCTAATTCTCTGTGTCAAGCTCCATCTCTATAGCTTCTTATGTGCATAGATTTCAACAAGTTATAGCTTGTAAAAGATGGAAAATACACCATCTTTTTGCGAACAACTAATTAAGATCCAAATGAGAAGCATGAAACCAAAATGTTAATAGATCATCCATAAGAGCCTCAACATTAGAGGTTCCTCTCGTATCTATTGCATAAACGGAATGCTTGTGGTTTTAAGGAGGATGCATAGAGGCTGATGAGCTTACCATTACAGGAGATTATTCATTTGCATGTAGATTGATGAACCTACCATTATTCTAGATGATGAAGCGCATGAATGCCACAAGATACATGTTAGAAGATAATTCGAGATCTTTCTTTGTAGGGACATGATGGTTCTTTTCTTTTGGGATGGTAATCGTGTAAAATGAACAAGCAGGTGTATCTCATACACAAGATGTGCATATTTTAGCCATTTAAGACTTAATTTTGAATGCATGGTGAAAAAGGTATCTAATGGGTAAATACGTTAGGAAGGATTTTACATGCGTTTCTTCTAGTTCTCCTCTTTTGAAAATGATACTCAACAAACACAGATAAATTTTGAGAAACTTGCCATCTCGTCTGAAGCCGCATCAGATTCAAATATAGTTATCCATGTTGAATGCAGCATCATCCATTTTTTGAGAAGATACTATACAGACACGGAAGACCACAGGAACAATGACGGAGAACTGACTAAGAATGTGCGTGACTGGAAGGAGATATATGACATGGCGCCTGGTGGTTCCCTTAAGCTTCCTGCAAACTTTGATGCAGATGATACTAGCTCTGATACCACTCTGTGGAGTGTGCGAGCTATGGTGACTCCATCTACAGAGTCACACAGCAACACAGGCACAACGAAGAAGAAGTCAAACTATTTTGAGTTTTAAAGTACAATTTTCTCTTTCACTACATTTTCTGGAAGTCTTCTAATTACTCTGCCGCAACATTCATCTTAAACATACCCTCAAAGTTTTCTGAGTCCTTGCTCCACCAAACATCTTATACTTTTGTCGGCCTTTTGGCTACGATCAAGTGGAGTATCTGTTTTCATAAGTTCAACTCATGATACGTGGTCCAGAAAACCACTATGATAACAACCTAGTGCTTTCCACGGGGAGAGCCCCCTCCCGGCGTCTGATTTTATGCATTCCTCATCTTCCCGAACGTCCATAATATAGACTCTCGCCCACGAAGACGCCGCCTCTCGTTTCTAATTTTACGCCGATCTACAGTCTGATTTATGGCTGACCTACAGTCTGATCCTTCAAGAGATAGAAATGGAAATTGAGAGTCTGATCCGTCAGAAACTAAAGACGACAAAGAAATAGAAACTAAAGACGACAAAGAAACTAAAGACGACAAAGAAATAGAAACTTAAGACATAAAATGTTTACATCGCGGCAGCATTGAGCTATTACAAGATCATCTATCTTCAGGATCCTAGTTGCTATGCGTTTAATTTTCTGTGTCCTGTAAACTCGAGGGCTCCTCCACTTCCATGATTGGCGGACAACTGCAGAAGTATTCTCTTGCATGCCTGTACTTAAGCTTGAGTGTGAGAAGAGAAATTTCAGCCTGGAGCAGTTGGTTTCTGATGGGGTCCGCAAGCTTCTGATTTACGGACTTAGAGCTTGCGGCAGCTTCTTTCCGAAGCATGAGATACGTGCACTTGTTGATCTCCTTGTTTGTGTTGTTCTGGCGAGTAAGCTTTGCGTTAGAGATTTGAAGCTTCAGTTTTGTCAACCGTCTGCTTCGAGACCAACGTGTCATGTTGTGGAGTATGGTTAACTCCTTTGAATGCTTCATACTTCTCGACGGAGATAGTTGCAATAGATTGAACGAATCTCCTTCATTCCCTTTTTTTGTCTACTCAGCTCTTATGATGGATGATATACTTCTCAAGACTCGTGGATTGACTGTTGATAAATAGAGAGATAAAGATGTGGAAACTAAAAAAACTTTCTAGAATGAAATTAAAGACTCTCAAATATCTGTAGCACTTTAAAACACTTGATTTTGATATTCCAATAGGGAGAATCAACCTCTACAAGTTAGACTAGTTTTTGGTACTGTTATCTGCCTATGTAGAGAGACACACCTTCACTGTTTACAACTTTACTCAGAGATCACTAGGCACATAGTCACAAAATTCACACAACCTTGATAATGCTCTATAAGCAATCAAATGCAAGTGGAATCACTTGAAATGGATACTAGGTGGAGGAACTACATCCAAAACAAAATAGTGCTGGAAACTAGCTCACCCCTTAGAAAGGGACTGAGAAATGGTTAACTATAGAGAAGAATAAGCTATCAAAAGTAACTAGTTGAGCAAGAGATACTATGTATAGCAATTTCTTTACACTCTATACTAACTCTAGGAAGAGAGTAGAGGCCATTGACTCTCTTTTTCATGACCTGATTCACACATATATAGGGTGTCCAAAAGTGCTCCTACAATTCTCCAAGAATCTCTCAATCAGCCATTTTTAGTAAGCTATGATTTAGGAAAGTGTATGAAGGTTCTTGATAGCTGAAATTTGTGATATGAAGCTTCTTATTAATAGGTCAACTTGTTATTTAAGTCTTTGAGAATTTAGTTATGATTTGGACGGGTTTCGCAAGCTTCTGATTTACAGACTGAGAGCTTGCCGCAGCTACCTCCCGAAGCATGAAATACGTGCGCTTGTCGATCTCCTTGTTTGCATTGTTCTAGCGAGTAAGATCTGCGTTAGAGATTTGCAGCTTCAGTTTTGTCCACCGTCTTCTTCGAGACCAGCATGTCATGTTGCGGAGTATGGTTAACTCCTTTGAATGCTTCATACTTGTCGATGTAGATAGCTGCAGTAGATTGAGCGAAGCTCCTTCGTTCCCTTTCTTTATCTACTCAGCTCTTATGATGGGTGATATACTTCTCCCGACTCGTGGATTGACTGCTGATAAATAGAGAGACAGTGTGTTTAATGGTTTAAGAAATAGAGAGACTTCGTTTCTTCATTCTATCGGGGACCGGAAACTTGAACATTAAGCTGGCCCAGTTTTGCAAAACATACCGCAGGTGACTGTGATATTTGAGAACTGCGTTTTTTATTTGAGAACTGCAATTGCTCTCGAAAAGAGGAACAATCTTCATATTTACCACATCAACTGTAAGACCTCGAAGACTGTGCCGGATCTACCCATAAGATCATCTATCTTCAGGATCCCACTAGCTATGCGTTTAATCCTTGAATGTATGGGACATGTTCAAGAAAGGATACAGAAGTAGAATGTGCTTCTTGCTTGGTACAAACCATGTATTTTCAATTCTTCCTTTCTCTCATTGAGAACTGAATATGCATTGTTATGTTGTTTAGTGCCTTCTAATCTATTTGTCCGTTGAAAAAATATTTACCAATTGTTACTCTTTAGAAGTAGTCAAGATTAAAATACATGGATGGCACAAATTTGATATATTAATGTGTTTATTTGTGTAGGATCACTCACACAAGATTGCAGCCATGAAGTGGAATGTGAAAATTTAGATCATTTCCAAGCGATGTACCTTTGCCTTGTGTGCTCATGTGTCTGGTAGAAGGAGAGAGTCTTTGTGGGCTTGGACGTCCAATTTCCAAGAACTTAGAAGCTACTACAAATTGGAAGAGAAAAGGATTCACGTAGAGACTCTTTGCTTGTATGTGCATGTGCGGATCTTAGAAAAAGAGTAGGCAGAGAAAGAGAGAGCTATTAAATTCAGGTTGAGCAATCAAAACTCAAATTTTTCGAAAGAGTAGGGAGAGGAAGAGAGAGTTATGAACTATAGGTTAAGCAATCAAAACTCAACAGATTAGGGAGAGGAAGAGAGACTTATGAACTTCAGGTTGAGCAATCAAGGGAGCTTTTGAATATCTGTATTGGAGCTCATCCTTCTCAGCTAGAGCCTTTTTGGGAGGACAAGTGTGTGTGTGAGAGACAGAGAGAGATCATAATTTTGGGTAAAACAAGCTTATTTATGTGATTGCCACCTATTTCTTACATGTCTTTCTAATGTTGTTCTTCCTTAACAATGGAAGGAGTCTTTGTATATGCAACATATGTATATGCAGTCATTTGGTAAGAGCTATCTGTATATGTTGATTTTGTGTTAGGCTTCATTTTGGCTGCGTTTGCCCATCACTTTTGGGAGGGGTAGATACTCACTTTGAAGAGCTTCTTGTGAGTTCATGGTCATGGTGTGTGTGTGTTTTGGGTTTCATGTATGAGCATGCATTCATTCTTAGTATGACATTAGTGGGGATGTCATACTATTATGTTGATGCTATGTATAATGGAGCAGATTTGCTATATAGTCTTAAATGTTAATAGATCATCCATAAGAGCTTCAACATTAGAGATTCCTCTCATATCTATTGCGTAAGAGGAATGTTGATGGTTTTAAGGAGGATGTATAGAGGCTGATGAGCTTACCATTACAGGAGATTATTCATTTGCATGTAGCTTGATGAACTTACCATTATTCGAGATGATGAAGCGCATGAATGCCACAAGATATATGTTAGAAGAGAATTCGAGATTATTCTTTGTAGGGACATGATGGTTCTTTTCTTTTGGGAATGGTAATCGTGTCAAATGAACAAGCCGGTGTATCTCATACACAAGATGTGCATATGTTAGCCATTTAAGACTTAATATCCATGTAGCTAGAGACGAATTTTGAATGCATGGTGAAAAGGTATCTAATGGGTAAATGTATTAGGAAGGACGAATAAATTCCAAGAGATCTATTACGTTAGATTTTAGATTTTACATTCCTTTCTTCTAGTTCTCCTCTTTTGAAAATGATACTCAGCAAACAAAGATAAATTCCGAGAAACCTGTCATCTCGTCTTAAGCTGCATCAGATTCAAATATACTTATCCATGTTGAATGCAGCATCATCGTTTTTTCGAGAAGATGCTATATAGACACGGTTGACCAGAGGAAAAATGACGGAGAACTGACTAAGAACGTGCGTGACTGGAAGGAGATATATGACATGGCGCCTGGTGGTTTTTGAGCTTCCTGCAAAGTTTGACGCAGATGATACTGGCTCTGATACCACTCTGTGGAGTGCGCGAGCTATGGTGACTCCATCTGCAGAGTCACATAGCGACACAGACATGACGAAGAAGAAGTCCATGGATACCGCGCCGCTCTACTGGCGGTCAAGAAAAACATTCATATCAAACTGTATTGGTTTTAAAGTACAATTCCACATCATCAACAGAAGACCACAGGAACAAAGGAAAGAAAAAGTAAAAGAAAAGAAAAATATTTATTCTTAGCCTTGGTCGCTCTGACGTGACAAAGAAATCAAAAACAAAATTGATTGATTTACAGTCTGATATCCTTCTACTCTCTTACCAGAAGCGCTCATATACTTTTAAGATGTCTTAAATATCATGAGACACAGTAATCAAGTACGCAACTTAAGATTATAAGTACATCGATGAGCTTTAAGTTGATTGAATAAATCCTTCTTCTTTGCAACGCTCTTCGTTGATTTCCTGTGCAGAGCGTACGTGAATGCAGCGCAAGTGATCTAATCTTGAATGCTTTCTCGGTTTCCAAGCAAAAAATGAGCGCACTGCAAAGATCGAAGACGAGTAACTTCTCTTTCACTACATTTTCTGAAAGTCTTCTAATTACTCCGCCGCAACATTCATCTTAAACATACCCTCAAAGTTTTCTGAGTCCTTGCTCCGCCAAACATCTTATACTTTTGTCTGCCTTTTAGCTACGATCAAGTGGAGTATCTGTTTTCATCAGTTCAACTTATGATACGTGGTGCAGCGGACCAGTATGATATCAACCTAGTGCTTTCCACGGGGCGAGCCCCCTCCCGGCGTCTGATTTTATGCATTCCTCATCTTCGCGAACGTCCATAATACAGACTCTTGCCCACGAAGACGCCGCCTCTCGTTTCTAATTTTCTGCCCATCTACAGTCTGATTTATGGCTGACCTACATCTGTTGATTGCTCTGAGAAGCGAGAATGAATAACGCAGAGATCAGACATAGGAACTATCTCTCAGTACATTTATTGACAAGATTCGACAGACACAACGCAAAAATAAAAAGAGGAAGAGTCTTTCTATTAGAGAACCTTGTATCGTGAACACATATCATTTAGAAACAATATCATTAGACATAAAATGTTTACATCTCCGCAGTATTCAGCTATTACAAGATCATCTATCTTCAGATCCAGTAGCTATGCGTTTAATCTTCTGTGTCCTCTAAACCGAGGGCTCCTCCACTTCCATGATTGGCGGACAACTTCTGCTGAAGTAGTCTCTTGCATGCATGTACTTAAGTTTGAGTGTGAGAAGAGAAATTTCAGCCTGGAGCAGTTGGTTTCGGACGGGGTCCACAAACTTCTGACTTACGGACTGAGAGCTTACGGAAGCTTCCTCCCGAAGCATGAAATACGTGCACTTGTCGATCTCCTTGTTTGCGTCGTTGTGACGAGTAAGCTTTGCGTTAGAGATTTGCAGCTTTGAGACCAGCGTGTCATGTTGCGGAGTATGGTTAACTCCTTTGAATGCTTCATACTTGTCTACGGAGATAGCTGCAGTAGATTGAACGAAGCTCCTTCGTTCCCTTTCTTTATCTACTCAGCTCTTATGATGGATGATATACTTCTCCCGACTCGTGGATTGACTGTTGATAAATAGAGAGACAGTGTGTTTGACAGTTTAAGAAATAGAGAGACTTCGTTTCTTCATTCTATCGGGGACCGAAAACTTGAACATTAAGCTGGCCCAGTTTTGCAAAACATACTGCAGGTGACTGTGATATTTGAGAACTGCGTTTTTTATTTCTTGCTCTCGAAAAGAGGAACAATCTTCATATTTACCAGAGGAAGTGTAAGACCTCGAAGACTGTGCGGGATATACCCAAGATCTTGTACTAGGATAGCGCAACACACGATTAAAGTTTGGAGCATAAAGTATACTACCGAGAAACAAACCCAAAACACGTCTTGACAAGATGGGCATGCATGATACACCCTTGCGAACAACAACTATACATTACCATTGGTACGGACTCCCTTGATGTGTAGTCGGAGCTTGAGCCACAATTCTATTAAGGAAGAGTGCAAATGCTACAAAATCACTAGATTGATGGACATAATCGTGCAATCTATGAGGGAAGCTTAAGTCTCTCTCTCTAGAGACACACACTTGTGGGAAGCCATTGTCTAGGTATCTACGCTAGGAGCAAGCACCATGCACAAGCAAAGAGTGTTTGTGATGTGTACGTTTGCATGCATAGTTGCCTTTGTCCAATTATTCCATTGTGTGAGGGCCACGTGTAGTTCAATAGAATATCATTGTGTTAGGTATTTGTTCAATGTCGATAGAATATCATTGTGAATGAGTTCATCAGCTTTGAATGTCAACAGTTGACCTTGGGTGCCTAATTTTGGCATCAGGCACTCGTCCTTAATATCTATGTTATTAATGATGTATCTCCACTCCATGAGGTAGCCACCAAGAGTGTATAAGACACTAGTCACCCAAAAATATAAACTTTTTAGAATCCAAAGGATCACATCCTTTTTAGAATACAAAGGATTACATCCTTGCCTCTAATAATTCCAAAGAAGTTTGGGATACACTAGCAAGTCTATATGAATATAAAACTCCTTCAAAGATATATGCTTTAAGGACCAAGTTTCACAATGCTTGTAATCATGCCCAAGACATCATCACAACGTTGATAGCCCAATTTGACAAATACCAAAGAAAGTTATCCCTTTCTTGAAAAAAGATCTCAAGTGAAGACATCGCCATTGGATTGCTAAACAAACGTCCTAGGAACTATGAAACATTTATGACCACTTTGTACAATAGGGGTCAAGAAATTACTTGGAAAGAGGTGAGAAGACTTTTAGTTCTCCATGCCTCTAGACAAAAGACTCAAGCTTCTTAAGAAATGGCTATGAAGGCCAAACCTACTTTCCACAAGACTAAGAATCAAAGAGGCACTTAAGAGTTTGAGGACAAAGGCAAGAAGAATTCCACTTGTAATTTTTGTTGAAAACCTAGACACACAATAAAGTATTGCTTCAAGAATAAGAACAAGGATAATTCCAAGTCTACTCCAAAGATCGAGCACCAAACTCATTGTAAAAGTGAAGACCTCTTCTTTACCATTTAGAACAAGGCAATTTTCACATCCACTATTAAGAAAGAATGTGTTCTTTTACTGTGGGGCTTCATCACATATGTGCAATGACAAAAAATGACTTTCATGAGTTTTAAGAGCACAAAGGCCAAGTTTATCTCGAAGATAACAAGTGCTTTGACATCCAAGGAAGAGCCAAAGATCAAGTAACGAACGCAAAAGGGGAGACCAAGTTACTCAAAGCTGATCTTCATGTATCAAGGCTTTGTAAGAACCTTCTCTGAGTAAACACCATTACTAAGTGCAACACCATGGTGCAATTCAATAATGAAAAAGTTCAAGTCATGAATTGAGAATCCAAGGACATGATAGCTCAAGGATTCCAAGACAATGGTCCCTAAAAGATTTCAAGTTTCATAGCCAAGGAGTAAAGGTTTAGCTTGTGGCACTTCATATTTGAACACACGTCTTGCTTAGTTAAGATATCTTCAAGTGATCTTGTCAAATTTTATATTAAGGTGACTATGGTAGCCAATTGGTTGTTTAGAATATGAGAATGGATCTCCCTTTTGTATCTACAAGGCACTCCATTTTCATTAAATTTCTTTTTTATATTATATCATTTTGTATTTGGGTAACCTATCATTTGTTTCTATCTATGTATTCATTCTCCTTCAAGGGGAATAATCCCAAATATGATATACTTTTGAGAGCTCCCCCTCCCGAACACTATATAAGGAGGGCACCTTGCCCATTCCTACTTGGTTAGAAGCTTGAGAAGCCTACTCCGTGCTCTTGGAAAAATCACTCTAGTCCATGTGAGATTTTCCACTTAATGTTTTTCTTAATTAGGAGTTTCACACTCGTTCATTTGGTGAGTACACTCTTCTTTTCATATTGCTTTTGCATGTGTACTCTCTACATGGTATTTGAGGAATTAGTGGAGGTCTTGATGGTGCATTTGGTGGTCATTCTGGTGTTGATGGTGTTAAACTCTTGGTGATTTTATTTTTTGCTCATAATTGAGAGATGCTTTTTCCATCCATTCTATGCTTGTTAGGATTGATTTTGCCCATTCTCCCACCCTCCCACCTTCTACTTCTCCATTATCCCACCATTTCTCTACCACACATTCCCATCCTCCTCACACATGAGTAGTCTCGCAACACATGAGTAGCCACCAAGGGAATAATCGCACTTATGATGTACTTTGGAGAGCGCCCTCCGACTCTATATAAGGAGGGTGTCTCCCCCATTCCTACTTGGCTAGAGCCTTGAGGAGCCTACTCCATGCTCTTCGAAAACTCACTCTAGTCTATGTGAGAGTTCCCATTTCATGATCTACTCACTTTTGAGTCTCACACTCTTTCATTTTGTGAGTACTCTCTTCTTCTCATCTTGCTTTCACATGTATACTATCAACATGGTATGATACCACTAAGTGGAGGTCTTGGTGGTGCATTTACTAGTCAGTTTGGTGGTGGTTGTGCTTGAGACTTGGTGCTTCTTGTTTCTCTTGATTGAGAGAGGCTTTTACCATCGATTCTATGGTCTTCGGGATTAATTTTTCCCATTTTTCCACCCTCCCATGTTTCTTATTCCTCCGTTACCACACTTTCCTACCTTTCTAAACTAGTTCCAAGTAGATTTGGAGTTACTTTATGATCTCCATATGTGCTTGATGGCATTTATTGTACATCTTATCCTTTTTAAGTGTTTATAAAGACTCTTTCCCTTTCATTTTAATGGCAAGATTTGTGCATACTTTGGTCAACGTTGAAGGATTTCTGGTTATTATATATCTCTTAAGTCCTCCATGGTTATATTTCTTCTTGCATGTGCTTCCAAAGCACCTAAACACGAGCATCTACTCACATCCCTACTAAAGGGTAGAGTGTTCTCAATTTGACATCATGTGAGTATCGATGTGTCAGAATAAAACCAATCTTCCTTAAGCATTGTTTAGACCCTAGACCTCCATTGGATATCTGCATTGATCCATACAATATGTTTGGAGGAAAAGAGTACCCATAGTGATGCATAAATCTAAAGTTTACAGTTGTAGGCATGTCATATAATTTGTTGGCATGCAAGTCTTCATCATCATCTAGAATTTGCAATGCATATCTTCTATCTTGGCACTGAACTCTCCATCTAGAGACATGAGCACATCTCTTGACCTTGAGTTTTGCCAGGTCACAAGCACACGCTTTGAAACCAAGAACGAAGCTTGCCTAAACTGCAAATTGAATGCAACGAAAGACACAGTTCATTAGAGGGTTGAAATGGAGGGATGTACATGCTTGAAATTGAATCATCTTTGTTCATCTACATCCCTTTCAGTTATGGATGCAGTGCTTTCTAAAATACCCTTTGGGAAACAAAAGCCATGGGAACTCATAGAGAAATATCTCTCTTCGCTTGAATTTCAGTGTTGTCATCTCTACACACAAGCCTCTACAGCATCGAATGCTCCCTACTATAGCCCAAAAGTCATGCATTATCAGCAAATAATTTCTTGATCATGGTGTTGCTACAATCCCTACTTTTAATATCCATGGTAGTGCTGATTCTATCGTTATGAATTTAATTTATGTCTATATATCTTACTCCCACAAATGGCATTCTTCAACCATGATGATATCATTGATGTTTCCATAAGCCTTCATTAGTGCCTCATGTGATAATGTTTTCATATCATTCACATTCACAATAAGTTCACTCCTTCAAAGGTACATTTTCATGCAATTGGTTTTACATGGAACATGCTCATTTTTTGTTTAGTGATGGGACACATGACTAGCCAGACATGTCTACGTTATTTCTTATAAATTGAGCTTAGCTCCTTTTTCAACTAGGGCCCATGTTATCACTTATGGAATGATTGGACTATTGGAGTTTGTAGAGCAGGTGATCTTGCTAGCATTTGATTGACTCCACTTTGTGATCTTGGAAGATTCTTTTTCTAGAGTTGTTAAAGCATGAGCTTAGGGGGAGGTTCTTGGGACCTTGGGGGGTTTGGGGGTCTTCGGCCACCCTCGACAATCCTTGCCCTAGAGGCTCATTAGCACTCCCAAGGCCATGTCCTCATTATGGCAACATCATGGACATGTAAAGAGCAATTAATCAGGAAGATGAAATTAGGACTTCACGCATGGGAAAAGACATTTAAAGCAAAGGCTCTAGGCACAAGCGAAGGGTAGGAAGTGGATGCAAGATAAGCACATGGGGTGATCCTTAGACACAAGAGTCAATAAATTCCTTATCGTACTCTATAGGAAAGCTTTGGCCTCTTTTTCTTGTGAAGGGACCCCTTCGCCCATATGAACCTCTTTGAGAAGTCACAATTCTTACTTAAGTAATCACTTTTCTCTTTATTTACCTCAAAGCATGGAAAAGAAGAACCTTGATTTTAGGAAGTGATTGAATTAAATTTGTGTCAAAAGTGGGTGACACCTTAATTTATGAAGCATGTATGTACATTCTTGCAAAAAGGGAGATGCCCATCCTTGCATCACATAGAGGATGAGACGACACGTTATTTTTAGAAATGCTACTACTTGTGATTGAGGGAAGAGCTTGGCTGACACCCTTTAAGGGAATAGATACTATTAGAACCTCCTCATCTCAAGTAAATTGGGTGGGGACCATTGTTGTGAAAATATCACATAAGGGAATCCTTATTTTGGCCACATTATATTCTCATTGATGACATGATTTGGGCGACCACTTGGAGGGGTGCACCACATGGAGACGACACCAAGGAAAAATAAAAGGGCGAATATAAGCCCAATGGAAAATTTAGAGGGAAAAAATAATAATAGCTATTTTTCTATGGTTTCAATCCAGAAAGATAAGCCCAATTTACTATTTCTTATTGAGAAACAGATGCAAAAATTTTGCCCTAAATCACACACTCAGATTCAGGGCTTCCATCGAACATTCACTTTCTGCCAACATCTCTGCTTGGATTAGATATCTACTTTTGCCCTACTTAAGAAAACGATGGAAACATTCCCTCTCATGCAAGCGAAGTTGCATTCGAATGTGGAACCGGAGCGTGGATTGAGATGTCTTCTATCCTCTTACAGTTATACACTTCACACTCTACAGTGAATCATTACTTCTTGAATTTTTCTGCTTATGTAAAAAACTGAGATTACATTGCCACATATTATCGATTATAACTATTCACACAGAGAGAGAGAGAGAGAGAGAGAGAGAGAGAGAGAGAGAGATGATCACGTGTGAGTTGGGAGCTCGATTAATGAGGTAAGAAATTTCGTATCCCTAGAGCTTCAGAGTGGTCTATTGGTCTCTAGGATGCCTTATCTATTCTCTGAGTTTTGTGGACATAGAAGTAAAGATTTGGTGGTTATTTATATGTTTGAAGGGCCAGGATGTAGTAATGAATCGGTTTTTTCTATGAGAAGGATCCATATAAGATAATTGGCATTGACTCTCGTTTTGAATGATATGGATGGGATAAGGTGAGCGAATTCAAGAATACAGTAATATCTCTCCTCCATATGGAAGGCTTCTTACTGATGATTGTAGTTACTTTCTTTCATCCAAACATAATAAGGTTTATAACAAGGATTGATTCTACTTTTCAACATTACACATATCCAATATCATCTTTGTGGACCAACCAATGGGCACTAGCTTTATTTATTCTTCTGATGATTGCAATATTCCTCATGATGGGCAAGGAGTGAGCCACAATATGTTTGAACTTTTGCAGGTATGGATTTTTCATCTTCTAAATAAAGCTACCAGTAGTGCAGAAAAAGTCTACAATGAGATCTTAGGAAATAGTGAATGCATATGTGATAAAGAAAAGCATTTATTTCTTTATCACTTGACATATCCAGTAGATGAATGCTATAAATTCTCATATTATTCTTCTTAAATGATTAAGAAGCTTAGTTGACACATTCAAGAATGTCATGGTGAGGTAGGCTCCCTATGTGATCGTTTCATACACAGATTGTTGAGTCTCTAGCATTGAGTTGTCTTGGTAGGTCGTCTTTCAATTGCACCTAGAATATGCAAAAAAAATGAGTTCTTTGTGACAGGGGAGTCATATGTAGGGTACTACATTCTTGTAGTGACAAGCCACATTCATCAAGCCAACAAGCAACATGAGGTTGTCCCAATCAATATGAAGATATTCTCCTTTTCAATTCTCTTGAGTTGGTTTCACATTTGATAAATTCTTCTCATGATGTCTGATATTCTAGTAAGTTGATAGCAACTCATAATTATCAAGCTCTGTATGATCTCTTTCTTTTTACTAGTTTTATATTTAAGTGCATAAATAGGGCTTTGGCATTGGAAATCGCCTCACAAAACCCGAGATGCAGTATGTTGCATATGTTGATTATGCCTTGCAAATGGGTCTAATCAATAAGACGGTGTACTAGATTACTAGTGATATGTTTCTGGAATGCCAAGAGGGGATCCAAAAGTGTGGTACAGGAAACGTTTCATTTCCCTTTTTTTTTTGAGAATTCATGTTTTCTACTTGTGCTATTGAACATTAATAATACATCAATTTCTATGGGTAGCAATGGGTGATCCACTTGCTCTAGGGCTTATTCACTGTGCACCTCCATATTCAATGCCATTATGTATTTTTTTTTATGATGTCAGTGTAACACTTCTGATTCTGATCCATCCAAACTGAAGTTAATTAATAGAACAAATATTATTAGTAATCACAAATAAATAAATTCTAAAATAGAAGAAAGAAAAGTACTATCCCATCTAGTCGATGTACAATAGGAATATTTTTTAGCTTCTTATGTACATTGTTCATTCCAAACGTTGTACATGCATGAGCGTGTTTAAGTGTTTGAAAACTCTGGATGAGAGACCCATGAAACACAATAAATATTCTTTGATGATGCTTGATAAATTGGGCCATAGATATGCAGTCTTTAACGGCATGCATATGCTGACTAGTTATTGATTAGCATAGAAGTTGTTTCATATATAAAAATAGGTCTATTAATGTAGGTTGAGGATTGTAGTACCTAAGCACGGCTTAATTAGTATCTAGCTTTACAGAT
>CM035413.1:120076590-120114090 GCA_020310875.1 Ceratopteris richardii
TCTCAATTTTGATGAGCCCTCGCCATCGCAACTCCACACAAGAAAGGTACCTTTAGCTGCCTTCGGAGGAGTTTGTTGCTCAGTCCGAGAGGACCTGCATTTCTTCTGCTAACCAACCGCACATATGGCATCCTTCCTATGAACTCTAAGCTTCGAGATGGGATATCAACAGAGAATTTAGAAGTTGACAACAAGAGCATAAATGAACCTTTGCATAAACATAAGCAATAGTGTGGGACATCGCTCACCTTTTAGTGGAGCTTGAGGATAAAGCCCGCGATTGAAGGAGTGGATGAGAAGACCAACCTTTCCCCCCATCTTGCTATCTCTCCATTCCACTCCACCCTTCCCCAACTCCAACCACTCTCCACTCCACCCTCCCCCAACTCCACTCCACCTTCCCTCACCTCCCAGCTCTCCCCACTCCACCCTCCACTCCACCCTCCCTCACCTCCCACCACTCCCCACTCCACCCACAGCAACCTCAACTCCACCCTCCACTCCACCTACCCTCAACTCCCACCACTCCCCACTCCACCCACACTCCACTCCAACTAGGGCAACCTCAACTCCACCCTCCACTCCACCCTCCCTCAACTCCCACCAATCCCCAATCCACCCACACTCCACTCCACCCCTGACAACCTCAACTCCACCCTCCACGCCACCCTCCCTCAACTCCCACCACTCCCTACTCCACCCACACACCACTCCACCCACGGCAACCCCAACTCCACCCTCTCCGAACTCCACCCACCCTCAACTCCACCCTCCCTCAACTCCCACCACTCCCCACTCCACCCACACTCCACTCGTTGGACGGCAACCCTAACTCCACCCTCTCCCAACTCCACCCACCCTCAACTCCACCCTCCCTCAACTCCCACCACTCCCCACTCCACCCACACTCCACTCCACCCACGGCAACCCCAAGTCCACCCTCCCCTCCACCCTCCCTCAACTCCACCCAACCTCCACGCCACCCACCCTCCACCCCACCCTCTCCCAACTCCACCCACCCTCAACTCTGTTGGAGAAACAATCACTAACTAGACATATATTTGAAGGTCAAATCTTAGGAAGAAAACCCCATGCCTATGTGAAGGGACAAATTCACAAATGTATTATACTTGTAAAGTTAGTTCACTTTAGTTCTAGAAGTTTTCAAAAGTTACGAGAATGAGAAAATCTATATAAGTTAGTTTGTATCAACTGACGCGGTAAGAGAGAAAGTGAGAAGAACTCATTTTTGTATGACTGAGTATAGTCGAGCTTCTCTGAGTGAGAAAGCATTTGTAAAACTTCTGAGTTTTTGTAGTTATGAGAAGAACTGAGTAAAGTTCTGTGTATGAGCCTCTCTCCATCATCTCCATGATTACCTACTGTGTGATGAGTTACAAAGATCAAGTTTTCCAAGCAACTCGATGCCTGGCATCGAATCTCTGTTGATAAGTCATATTTTCTTTTATATTTTTCATTCAGTACTGAAGTTTTTGAAAAACATGATGTTGTTGGAGCAACTCGATGCCTGGCATCGAATTCCAGTTGATAAGTCATATTGTAAGTGTGCATGAAATCACCTATAGTTTTGGTGTCCAGAAGATCAAGACTTTATGCGGGAAGTCGATGCCCGGCATCGAATCCCTGCTGAAAAGTGGCCAAAAACACTCCAAGTCGATGCCCGGCATCGAATTCTCGTTGCAAGTCGATGCTAGGCATCGAATTCTAATTTTAAACAGGCGCTCTTACTAAAACAGGCAAGATTTCCAGTTTTGGAAGGTCATACAGGGTCATCTTGTGAGGGCCATAACTTGAGTTCTAGAGCTCTGTTTGATGCATATGATAGCTTGTTGGAAAGCTCTACTCTTCTAGTTTCAGCTTATAAAGTTTCATCAAGAAATAATACTTGAGCTAGGAGAAAGTAGCAAAATACTAAAGGTATGTCATTTCAGTGACTCGAAATTTCTGTAGAAGCAAAGTTCTCACTTTAGGCTATCATTTCTCAAAGTTTGGAGTGGCAATGAGTTAATGGTGACCATAGAGGTGTTCTAGTGTCACCTTAATTCATTTCTTGTGGTGTTTTATACATCAACAAGTGGTATCAGAGCAGAAAGATTCTCGAGAGCAGAAGACGACAAAGGTACGAGAAGTTTTGTAAAGTTTTCCATTAAAGTTTGAAAGGTGAAGCATTTGAAGACACAAGGCATCAAAAGATTACTTTCGAAGTATCCTCATACACAAAGAACTTCAAAAGGTATTATCCTTTATCCTTTAAGCTCACAGGTTGCAGCAGAAGGAAAGAACTATGGCAGATCATATCTCCATTGACAAACTGGAAAGAGATAATTACCCCGCATGGGTAATGAGAATGGAAGCCTTACTTATGAGTAAGGATCTCATGGTATATGTTACAGGTGAAGAAGAGAAGCCAGTATTTGAAGATGAAAGCCGACCAAAGAAAGAAGAACTTGATGCTTTAAAGCATTGGCAAAAGAAGGATGCAAGTGCAAAAGCCTACATCTACAATACAATCTCAGATCATTTGCTACCACACATCAGAGGATTGGAATCATCAGAAGATATATGGAATGCATTGGAATATCATTTCCAAAGCACTACTAAAGCACGGAAAGCAAGTCTATGGTCAGAGTTTACAACATTCAAGAAGAAGCCAAGTCAAACCATTAGTGATTATGTCACTAAGATGAAGGATCTAGCAGATAGTCTTGGATCCATAGATGAAGATGTTGAAGATCACAGATTGATTGCTCAACTACTTGCAGGCTTGAGAGGGGATGAAAGGTGGAAACCTTTTGTCTTATCAACAGAACTTTCATTAAATCATTATGTTCCAGATTTGAACCAATTGCTTGGTTTGATGCTCACATATGAGCAAGACTTGAAGGGAGATGGAGATAAAGGTCAAAGTTCTGCAATGTACATGAAGAATAAGAAGAAAGGAGATAAAGGTAAAGCAAAGGATGAAGAGGAGTCTAATTCTCAAGCTTATTATGCAAGAGGTAAAGGCACAGGCAGAGGAAGAGCAAGAGGTTTTGGAAGAGGAAGAGGTAATCAAAATAACAACAAGAAGGCTTGCTGGATCTGTGGATTGAGTAATCATTTGGCTCATGACTGTTGGCACAACCAACAAGGATCAAACCAGAATCAAAACAACAATAGCAGAGGTCGAGGTGGAAGATATCAAAGTAATTTTCAAAGAGGTAGACAAAGTCAAAGAGGAGGCTATGGTAGAGGTGGAGGAAGAAGTTGGGGACAGAATCAATCCTACAACACCACCTATTACAACTATGCAAATGACACACAGAATGAAAGTCATACATCATTGATGATGAACTCAATCAACACATCAGATAAAGAAGATCTAAAGGTATTTTACATTGACTCTGGATGTTCTAATCATTTGTCAGGAAACATAGAATTGATGTCAGAATTGGAAAAAGGCATTTCTAGTCACACAGTTCAAACTGGTGATAATACAAGACATAGTGTACATTCAATTGGAAAAGTGAAATGCAAGAGTGGAGCAGATTTGCTAACCAATGTTTTGTATGTTCCTACAATACCTAAAAACTTGATTAGTGTGGGACAGATAGTTGAAAAAGGTTTTCAAGTCAGGTTTACAAATGAAGGAGTATTTGTGGAAGATCCAGAGAATGGATATAATCAGATTGTCTCTGGTAAGAAAGAAGGTAGACTCTTTACTTTAAGAGTGCAAGGGAACATTGGTCAAGCTTTGCTCACACATGGTGAAGCAGTGATTACAGAACTTGATCTCTGGCATAAGAGATTAGGTCATTTCAATGAAAGAGGAATTAAAGCTATGGTTGCTAATCAGTCTGTACTAGGATTACCAAATGTGCAAAGTCAACATATGGTTTATAAATGTGAAGCATGTCAAATGGGTAAAGCACACAGGTTACCATTTCAAAAGAAAGGATTCAAACATGATGGAGTACTTGAGCTCATTCATACAGATGTATGGGGACCAACAAAAGAAGGATCTATCAGTGGCTCAAGGTATTATGTTCTTTTCATTGATGATGCTACAAGATGGATAACATTATATGTTTTGAAGGAGAGATCAGAAGTGTTTGGAGCTTTCAAGCATTTTCATGCATATGCAGAGAGAGTCACAGGTCAAAAGCTTAAGAGACTGAGGTCTGATGGAGGGGGAGAATACTTCTCCCAAGAGTTCAATGATTATCTTTGGAATGCAGGTATTAAGAGAGAAATAACTTGCAGGTATACACCACAACAAAATGGTGTAGCAGAAAGAAGGAACAGGACTTTGGTTGAGTTTGCTAGAGCTATGCTAAAGGAGAAGAACTGTCCAAATTATCTTTGGGTTGAGGCTGTAAATACAGCTACATATCTTGTGAATAGATTACCATGTGCAGCTCTGAATGGAATGACTCCATATGAAGCTTGGTGGGGTAAGAAACCAACACTAGATCATTGTAGAGTGTTTGGATCAATTGCATATGCTTATGTGCCATCACAACTTAGGCATAAACTTGAACCAAAGGCAGAAAAATATGTGTTCATTGGTTATGATGAAAAGCAGATGGGTTACAGATTGTGGAATCCTCTAACCAAACAATTTATTGTTTCTAGAGATGTTACATTTGATGAACAGAAAAGTTGGTATGCAGATCAAAGTCATACAGCTGAAGAATTTGAAGAAGAGGTAAGAAGATGTGAGAAAGGAAAATCAATTGTGCAGGTGAATAGAGATGAAGACTATATGCAAGCAAGTACATCCAGAAGTGGATTAACAAGAATGAATGAAGAAGCTCCTATATTTGATGAAGAGGTGTATCCAGAAACTTATGAAGAATGTGAACCAAGAAGGTCAAGCAGGACAAGGAGACAACAAGAAAGGTATTCTTATGATACTTCTTACATAACTCAGAAGAATTATGCATATATGGTCAAAGATGATGAAGAACCCCAGAACTATGATGAAGCTAAAGGTAAGAAGCAATGGGAAGAAGCAATGAAGGAAGAGTTCAATGCACTGGAGGAGAACAAGACATGGGAACTTGTTCCTAAACCAAATGGTAAGAAAGTAATTGGAAATAAATGGGTTTATAAAGTGAAGAAGCTTGCAGATGGAAGTATAGCCAGATACAAAGCTAGATTGGTGGTGAAAGGCTATGCCCAGACCTATGGCATAGATTATGATGAGACATTCAGTCCAGTAGCTAAGATGTCAACTATAAGGACAATCATTGCTATTGCAGCTTCAAAAGGATGGACCCTAAGTCAATTGGATATAAAAAATGCATTCTTGAATGGATACATATCAGATGAGGTATACATGGAACAACCTCAAGGGTTTATAGATTCCAGGTATCCAAATTTTGTTTGCAGGTTGAGAAGAGCATTGTATGGATTGAAGCAAGCTCCAAGAGCTTGGAACTATAGACTGGTGAAGTATCTCAATGATCTTGGATATCAAAGTTCAAAAGTAGACCCAAGTCTACTTATCAGAAGAACAGAGGAAGGTACAATCTACATTTGTATTTATGTAGATGACATTATAATCACAGGTACTTCAGATGAAGGAATCAAGGAGGTAAAGAGATTACTTGAGAAAGAGTTCAAGATCAGTGACCTAGGAAAGTTGTCATACTTTCTTGGAATGGAAGTCACTTATACAGATCATGGCATATATGTGTCACAAGAAAGGTATCTTCTGAACTTGTTGAAGAAGTTTGATATGGAAAATTGCAGAGAAGCTTCAACTCCACTTGAAGTTAATCACAAGCTCAGTAAATATGATGGTGCAGACTACAAAGATATGAGGAAGTATCAATCTCTTGTGGGTAGTTTGATTTATGCTACACTAACAAGACCTAATCTTAGTTATGCAGTGGGAGTTTTGTCATAATTCATGCATTGTCCAAAGGACCCACATTGGATTGCAGGTCAAAGAGTTCTCAGATATATCAAAGGAACTATAAAGGAAGGATTATATTATCCTTTTACATCAGATTTGAAGTTGAGAGCCTACAGTGACTCAGACTGGGCAGGTAATCAAGATGACAGGAGATCAACCCATGGTTACATGATATACATTGGTGATAAGCTTGTAAGTTGGTGTTCCAAGAAACAACATACAGTAGCATTATCATCAACTGAAGCATAGTACAAAGGACTTGTGGAAGCAGCTAAGGAAGTCATATGGATGCAGACATTGTTCAAGAGCTTAGGCATTGATCAAGGTACACCTACAATATATGGAGATAATATGAGTTCACTTTATCTTGCAGCAAATCCAGTATTTCATGCAAGAACAAAGCACATAGAGATACAGTATCATTTTCTCAGAGAAAAGGTAATGGAGAAAGAGATTGAAGTGGAATACATTTCTACTAAAGATCAGTTAGCAGACATAATGACAAAGAGCTTGGATGGTGTGAAGACCAGTAGATTCAAAAGCATGGCAGGAGTAAAAGAAAAGAAGATGATATGAAGAAACAGGGAATGTCAATTAGTGATTGAGGGGGAGCTGTTGGAGAAACAATCACTAACTAGACATATATTTGAAGGTCAAATCTTAGGAAGAAAACCCCATGCCTATGTGAAGGGACAAATTCACAAATGTATTATACTTGTAAAGTTAGTTCACTTTAGTTCTAGAAGTTTTCAAAAGTTACGAGAATGAGAAAATCTATATAAGTTAGTTTGTATCAACTGACGCGGTAAGAGAGAAAGTGAGAAGAACTCATTTTTGTATGACTGAGTATAGTCGAGCTTCTCTGAGTGAGAAAGCATTTGTAAAACTTCTGAGTTTTTATAGTTATGAGAAGAACTGAGTAAAGTTCTGTGTATGAGCCTCTCTCCATCATCTCCATGATTACCTACTGTGTGATGAGTTACAAAGATCAAGTTTTCCAAGCAACTCGATGCCTGGCATCGAATCTCTGTTGATAAGTCATATTTTCTTTTATATTTTTCATTCAGTACTGAAGTTTTTGAAAAACATGATGTTGTTGGAGCAACTCGATGCCTGGCATCGAATTCCAGTTGATAAGTCATATTGTAAGTGTGCATGAAATCACCTATAGTTTTGGTGTCCAGAAGATCAAGACTTTATGCGGGAAGTCGATGCCCGGCATCGAATCCCTGCTGAAAAGTGGCCAAAAACACTCCAAGTCGATGCCCGGCATCGAATTCTCGTTGCAAGTCGATGCTAGGCATCGAATTGTAATTTTAAACAGGCGCTCTTACTAAAACAGGCAAGATTTCCAGTTTTGGAAGGTCATACAGGGTCATCTTGTGAGGGCCATAACTTGAGTTCTAGAGCTCCGTTTGATGCATATGATAGCTTGTTGGAAAGCTCTACTCTTCTAGTTTTAGCCTATAAAGTTTCATCAAGAAATAATACTTGAGCTAGGAGAAAGTAGCAAAATACTGAAGGTATGTCATTTCAGTGACTAGGAATTTCTGTAGAAGCAAAGTTCTCACTTTAGGCTATCATTTCTCAAAGTTTGGAGTGGCAATGAGTTAATGGTGACCATAGAGGTGTTCTAGTGTCACCTTAATTCATTTCTTGTGGTGTTTTATACATCAACAAACTCCACCCTTCATTCCACCCTCCCTCAGTCCCACCACTCCCCACTCCATTGACAATGTGCTAAGCAATGGATAGTCTTTCTTCTAGATTAAGGTTGAAACACGTCCTATAGTTCAACTAAAGTGATCTTAGGCTTTTTGGAGATCCCAAAAAGTATAGAATATTGTCTTAGAGGTTCACTCTTCAAGAACATACATAAATTTTATATTAAGGTGACTATGGTAGCCAATTGTTGTTTAGAATATGAGAATGGATCTCCCTTTTGTATCTACAAGGCACTCCATTTTCATTAAATTTCTTTTTTATATTATATCATTTTGTATTTGGGTACCTATCATTTGTTTCTATCTATGTATTCATTCTCCTTCAAGGGGAATAATCCCAAATATGATATACTTTTGAGAGCTCCCCGTCCCGAACACTATATAAGGAGGGCACCTCGCCCATTCCTACTTGGTTAGAAGCTTGAGAAGCCTACTCCGTGCTCTTGGAAAAATCACTCTAGTCCATGTGAGATTTCCAACTTCATGTTTTTCTTAATTAGGAGTTTCACACTCGTTCATTTGGTGAGTACACTCTTCTTTTCATATTGCTTTTGCATGTGTACTCTCTACATGGTATTTGAGGAATTACTGGAGGTCTTGATGGTGCATTTGGTGGTCATTCTGGTGTTGATGGTGTTAAACTCTTGGTGATTTTATTTTCTTCTCATAATTGAGAGATGCTTTTTCCATCCATTCTATGCTTGTTAGGATTGATTTTGCCCATTCTCCCACCCTCCCACCTTCTACTTCTCCATTTTCCCACCATTTCTCTACCACACATTCCCATCCTCCTCACACATGAGTAGTCTCACAACACATGAGTAGCCACCAAGGGAATAATCGCACTTATGATGTACTTTGGAGAGCGCCCTCCGACTCTATATAAGGAGGGTGTCTCCCCCATTCCTACTTGGCTAGAGCCTTGAGGAGCCTACTCCATGCTCTTTGAAAACTCACTCTAGTCTATGTGAGAGTTCCCATTTCATGATCTACTCACTTTTGAGTCTCACACTCTTTCATTTTGTGAGTACTCTCTTCTTCTCATCATTCTTTCACATGTATACTATCAACATGGTATGATACCACTAAGTGGAGGTCTTGGTGGTGCATTTACTAGTCAGTTTGGTGGTGGTTGTGCTTGAGACTTGGTGCTTCTTGTTTTCTCTTGATTGAGAGAGGCTTTTACCATCGATTCTATGGTTTTTGGGATTAATTTTTCCCATTTTTCTATCGATTATGTTGGAGCAATGATATGTTGTGTATGTTGTATTTGGTGAGAAAGAAAAGTGTATAATGTGTCATGGTGGCGAGACTCTTACCACTTCCACATGGATTGATCTATGTGTCTCTTTGTATGAGGAGAGCAAATGTGAGTCTATGGGCATGTTGCGGTCATACCAGCACTAATACACCGGATCCCATCAGAACTCCGCAGTTAAGCGTGCTTGGGCCAGAACAGTACTGGGATGGGTGACCTCCCGAAAGTCCTGGTGCTGCACCCTCCTTTTATTTGCAAGGACTAAAGTCTAAATGTTTTTTACATGGCGTCTTTTTGTTGTGATGTCTAAGCTTTGGATATGATATTCATGTAGTTGAGCATGATTTGTCTTTTGCTTTTTGGTCCGGAAGCGTGGGGTTTTGTTACATTAAGAAGTGGGGTTTTCATTGGATATATTAACCTCTCGCCCCCTCGCCACGCACACACACATGTAGACACACATACACACACACATGTAGACACACATACACACACACACATATACACACACATGTAGACACACACACATGCGCATATCACCCACCCCTTTCCCCCTCGCTTCGGAGAACCCACCTCCTCTCCTCCCTCATGCAACCCCCTCGTCACACACACACACACACACACATTACCCACCTCTTTCCCCCCTCGCTTTGCAAAACTCACCTACTCTCTTCCCTCCCGCAATCCCCTCGTCACACACACAGACACATACACACACATACGCACACGCGCACACACACACACATCACCCACCTCTTTCCCCCCTTGCTCTGGAGAACTCACCTCCTCTCGTCCCTCCCGCAATCCCCTCGTCCCACACACACACATACGTGCGCGCCCGCGCACACACACACACACACACACACACACATCACCCACCTCTTTCCCCCCTCGCTCTCGATAACCCACTCCTCCCTTCCGCAACCCCCTTGCCACACACACACACACACACACATACACACACACACACACATATCACCCACGTCTTTGCCTCGTCGCACCGGAGAACCCACCTCCTCTCCTACATCCCGCAACCTTGCTCCACCCACCCACTTCTCCTCCCTCCTGCAACGCCACTCCACCCACCCACCTCCCCACATGCCATCCCCCGTTGCATCTCGTAAGCCCACTCCACCCACCTCCTCCCCTATATAATCCACCCATTCACCTTCCCACACCCCCACCCCACTCCATCGAACCCGCCAAACCGTCCACTTCCACTCTCGTACAACCTCAATCTGCTCTTGCCCACCCGTAGACCTTCCACCCGTTGTCTACCACCCACACCCTCATCCCCTCCTCCTCCTCCATCCCATCGGGGCAAGTTGGCCATTTGTGAAGGTTGACGTGGGCTATTTCCCATAGTATGTGGGGTTTTTTATGGAGATGATAGCTCCCCCCCAATCGGGGCATGTGTGCTTTCTATGGAGGTCACATGGAGTTTTTCCCAATGGAATGTGGGTTTTTCATGGAAATGATAGCCTTCCCCTCCCCTCCTAATCGGGGCATGTAGACTTTTATGGAGATTGACGTGGGGTTTTTTCAAAAACGAAGTGGGGTTTTTCTGGAGGAATCCCACCCCCCCACCCCCAACAACCCCCCACCGCCCCGGCCCCTCTACTTCCACACCCCTCTCCCTGACTTCCCAACCCGAAGGAGGTGTGGCATTTTTTTGAGGCCTGCGTGGGGTTGTCTCCATGGCATGGGGGGTTTCTTAGGAAAGGAAGCGGGGAGGAATCCCCCTCCCCCCCCCCCCCCCCACCCCCCCCCCCCCTCCTCTTTCCTCCCTCTCTCCCGGGCTTCAACCCAAGGGCATGTGGGGTTTTGTGGAGGCTGACGGGGGGTTTTTTCGGAAACCAAGTGGGGTTTTTCTCGCGGAACGCCTCCCCTCCACACAAAGACAACCCCCTCCTCCCCCCCCCCCCCCTCTCTTTCCTCCCTCTCCCGGGCTTCAACCCAGGGGCATGTGGGGTTTTCAGGAGGCTGACGGGGGGTTTTTTCGGAAACCAAGTGGGGTTTTTCTCACGGAACGCCTCCCCTCCACACAAAGACAACCCCCTCCTCCCCCGCACCCCCTCTCTTTCCTCCCTCTCCCGGGCTTCAACCCAAGGGCATGTGGGATTTTCTGGAGGCTGACGGGGGGTTTTTTCGGAAACCAAGTGGGGTTTTTCTCGTGGAACGCCTCCCCTCCCACACAAAGACAACCCCCTTCCATGTTGAAGCGTTCCGCGAGAAAAACCCCACTTGGTTTCCGAAAAAAACCCCCCGTCAGCCTCCAGAAAACCCCACATGCCCTTGGGCTGAAGCCCGGGAGAGGGAGGAAAGAGAGGGCGGGGGGGGGGGGGGAGGAGGGGGTTGTCTTTGTGTGGAGGGGAGGCGTTCCGCGAGAAAAACCCCACTTGGTTTCCGAAAAAACCCCCCGTCAGCCTCCAGAAAACCCCACATGCCCTTGGGTTGAAGCCCGGGAGAGGGAGGAAAGAGAGGGGGGGGGGGGGGAGGAGGGGGTTTTCTTTGTGTGGAGGGGAGGCGTTCCGCGAGAAAAACCCCACTTGGTTTCCGAAAAAAACCCCCCGTCAGCCTCCAGAAAACCCCACATGCCCTTGGGTTGAAGCCCGGGAGAGAGGGAGGAAAGAGGAAAGGGGGGGGGGGGGTGGGGGGGGGGGGAGGGGGTGTGGGGTGGGAGGGGAAGGGAGGGGAGGGACATGCCGGGAGGAAAGCCCCACTTCCTTTCCTAAGAAACCCCCCATGCCATGGAGACAACCCCACGCAGGCCTCAAAAAAATGCCACACCTCCTTCGGGTTGGGAAGTCAGGGAGAGGGGTGTGGAAGGAGAGGGGCCGGGGCGGTGGGGGGTTGTTGGGGGTGGGGGGGTGGGATTCCTCCAGAAAAACCCCACTTCGTTTTTGAAAAAACCCCACGTCAATCTCCATAAAAGTCTACATGCCCCGATTAGGAGGGGAGGGGAAGGCTATCATTTCCATGAAAAACCCACATTCCATTGGGAAAAACTCCATGTGACCTCCATAGAAAGCACACATGCTTCGATTGGAGGGGAGCTATCATCTCCTTAAAAAAACCCACATACTATGGGAAATAGCCCACGTCAACCTTCACAAATGGCCAACTTGCCCCGATGGGATGGAGGAGGAGGAGGGGATGAGGGTGTGGGTGGTAGAGAGCGGGTGGAAGGTCTACGGGTGGGCAAGAGCAGATTGGGGTTGTACGAGCGTGGAAGTGGACGGTTTGGCGGGTTCGATGGAGTGGGGTGGGGGTGTGGGAAGGTGAATGGGTCGATTATATAGGGGAGGAGGTGGGTGGAGTGGGCTTACGAGATGCAACGGGGGATGGCATGTGGGGAGGTGGGTGGGTGGAGTGGCGTTGCAGGAGGGAGGAGAAGTGGGTGGGTGGAGCAAGGTTGCGGGATGTAGGAGAGGAGGTGGGTTCTCCGGTGCGACGAGGCAAAGAGGTGGGTGATATGTGTGTGTGTGTGTGTATGTGTGTGTGTGTGTGTGTGTGTGTGGCAAGGGGGTTGCGGAAGGGAGGAGTGGGTTATCAAGAGCGAGGGGGGAAAGAGGTGGGTGATGTGTGTGTGTGTGTGTGTGTGTGTGTGTGCGCGGGCGCGCACGTATGTGTGTGTGTGGGACGAGGGGATTGCGGGAGGGACGAGAGGAGGTGAGTTCTCCAGAGCAAGGGGGGAAAGAGGTGGGTGATGTGTGTGTGTGTGTGCGCGTGTGCGTATGTGTGTGTATGTGTGTGTGTGTGTGACGAGGGGATTGCGGGAGGGAAGAGAGTAGGTGAGTTTTGCAAAGCGAGGGGGGAAAGAGGTGGGTAATGTGTGTGTGTGTGTGTGTGTGTGTGTGACGAGGGGGTTGCAGGAGGGAGGAGAGGAGGTGGGTTCTCCGAAGCGAGGGGAAAAGGGGTGGGTGATATGCGCATGTGTGTGTGTCTACATGTGTGTGTATATGTGTGTGTGTGTATGTGTGTCTACATGTGTGTGTGTGTATGTGTGTCTACATGTGTGTGTGCGTGGCGAGGGGGCGAGAGGTTAATATATCCAATGAAAACCCCACTTCTTAATGTAACAAAACCCCACGCATCCGGACCAAAAAGCAAAAGACAAATCATGCTCAACTACATGAATATCATATCCAAAGCTTAGACATCACAACAAAAAGACGCCATGTAAAAAACATTTAGACTTTAGTCCTTGCAAATAAAAGGAGGGTGCAGCACCAGGACTTCCCGGGAGGTCACCCATCCCAGTACTGTTCTGGCCCAAGCACGCTTAACTGCGGAGTTCTGATAAGATCCGGTGTATTAGTGCTGGTATGACCGCACCACGCCCATAGACTCACATTTGCTCTCCTCATACAAAGAGACACATAGATCAATCCATGTAGAAGTGGTAAGAGTCTCGCCACCATGACACATTATACACTTTTCTTTCTCACCAAATACAACATACACAACATATCATCGATTCTATGGTCTAATTCCTCCGTTACCACACTTTCCTACCTTTCTAAACTAGTTCCAAGTAGATTTGGAGTTACTTTATGATCTCCATATGTGCTTGATGGCATTTATTGTACATCTTATCCTTTTGAAGTGTTTATAAAGACTCTTTCCCTTTCATTTTAATGGCAAGATTTGTGCATACTTTGGTCAACCTTGAAGGATTTCTGGTTATTATATATCTCTTAAGTCCTCTATGGTTATATTTCTCCTTGCATGTGCTTCCAAAGCACCTAAACACGAGCATCTACTCACATCCCTACTAAAGGGTAGAGTGTTCTCAATTTGACATCATGTGAGTATCGATGTGTCAGAATCAAACCAATCTTCCTTAAGCATTGTTTAGACCCTACACCTCCATTGTATATCTGCATTGATCCATACAATATGTTTGGAGGAAAAGAGTACCCATAGTGATGCATAAATCTAAAGTTTACAGTTGTAGGCATGTCATATATTTTGTCGGCATGCAAGTCTTCATCATCATCTAGAATTTGCAATGCATATCTTCTATCTTGGCACTGAACGCTCCATCTAGAGACATGAGCACATCTCTTGACCTTGAGTTTTTCCAGGTCACAAGCACACGCTTTGAAACCAAGAACGAAGCTTGCCTAAATTGCAAATTGAATGCAACAAAAGACACAGTTCATTAGAGGGTTGAAATGGAGGGATGTACATGCTTGAAATTGAATCATCTTTGTTCATCTACATCCCTTTCAGTTATGGATGTAGTGCTTTCTAAAATACCCTTTGGGAAACAAAAGCCATGGGAACTCATAGAGAAATATCTCTCTTCGCTTGAATTTCAGTGTTGTCATCTCTACACACAAGCCTCTACAGCATCGAATGCTCCCTACTATAGCCCAAAAGTCATGCATTATCAGCAAATAATTTCTCGATCATGGTGTCGCTACAATTCCTTCTTTTAATATCCATGGTAGTGCTGATTCTATCGTTATGAATTTAATTTATGTCTATATATCTTACTCCCACAAATGACATTCTTCAACCATGATGATATCATTGATGTTTCCATAAGCCTTCATTACTGCCTCATGTGATAATGTTTTCATATCATTCACATTCACAATAAGTTCACTCCTTCAAAGGTACATTTTCATGCAATTGGTTTTACATGGAACATGCTCATTTTTTGTTTAGTGATGGGACACATGACTAGCGAGGCATGTCTATGTTATTTCTTATAAATTGAGCTTAGCTCCTTTTTCAACTAGGGCCCATGTTATCACTTATGGAATGATTGGACTATTGGAGTTTGTAGAGCAGGTGATCTTGCTAGCATTTGATTGACTCCACTTTGTAATCTTGGAAGATTCTTTTTCTAGAGTTGTTAAAGCATGAGCTTAGGGGGAGGTTCTTGGGACCTTGGGGGGGTTGGGGGGTCTTCGGCCACCCTCGACAATCCTTGCCCTAGAGGCTCATAAGCACTCCCAAGGCCATGTCCTCATTATGGCAACATCATGGACATGTAAAGAGCAATTAATCAGGAAGATGAAATTAGGACTTCACGCATGGGAAAAGACATTTAAAGCAAAGGCTCTAGGCACAAGCGAAGGGTAGGAAGTGGATGCAAGATAAGCACATGGGGTGATCCTTAGACACAAGAGTCAATAAATTCCTTATCGTACTCTATAGGAAAGCTTTGGCCTCTTTTTCTCGTGAAGTCACAATTCCTACTTAAGTAATCACTTTTGTCTTTATTTACCTCAAAGCATGGAAAGAAGAACCTTTATTTTAGGAGGTGATTGAATTAACTTTGTGTCAAAAGTGGGTGACACCTTAATTTATGAAGCATGCATGTACATTCTTGCAAAAAGGGCGATGCCCATCCTTGCATCACATAGAGGATGAGACGACACGTTATTTTCAGAAATGCTACTACTTGTGATTGAGGGAAGAGCTTGGCTGACACCCTTTAAGGGAATAGATACTATTAGAGAACCTCCTCATCTCAAGTAAATTGGGTGGGGACCATTGTTGTGAAAATATCACATAAGGGAATCCTCATTTTGGCCACATTATATTTTCATTGATGACATGATTTGGGCGACCACTTGGAGGGGTGCACCACGTGGAGACGACACCAAGGAAAAATATAAGGGCGAATATTAGCCCAATGGAAAATTTAGAGGGAAAAAATAATAATAGCTATTTTTCTATGGTTTCAATCCGGAAAGACAAGCCCAATTTACTATTTCTTATTGAGAAACAAATGCAAAAATTTTGCCCTAAATCACACACTCAGATTCAGGGCTTCCATCGAACATTCACTTTCTGCCAACATCTCTGCTTGGATTAGATATCTACTTTTGCCCTAATCCTCTTGCTCTAGGGCTTATTCAGTGTGCACCTCCATATTCAATGCCATTATGTATTTTTTTTTATGATGTCAGTGTAACACTTCTGATTCTGATCCATCCAAACTGAAGTTAATTAATAGAACAAATATTATTAGTAATCACAAATAAATAAATTCTAAAATAGAAGAAAGAAAAGTACTATCCCATCTAGTCGATGTACAAGAGGAATATTTTTTAGCTTCTTGTGTACATTGTTCATTCCAAACGTTGTACATGCATGAGCCTCTTTAAGTGTTTGATAAACTCTGCATGAGCCTGTTTAAGTGTTCGAGATGATGAAGCACATGAATGCCACAAGATACATGTTAGAAGATAATTCGAGATCTTTCTTTGTAGGGACATGATGGTTCTTTTCTTTTGGGATGGTAATCGTGTAAAATGAACAAGCAGGTGTATCTCATACACAAGATGTGCATATGTTAGCCATTTAAGACTTAATATCCATGTAGCTATAGACGAATTTTGAATGCATGGTGAAAAAGGTATCTAATGGGTAAATGCGTTAGGAAGGATTTTACATGCGTTTCTTCTAGTTCTCCTCGTTTGAAAATGATACTCAGCAAACACAGATAAATTTCGAGAAACTTGCCATCTCGTCTGAAGCCGCATCAGATTCAAATATAGTTATCCATGTTGAATGCAGCATCATCCATTTTTTGAGAAGATACTATACAGACACGGAAGACCACAGGAACAATGACGGAGAACTGACTAAGAATGTGCGTGACTGGAAGGAGATATATGACATGGCGCCTGGTGGTTCCCTTAAGCTTCCTGCAAACTTTGATGCAGATAATACTAGCTCTGCTACCACTCTGTGGAGTGTGCGAGCTATGGTGACTCCATCTGCAGAGTCACACAGCAACACAGGCACGACGAAGAAGAAGTCAAACTATTATGAGTTTTAAAGTACAATTCCACGATATCAACAGAAGACCACAGAAACAAAGGAAAGAAAAAGAAAAAGAAAAAATAAAAGATTTATTATGAGCCTTGCTCGCTTTCACGTCACAAAGAAATCGAAAACAAATTTGATTGATTTACAGACTGATATCCTTCTACTCTCTTACCAGAAGCGCTCATATACTTTTAAGATGTCTTAAATATCATGAGACACAGTAATCAAGTACGCAACTTAAGATTATAAGTAGATCGATGAGCTTTAAGTTGATTGAATAAATCCTTCTTCTTCGCAACGCTCTTCGTTGATTTCCTGTGCAGAGCGTACGTGAATGCAGCACAAGTGATCTAATCTTGAATGCTTTCTCGGTTGCCAAGTAAAAGAATGGCGCACTGCAAAAATCGAACACGAGTAACTTCTCTTTCACTACATTTTCTGGAAGTCTTCTAATTACTCTGCCGCAACATTCATCTTAAACATACCCTCAAAGTTTTCTGAGTCCTTGCTCCGCCAAACATCTTATACTTTTGTCGGCCTTTTGGCTACGATCAAGTGGAGTATCTGTTTTCATAAGTTCAACTCATGATACGTGGTCCAGCGGACCACTATGATAACAACCTAGTGCTTTCCACGGGGCGAGCCCCCTCCCGGCGTCTGATTTTATGCATTCCTCATCTTCCCGAACGTCCATAATACAGACTCTCGCCCACGAAGACGCCGCCTCTCATTTCTAATTTTCTGCCGATCTACAGTCTGATTTATGGCTGACCTAGAGTCTGATCCTTCAAGAGATAGAAATGGAAATTGAGAGTCTGATCCATCAGAAACTAAAGACGACAAAGAAATAGAAACTAAAGACGACAAAGAAACTAAAGACGACAAAGAAATAGAAACTAAAGACATAAAATGTTTACATCGCGGCAGTATTCAACTATTACAAGATCATCTATCTTCAGGATCCCAGTTGCTATGCGTTTAATTTTCTGTGTCCTCTAAACTCGAGGGCTCCTCCACTTCCATGATTGGCGGACAACTGCAGAAGTATTCTCTTGCATGCCTGTACTTAAGCTTGAGTGTGAGAAGAGAAATTTCAGCCTGGAGCAGTTGGTTTCTGATGGGGTCCGCAAGCTTCTGATTTACGGACTGAGAGCTTGCGGCACCTTCTTTCCAAAGCATGAAATACGTGCACTTGTTGATCTCCTTGTTTGTGTTGTTCTGGCGAGTAAGCTTTGCGTTAGAGATTTGAAGCTTCAGTTTTGTCAACCGTCTACTTCGAGACCAACGTGTCATGTTGTGGAGTATGGTTAACTCCTTTGAATGCTTCATACTTGTCGACGGAGATAGTTGCAGTAGATTGAACGAATCTCCTTCATTCCCTTTTTTTGTCTACTCACCTCTTATGATGGATGATATACTTCTCAAGACTCGTGGATTGACTGTTGATAAATAGAGAGATCAAGATGTGGAAACTAAAAAAACTTTCTAGAATGAAATTAAACACTCTCAAATATCTATAGCACTTTAAAACACTTGATTTTGATATTCCAATAGGGAGAATCAACCTCTACAAGTTAGACTAGTTTTTGGTACTGTTGTCTGCCTATCTGGAGAGACACACCTTCACTGTTTACAACTTTACTCAGAGATCACTAAGCACATAGTCACAAAATTCACACAACCTTGATAATACTCTATAAGCAATCAAATGCAAGTGGAATCACTTGAAATGGATACCAGGTGGAGGAACTACATCCAAAACAAAATAGTGCTGGAAACTAGCTCACCCCTTAGAAAGGGACTGAGCAATGGTTAACTATAGAGCAGAATAAGCTCTCAAAAGTAACTTGTTGAGCAAGAGATACTATGTATAGCAATTTCTTTACACTCTATACTAACTCTAGGAAGAGAGTAGAGGCCATTGACTCTCTTTTTCATGACCTGACTCATACATATATAGGCTGTCCAAAAGTGCTCCTACAATTCTCAAAGAATCTCTCAATCAGCCATTTTTAGTAAGCTATGATTTAGGAAAGTGTTTGAAGGTTCTTGATAGCTGAAAGTTGTGATATGAAGCTTCTTATTAATAGGTCAACTTGTTATTTAAGTCTTTGAGAATTTATTTATGATTCGGACGGGTTTCGCAAGCTTCTGATTTACAGACTGCGAGCTTGCCGCAGCTACCTCCCGAAGCATGAAATACGTGCGCTTATCGATCTCCTTGTTTGCGTTGTTCTAGCGAGTAAGATCTACGTTAGAGATTTGCAGCTTCAGTTTTGTCCACCGTCTTCTTCGAGACCAGCATGTCATGTTGCGGAGTATGGTTAACTCCTTTGAATGCTTCGTACTTGTCGATGTAGATAGCTGCAGTAGATTGAGCGAAGCTCCTTCGTTCCCTTTCTTTATCTACTCAGCTCTTATGATGGGTGATATACTTCTCCCGACTCGTGGATTGACTGCTGATAAATAGAGAGACAGTGTGTTTAATGGTTTAAGAAATAGAGAGACTTCATTTCTTCATTCTATCGGGGACCGGAAACTTGAACATTAAGCTGGCCCAGTTTTGCAAAACATACCGCAGGTGACTGTGATATTTGAGAACTGCGTTTTTTATTTGAGAACTGCAATTCCTCTCGAAAAGAGGAACAATCTTCATATTTACCACATCAAGTGTAAGACCTCGAAGATTGTGCGGGATCTACCCATAAGATCATCTATCTTCAGGATCCCACTAGCTATGCGTTTAATCCTTGAATGTATGGGACATGTTCAACAAAGGATACAGAAGTAGAATGTGCTTCTTGCTTGGTACAAACCATGTATTTTCAATTCTTCCTTTCTCTCATTGAGAACTGAATATGCATTTGTTATGTTTTTTAGTGCCTTCTAATCTATTTGTCCGTTGAAAAAATATTTACCAATTGTTACTCTTTAGAAGTAGTCAAGAGTAAAATACATGGATGGCACAAATTTGATATATTAATGTGTTTATTTGTGTAGGATCACTCACACCAGATTGTAGCCATGAAGTGGAATGTGAAAATTTAGATCATTTCCAAGCGATGTACCTTTGCCTTGTGTGCTCATGTGTATGGTAGAAGGAGAGAGTCTTTGTGGGCTTGGACGTCCAATTTCCAAGAACTTAGAAGCTACTACAAAATGGAAGAGAAAAGGATTCACGTAGAGACGCTTTGAAACCAAGAACGAAGCTTGCCTAAATTGCAAATTGAATGCAACAAAAGACACAGTTCATTAGAGGGTTGAAATGGAGGGATGTACATGCTTGAAATTGAATCATCTTTGTTCATCTACATCCCTTTCAGTTATGGATGCAGTGCTTTCTAAAATACCCTTTGGGAAACAAAAGCCATGGGAACTCATAGAGAAATATCTCTCTTCGCTTGAATTTCAGTGTTGTCATCTCTACACACAAGCCTCTACAGCATCGAATGCTCCCTACTATAGCCCAAAAGTCATGCATTATCAGCAAATAATTTCTCGATCATGGTGTTGCTACAATCCCTTCTTTTAATATCCATGGTAGTGTTGATTCTATCGTTATGAATTTAATTTATGTCTATATATCTTACTCCCACAAATGGCATTCTTCAACCATGATGATATCATTGATGTTTCCATAAGCCTTCATTACTACCTCATGTGATAATGTTTTCATATCATTCACATTCACATTAAGTTCACTCCTTCAAAGGTACATTTTCATGCATTTGGTTTTACATGGAACATGCTCATTTTTTGTTTAGTGATGGGACACATGACTAGCCAGACATGTCTATGTTATTTCTTATAAATTGAGCTTAGCTCCTTTTTCAACTAGGGCCCATGTTATCACTTATGGAATGATTGGACTATTGGAGTTTGTAGAGCAGGTGATCTTTCTAGCATTTGATTGACTCCACTTTGTGATCTTGGAAGATTCTTTTTCTAGAGTTGTTAAAGCATGAGCTTAGGGGGAGGTTCTTGGGACCTTGGGGGGGTTGGGGGGTCTTCGGCCACCCTCGACAATCCTTGCCCTAGAGGCTCATAAGCACTTCCAAGGCCATGTCCTCATTATGACAACATCATGGACATGTAAAGAGCAATTAATCAGGAAGATGAAATTAGGACTTCACGCATGGGAAAAGACATTTAAAGAAAAGGCTCTAGGCACAAGCGAAGGGTAGGAAGTGGATGCAAGATAAGCACATGGGGTGATCCTTAGACACAAGAGTCAATAAATTCCTTATCGTACTCTATAGGAAAGCTTTGGCCTCTTTTTCTTGTGAAGGGACCCCTTCGCCCATATGACCCTCTTTGAGAAGTCACAATTCCTACTTAAGTAATCACTTTTCTCTTTATTTACCTCAAAGCATGGAAAAGAAGAACCTTGATTTTAGGAAGTGATTGAATTAACTTTGTGTCAAAAGTGGGTGACACCTCAATTTATGAAGCATGCATGTACATTCTTGCAAAAAGGGCGATGCCCATCCTTGCATCACATAGAGGATGAGACGACACGTTATTTTCAGAAATGCTACTACTTGTGATTGAGGGAAGAGCTTGGCTGACACCCTTTAAGGGAATAAATACTATTAGAACCTCCTCATCTCAAGTAAATTGGGTGGGGACCATTGTTGTGAAAATATCACATAAGGGAATCCTCATTTTGGCCACATTATATTTTCATTGATGACATGATTTGGGCGACCACTTGGAGGGGTGCACCACATGGAGACGACACCAAGGAAAAATATAAGGGCGAATATTAGCCCAATGGCAAATTTAGAGGGAAAAAATACTAATAGCTTTTTTTCTATGGTTTCAATCCAGAAAGATAAGCCCAATTTACTATTTCTTATTGAGAAACAGATGCAAAAATTTTGCCGTAAATCACACACTCAGATTCAGGGCTTCCATCGAACATTCACTTTCTGCCAACATCTCTGCTTGGATTAGATATCTACTTTTGCCCTACTTAAGAAAACGATGGAAACATTCCCTCTCATGCAAGCGAAGTTGCATTCGAATGTGGAACCGGAGCGTGGATTGAGATGTCTTCTATCCTCTTACAGTTATACACTTCACACTCTACAGTGAATCATTGCTTCTTGAATTTTTTTGCTTATGTAGAAAACTGAGATTACATTGCCACATATTATCGATTATAACTATTCACAAAGAGAGAGAGAGAGAGAGAGAGAGAGAGAGAGAGAGAGAGAGAGAGAGAGAGAGAGAGAGAGAGATGATCACGTGTGAGTTGGGAGCTTGATTCATGAGGTAAGAAATTTCGTATCCCTAGAGCTTCAGAGTGGTTTGTTGGTTTCTAGGATGCCTTATCTATTCTCTGAGTTTTTTGGACATAGAAGTAAAGATTTGGTGGTTATTTAGATGTCTGAAGGGCCAGGATGTAGTAGTGAATCGGTTTTTTCTATGAGAAGGATCCATATAAGATAATTGGCAAATTGACTCTCGTTTTGAATGATATGGATGGGATAAGGAGAGCGAATTCAAGAATACAGTAATATCTCTCCTCCATATGGAAGGCTTCTTACTTATGATTGTAGTTACTTTCTTTCATCCAAACATAATAAGGTTTATAACAAGGATTGATTCTACTTTTCAACATTACACATATCCAATATCATCTTTGTGGACCAACCAATGGGCACTAGCTTTATTTATTCTTCTGATGATTGCAATATTCCTCATGATGGGCAAGGAGTGAGCCACAATATGTTTGAACTTTTGCAGGTATGGATTTTTCATCTTCTAAATAAAGCTACCAGTAGTGCAGAAAAAGTCTACAATGAGATCTTAGGAAATAGTGATTGCATATGTGATAAAGAAAAGCATTTAGTTCTTTATCACTTGACATATCCAGTATATGAATGCTATAAATTCTCATATTATTCTTCTTAAATGATTAAGAAGCTTAGTTGACACATTCAAGAATGTCATGGTGAGGTAGGCTCCCTATGTGATCGTTTCATACACAGATTGTTGAGTCTCTAGCATTGAGTTGTCTTGGTAGGTCGTCTTTCAATTGCACCTAGAATATGCAAAAAAATGAGTTCTTTGTGACAGGGGAGTCATATGTAGGGTACTACATTCTTGTAGTGACAAGCCACATTCATCAAGCCAACAAGCAACATGAGGTTGTCCCAATCAATATGAAGATATTCTTCTTTTCAATTCTCTTGAGTTGGTTTCATATTTGATAAATTCTTCTCATGATGTCTGAGTATTCTAGTAAGTTGATAGCAACTCATAATTATCAAGCTCTGTATGATCTCTTTCTTTTTACTAGTTTTATATTTAAGTGCATAAATAGGGCTTTGGCATTGGAAATCGCCTCACAAAACCCGAGATGGAGTATGTTGCATATGTTGATTATGCCTTGCAAATGGGTCTAATCAATAAGACGGTGTACTAGATTACTAGTGATATGTTTCTGGAATGCCAAGAGGGGATCCAAAGTGTGGTACAGGAAACGTTTCATTTCCCTTTTTTTTTCGAGAATTCATGTTTTCTACTTGTGCTATTGAACATTAATAATACATCAATTTCTGTGGGTAGCAATGGGTGATCCACTTGCTCTAGGGCTTATTCAGTGTGCACCTCCATATTCAATGCCATTATGTATTTTTTTTTATGATGTCAGTGTAACACTTCTGATTCTGATCCATCCAAACTGAAGTTAATTAATAGAACAAATATTATTAGTAATCACAAATGAATAAATTCTAAAATAGAAGAAAGAAAAGTACTATCCCATCTAGTCGATGTACAAGAGGAATATTTTTTAGCTTCTTATGTACATTGTTCATTCCAAACGTTGTACATGCATGAGCCTGTTTAAGTGTTTGAAAACTCTGGATGAGAGACCCATGAAACACAATAAATATTCTTTGATGATGCTTGATAAATTGGGCCATAGATATGCAGTCTTTAACGACATGCCTATGCTGACTAGTTATTGATTAGCATAGAAGTTGTTTCATATATAAAAATAGGTCTATTAATGTAGGTTGAGGATTGTAGTACCTAAGCACGGCTTAATTAGTATCTAGCTTTACAGATTGATGGTCTCACTGCAGACGTAATCAATATGTGGTCTTCATGATTTTCTGGGAATGTATATTTTCCTCTTTTTCATTTGACAAACCTTTTATTTTAAGCTAAGTATGATACACAATATACTCAAGTTATGCATTTGCAGCATATAAAGATGTTAACTATTTAAAGAATAAACTGCAAATAACTTCAAACACTGAGTCATAACAAACGAGAACTATGTCATAAAAAGAGAAACCCTATGCACTAAAATAGCCTTTTTTTGCATGATTTTAAAAACTATGTCATAAAAAGAGAAACCCTATGCACTAAAATAGCCTTTTTTTGCATGATTTTAAAAAAATCTTTACACGAGTATACAAGGTTTTCTAAAACCCCCCAAAAATATGCAAAATTTGACAATATTTTCAAAATTTTGACTACTTTAGGGTAGCAGAATTTTGCTAATTTTAGAGTACCTGATCTAAAATGTTTAAGAGAGAATTATGAAATGGATAAAAAAAGCCTTATTTTATGAGAATACTCATTTAGCTTGGATCGAACAAAAAGGAAATGAGCTAGAAAAGGCTAAAAATTGACCTTTTTTTATTCTCTGAGTGTTATGTACTGCTAGAACTTCTTAAAAACATGAGGTTTGTGGATTAAATCGATGCCTGGCATCGAATTTCAGATAAAGTCGATGCCTGGCATCGACTTCCCACATAAAAGTGGTTTTCATCATATGTGTGTTAAACGCGCCTATTTCAGGAACAAAAAAGTGGCCAAAAAAGCTCAAAGTCGATGCCTGGCATTGACTTTTGGTTGCAAGTCGATGCTACGCATTGAATTTTCATTTTTGGACAGTCAGACTTACTAAAACAGGCAAAAATTCCACTTTTGGAAGTCATACAGGGTCATCTTGTGAAGGCTATATCTTGAGTTCTAGAGATCCGTTTCTTGCATATGATAGCTTGTTGGAAAGCTCTACTCTTCTACTTTCATCCATCCAAAGATCTTGGGGAAATAATACTTGAGCTAAGAGAAATTATCAAAATACTGAAGGTATGTCATTTTAGTGACTAGAAAAATCTGAAGAAGTAAACTTCTTGGTTTTGGCTATCATTTCTCAATGTTTTGAGTGGAAATGAGTTAATGGTGACCATAGAGGTTGCCTAGTGTCACATAAGTTCTTTTTTTTTATTTTTCACACATCAACACTTACATCATACTCTTCCTTCTAGATTTTTTTAATGGAAATATATATTCCATACTTTCTTAGAGCAACAAATATAGATTTTGGAAAGATGTCCATGCGAGACATTGGAATCTCACTGAAAATTAGAGTAAAACAAATGAGGCTATGTTGTTCATTATTGCACAAATAGATAGTTTGTGGCAAGGCTTTGATTATGGATAATATAATCACACCTCTTTGTGCATGCAAAAGGGAATCAAAGTGCAGTAATGAGGATTGAGAGAGACTATCTCCACTTCTGTGATTCTTGCCAAACACCTTCTATGTGCATATATCTTTGGTATGGAAGTATAGAGGGAAGCTCATCACTCATTAGCGTGTGTGGATTGTGTAACTTGTAGGTGGCATAGATAGGCTCTCTTCTCTCTTTATTTGGAGCATCGATGTTCGTGAGTGGATCAATTCTCACTAACGATGACTAAAATTCACTAACAACAAAGCATACTCAAAATCCAGAGGGAGGCACGACTAATAGAGTGCGTTAGAAGATAATTTTACCTCATGTTGTCTTTCCATGCCCACAAAGTATAGATGATCATTAACACCTTGGTGCAGACTTCTCAGCGAGAAAAAAGTGAATTTTACATTTTTTCTTTCATTTTCAGCAAGAAGTCGATGCCTGGCATCGACTTCTCGCGGAAAACTATACTTTTCAGCAAGAAGTCGACGCCTGGCATCGACTTCAGCGAGAATTCGATGCCAGGCATCGACTTCAGCGAGAAGTCGATGCTAGGCATCGACTTCAGCCAGAAGTCGATGCCAAGCATCGACTTCTTGCTGAAAAGTATGGTTTTTAGCGAGAAGTCGATGCCAGGCATCGACTTCTCGCTGAAAAGTATAGTTTTCACTTTAACAAAGTAAAAAAGACTACACATTTTGCTTTCAATGCATGCAATATGTTCTCACAAAGTAATATCAAACGTCATATATTGTCTTGCTTTTTAACTTTGACCATGATAATGCTCAGAGAGAGGAGAAATGCGATTTGTCAAAGGATAAACACTCGGGGCAAGGAAAAAAGCAATGTCTTAGAGTATTTGAGTAACGTAACTTGAACAGAGTTTTATTGAAGTCTCTTAGCATGTAAAAACTAATAGATTTATTTCATAGAATGTGCAACGATGAACAATAAAGTCTCTTTCATTTGGATTATTAGACATCAAAGAATCATGTATGATGATATGCATGGTGTTTTCTCTCAATACGTATAGTCAATTTAATCTCATCTATTTCATTTTGATCTCATGGTGTTTTTTTGGCATAATTGGCTATTATTACTAGTACACATATATGACAACCTAATTGTTGTATGATTATGCTTTGTATTGTCAAGAGCGAGCGTTGACTTCCTTATATGATTCACTCTTATTTTTCACATAAAAGTCTTAAAACATCATGGAAAATGCATCCTTCGTAGACGTATTCTAATCCCTTTTTAAAATGGCATAAAATTGTGCTTTATGTGGGCTTGAAATAAAATGAATTACTTTTCAAGTTCCATTTTCATGAAATCATGTACTTTTAATCATCTAAGATTCGTTAAAGTTCTAATTGGAATTTGTAATGTTGAATATAGCATGTTTTTATAAACAAAAATTGAAATAAAGATTGAGACAAAGTATCATGAAATAAAAGCATATGATTTTCATGGCCTAATTAAAATGGACCTTATCATTTCTATGGAACAATTGAAAATAGGCTAATTTTTCCTTGTTTTTAGCATACTTTTGCAATTTCTAAAGGAGAACATGTCTTTGTTCTCGTTTGTTATGACTCAGTGTTTTCAAAGGAAATCATAGACATTGAAGGGTTTTCAAGATCATGATTAGTTTACTATTGAAAATTAACTTGAATCCAATTTAAACTTGTCAATATTATAGATGTGTACACACAAGATTGTTTGCAATTATCCACAAAGTGTATGTCCTAATCTATCTAAACTTGTGAATTGTAAATTAGAGTACTATAATAATCGCAAGAAATGTGATGGGAACTTGTGCTATGACTTTTCAAATATGGATACCTATCAGAACCAGAATAGTGTGAGGCAGGCCTTGAATGTAGGGGACATAGAGATTTTATCCTTAGGTAGATACATGAAACTCAAGCTGAATCGTGTTCAAGAAAGGACCCAGAAGCAGAATGTGCTCTTGCTTGTTACAAACCATGTATTTTCAGTTCTTCCTTTCTCTTGTTGAGAAATGAATATGCATTGTTGTGTTGTTCAGTGCCTTCTATTGTATTTGTACATTGAAAAAATATTTATCAATTGTTACTCTTTAAAAGGACTCAAGAGTAAAATACATGGATGGCACAAATCTGATATATTAATGTGTTTATTTGTGTAGGATCACTCACACAAGATTGCAGCCATGAAGTGGAATATGAAAATTTAGATCATTCGAGGTGATGTTGTACCTTTTCCTTGTGTGGTCATGTGTATGGTAGAAGGAAAGAGTCTTTGTGGGCTTGGACCGAGTTTCCAAGAACTTAGAAGCTACTACAAAATGGAAGAGAAGAGGATTCATGTAGAGACTCTTTGCTTGTATATGCATATGCGGATCTAAGAAAAAGAGTAGGGAGAGAAACAGAGAGTTATTAAGTTCAGGTTGAGCAATCAAAACTCAAATTTTGCAACAGAGTAGGAAGAGGAAGAGAGAGTTATGAATTTCAGGTTGAGCAATCAAAACTCAAAAGATTAGGGAGAGGAAGAGAGACTTATGAACTTCAGGTTGAGCAATTAAGGAAGCTTTTGAATATCTGTATTGGAGCTCATCCTTCTCAGCTAGAGCCTTTTTGGGAGGACATGGGTGTGTGTGTGTGAGAGAGAGAGAGATCATAATAAGCAAAAAAATATTTGATGAGTTTAAAATTACCTTCTTTTGTGGAAAACAAGGTTATTTATGTGATTGCCAACTATTTCTTACCTGTCTTTCCGATGTTTTTCTTCCTTAATATTGGAAGGAGTCTTTGTATATGCAACATATGTATATGCAGTCATCTGGTAAGAGCTATCTGTATATGTTGATTTTGTGTTAGGCTTCATTATGCTTGAGTTTGCCCATCACTCTTGGGAGTGGTAGATACTCACTTTGAAGAGCTTCTTTTGAGTTGATAGTCATGGTGTGTGTGTGTTTTTGGTTGCATGTATGAGCATGCATTCATTCTTAGTATGACATTAGTGGGGATGTCAAACTATTATGTTGATGCTATGTATAATGGAGCAGATTTGCTATATAGTCTTGTAGCTGACTACCATGAACTTATAGTTCCACTTCCATTGGAATGTCAACTTGGGGTTTTCCTAGAATCATTGTGGTATATACATGATTTTCACATTATTACACATACACCACATATGAATTCTTTGTCTGGGGTGCAACTGCTTGATATGTGTGTACACCCTATCAACTATGTTTTTTCATGGTTAATTTGTACCAAGTAAATCTATAGCATATTGTATGAGTATATAATGGTTTAAATGCATGTAGCAACTTTAAGGTTTATGTAAATATTTATACAGAAACTCATATACAAAGACTCCTTCCTTTGACTGCATATACATATGTTGCATATACAAAGACTCCTTCCATTGTTAAGGAAGAACAACATTGGAAAGACATGTAAGAAATAGGTGGCAATCACATAAATAAGCTTGTTTTACCCAAAATTATGATCTCTCTCTGTCTCTCACACACACACTTGTCCTCCCAAAAAGGCTCTAGCTGAGAAGGATGAGCTCCAATACAGATATTCAAAAGCTCCCTTGATTGCTCAACCTGAAGTTCATAAGTCTCTCTTCCTCTCCCTAATCTGTTGAGTTTTGATTGCTTAACCTGTAGTTCATAACTCTCTCTTCCTCTCCCTACTCTTTCGAAAAATTTGAGTTTTGATTGCTCAACCTCAATTTAATAACTCTCTCTTTCTCTGCCTACTCTTTTTCTCAGATCCGCACATGCACATACAAGCAAAGAGTCTCTACGTGAATCCTTTTCTCTTCCATTTTGTAGTAGCTTCTAAGTTCTTGGAAATTGGACGTCCAAGCCCACAAAGACTCTCTCCTTCTACCATACACATGAGCACACAAGGCAAAGGTACAACATCGCTTGGAAATGATCTAAATTTTCACATTCCACTTCATGGCTGCAATCTTCTGTGAGTGATCCTACACAAATAAACACATTAATATATCAAATTTGTGCCATCCATGTATTTTACTCTTGACTACTTCTAAAGAGTAACAATTGGTAAATATTTTTTGAACGGACAAATAGACTAGAAGGCACTGAACAACATAACAATGCATATTCAGTTGTCAATGAGAGAAAGGAAGAATTGAAAATACATGGTTTGTACCAAGCAAGAAGATCATTCTACTTCTGTATCCTTTCTTGAACATGTCCCGTACATTCAAGGATTAAACGCATAGCTAGTGGGATCCTGAAGATAGATGATCTTATGGGTAGATCCCGCACAGTCTTCGAGGTCTTACACTTGATGTGATAAATATGAAGATTGTTCCTCTTTTCGAGAGCAAATGCAGTTCTCAAATAAAAAACACAGCTCTCAAATATCACAGTCACCTACGGCATGTTTTGCAAAACTGGGCCAGCTTAATGTTCAAGTTTCCGGTCCCCGATAGAATGAAGAAACGAAGTCTCTCTATTTCTTAAACCATTAAACACACGGTCTCTCTATTTATCAGCAGTCAATCCACGAGTCGGGAGAAGTATATCACCCATCATTGGAGTAGAGTAGATAAAGAAAGGGAACGAAGGAGCTTCGCTCAATCTACTGCAGCTGTCTACATCGACAAGTATGAAGCATTCAAAGGAGTTAACCATACTCTGCAACATGACATGCTGGTCTCGAAGAAGACGGTGGACAAAACTGAAGCTGCAAATCTCAAACGCAGATCTTACTCGCTAGAACAATGCAAACAAGGAAATCGACAAGCGCACATATTTCATGCTTCGGGAGGTAGCTGCGGCAAGCTCTCAGTCTGTAAATCAGAAGCTTGCGAAACCCGTCCGAATCATAACTAAATTCTCAAAGACTTAAATAACAAGTTGACCTATTAATAAGAAGCTTCATATCACAAATTTCAGCTATCAAGAACCTTCAAACACTTTCCTAAATCATAGCTTACTAAAAATGGCTGATTGAGAGATTCTTGGAGAATTGTAGGAGCACTTTTGGACACCCTATATATGTATGAATCAGGTCATGAAAAAGAGAGTCAATGGCCTCTACTCTCTTCCTAGAGTTAGTATAGAGTGTAAAGAAATTGCTATACATAGTATCTCTTGCTCAACTAGTTACTTTTGATAGCTTATTCTTCTCTATAGTTTACCATTTCTCAGTACCTTTCTAAGGGGTGAGCTAGTTTCCAGCACTATTTTGTTTTGGATGTAGTTCCTCCACCTGGTATCCATTTCAAGTGATTCCACTTGCATTTGATTGCTTATAGAGTATTATCAAGGTTGTGTGAATTTTGTGACTATGTGCCTAGTGATCTCTGAGTAAAGTTGTAAACAGTGAAGGTGTGTCTCTCCACATAGGCAGACAACAGTACCAAGAATCAACCTCTACAAGTTAGACTAGTTTTTGGTACTGTTGTATGGATCAATGCAGATATCCAATGGAGGTGTAGGGTCTAAACAATGCTTAAGGAAGATTGGTTTGATTCTGACACATCGATACTCACATGATGTCAAATTGAGAACACTCTACCCTTTAGTAGGGATGTGAGTAGATGCTCGTGTTTAGGTGCTTTGGAAGCACATGCAAGGAGAAATATAACCATAGAGGACTTAAGAGATATATAATAACCAGAAATCCTTCAACGTTGACCAAAGTATGCATAAATCTTGCCATTAAAATGAAAGGGAAAGAGTCTTTATAAACACTTCAAAAGGATAAGATGTACAACAAATGCCATCAAGCACATTTGGAGATCATAAAGTAACTCCAAATCTACTTGGAACTAGTTTAGAAAGGTAGGAAAGTGCGGTAACGGAGGAATTAGAAACATGGGAGGGTGGAAAAATGGGAAAAATTAATCCCAAAAACCATAGAATCGATGGTAAAAGGCTCTCTTAATCAAGAGAAAACAAGAAGCACCAAGTCTCAAGCACAACCACCACCAAACTGACTAGTAAATGCACCACCAAGACCTCCACTTAGTGGTATCATACCATGTTGATAGTATACATGTGAAAGCAAGATGAGAAGAAGAGAGTACTCACAAAATGAAAGACTGTGAGACTCAAAAGTGAGTACATCATGAAATGGGAACTCTCACATAGACTAGAGTGAGTTTTCGAAGAGCATGGAGTAGGCTCCTCAAGGCTCTAGCCAAGTAGGAATGGGGGAGACACCCTCCTTATATAGAATCGGAGGGCGCTCTCCAAAGTACATCATAAGTGCGATTATTCCCTTGGTGGCTACTCATGTGTTGCGAGACTACTCATGTGTGAGGAGGATGGGAATGTGTGGTAGAGAAATGGTGGGAAAATGGAGAAGTAGAAGGTGGGAGGGTGGGAAAATGGGCAAAATCAATCCTAACAAGCATAGAATGGATGGAAAAAGCATCTCTCAATTATGAGCAAAAAATACAATCACCAAGAGTTTAACACCATCAACACCAGAATGACCACCAAATGCACCATCAAGACCTCCACTAATTCCTCAAATACCATGTAGAGAGTACACATGAAAAAGCAATATGAAAAGAAGAGTGTACTCACCAAATGAACGAGTGTGAAACTCCTAATTAAGAAAAACATGAAGTGGAAAATCTCACATGGACTAGAGTGATTTTTCCAAGAGCACGGAGTAGGCTTCTCAAGCTTCTAACCAAGTAGGAATGGGCGAGGTGCCCTCCTTATATAGTGTTCGGGAGGGGGAGCTCTCAAAAGTATATCATATTTGGATTGATCCCCTTGAAGGAGAATGAATACATAGATAGAAACAAATGATAGGTACCCAAATACAAAATGATATAATATAAAAAAGAAATTTAATGAAAATGGAGTGCCTTGTAGATACAAAAGGGAGATCCATTCTCATGTTCTAAACAACAATTGGCTACCATAGTCACCTTAATATAAAATTTATGTATGTTCTTGAAGAGTGAACCTCTAAGACAATATTTTATACTTTTTGGGATCTCCAAAAAGCCTAACATCACTTTAGTTGAACTATAGGACGTGTTTCAACCTTAATCTAGAAGAAAGACTATCCATTGCTTAGCACATGCTTGGCAGTTCAATTCCACTTATGCAACCTTGGGAAAACCTTTGACAAGATCACTTGAAGATATCTTAACTAAGCAAGAGGTGTGTGCAAATATGAAGTGCCACAAGCTAAACCTTTACTCCTTGGCTATGAAACTTGAAATCTTTTAGGGACCATTGTCTTGGAATCCTTGAACTATCATGTCCTTGGATTCTCAATTCATGACTTGAACTTTTTCATTATCGAATTGCACCATGGTGTTGCACTTAGTAGTGGTGTTTACTCAGAGAAGGTTCTTACAAAGCCTTGATACATGAAGATCAGCTTTGAGTAACTTGGTCTCCCCTTTTGCGTTCGTTACTTGATCTTTGGCTCTTCCTTGGATGTCAAAGCACTTGTTATCTTCGAGATAAGCTTGGCCTTTGTGCTCTTAAAACTCATGAAAGTCATTTTTTGTCATTGCACATATGTGACGAAGCCCCACAGTAAAAAAACACATTCTTTCTAGTGGATGTGAAAATTGCCTTGTTCTAAATGGTAAAGAAGAGGTCTTCACTTGTACAATAAGTTTGGTGCTCGATCTTTGGAGTAGACTTGGAATTATCCTTGTTCTTATTCTTGAAGCAATACTTTATTGTGTGTCTAGGTTTTCAACAAAAATTACAAGTAGAATTCTTCTTGCCTTTGTCCTCAAACTCTTAAGTGCCTCTTTGATTCTTAGTCTTGTGGAAAGTAGGTTTGGCCTTCATAGCCATTTCTTAAGTAGCTTGAGTCTTTTGTCTAGAGGCATGGAGAACTAAAAGTCTTCTCACCTCTTTCCAAGTAATTTCTTGACCCCTATTGTACGAAGTGGTCATAAATGTTTCATAGTTCCTAGGACGTTCGTTTAGCAATCCAATGGCGATGTCTTCACTTGAGATCTTTTTTCAAGAAAGGGATAACTTTCTTTGGTATTTGTCAAATTGGGCTATCAACGTTGTGATGATGTCTTGGGCATGATTACAAACATTGTGAAACTTGGTCCTTAAAGCATAAATCTTTGAAGGAGTTTTATATTCATATAGACTTGCTAGTGTATCCCAAACTTCTTTGGAATTATTAGAGGCAAGGATGTAATCCTTTGTATCCTAAAAAGGATGTGATCCTTTGTATTCTAAAAAGTTTATATTTTTGGGTGACTAGTGTCTCATACACTCTTGGTGGCTACCTCATGGAGTGGAGATACATCATTAATAACATAGATATTAAGGACGAGTGCCTGATGCCAAAATTAGGCACCCAAGATCAACTGTTGACATTCAAAGCTGATGAACTCATTCACAATGATATTCTATCGACATTCAACAAATACCTAACACAATGATATTCTATTGAACTACACGTGGCCCTCACACAATGGAATAATTGGACAAAGGTAACTATGAATGCAAACGTACACATCACAAACACTCTTTGCTTGTGCATGGTGCTTGCTCCTAGCGTAGATACCTAGATAATGGCTTCCCACAAGTGTGTGTCTCTAGAGAGAGAGACTTAGGCTTCCCTCATGTCCATCAATCTAGTGATTTTGTAGCATTTGCACTCTTCCTTAATAGATTTGTGTCTCAAGCTCCGACTACACATCAAGGGAGTCCGTACCAAAGGTAATGTATAGTTGGTGTTCGCAAGGGTGTATCATGTATGCCCATCTTGTCAAGAGGTGTTTTGGGTTTGTTTCTCGGTAGTGTACTTTATGTTCCAAACTTTAATCGTGTGTTGCGCTATCCTAGTACAAGATCTTGGGTATATCCCGCACAGTCTTCGAGGTCTTACACTTGCTGTGGTAAATATGAAGATTGTTCCTCTTTTCGAGAGCAAGAAATAAAAAACGAAGTTCTCAAATATCATAGTCACCTGCAGTATGTTTTGCAAAACTGGGCCAGCTTAATGTTCAAGTTTCCGGTCCCCGATAGAATGAAGAAACGAAGTCTCTCTATTTCTTAAACCGTCAAACACACTGTCTCTCTATTTATCAACAGTCAATCCACGAGTCGGGAGAAGTATATCATCCATCATAAGAGCTGAGTAGATAAAGAAAGGGAACGAAGGAGCTTCGTTCAATCTACTGCACCTATCTCCGTAGACAAGTATGAAGCATTTAAAGGAGTTAACCATACTCTGCAACATGACACGCTGGTGTCGAAGCTGCAAATCTCTAACGCAAAGCTTACTCGCCAGAACGACGCAAACAAGGAGATCGACAAGTGCACGTATTTCATGCTTCGGGAGGAAGCTGCCGTAAGCTGTCAGTCCGTAAGACAGAAGTTTGCGGACCCTGTCCGAAACCAACTGCTCCGGGCTGAAATTTCTCTTCTCACACTCAAACTTAAGTACAAGCATGCAAGAGACTACTTCCGCAGAAGTTGTCTGCCAATCATGGAAGTGGAGGAGCCCTCGGTTTAGAGGACACAGAAGATTAAACGCATAGCTACTGGGATCTGAAGATAGATGATCTTGTAATAGCTGAATACTGCGGCGATGTAAACATTTTATGTCTTATAATATTGTTTCTAAATGATATGTGTTCACGATACAAGGTTCTCTAATACAAAGACTCTTCCTCTTTTTACTTTTGCGTTGTGTCTGTCGAATCTTGTCAATAAATATACTGAGAGATAGTTCCTATGTCTGATCTCTGCGTTATTCATTCTCGCTTCTCAGAGCAATCAACAGATGTAGGTCAGCCATAAATCAGACTGTAGATGGGCAGAAAATTAGAAACGAGAGGCGGCGTCTTCGTGGGCAAGAGTCTGTATTATGGACGTTCGGGAAGATGAGGAATGCATAAAATCAGACGCCGGGAGGGGGCTCGCCCCGTGGAAAGCACTAGGTTGATATCATAGTGGTCCGCTGGACCACGTAACATAAGTTGAACTGATGAAAACAGATACTCCACTTGATCGTAGCTAAAAGGCAGACAAAAGTATAAGATGTTTGGCGGAGCAACGACTCAGAAAACTTTGAGGGTATGTTTAAGATGAATGTTGCGGTGGAGTAATTAGAAGACTTTCAGAAAATGTAGTGAAAGAGAAGTTACTCGTGTTCGATCTTTGCAGTGCGCTCATTTTTTGCTTGGCAACCGAGAAAGCATTCAAGATTAGATTGCGCTGCATTCACGTACGCTCTGCACAGGAAATCAACGAAGAGCGTTGCGAAGAAGAAGGATTTATTCAATCAACTTAAAGCTCATCGATGTACTTATAATCTTAAGTTGCGTACTTGATTACTGTGTCTCATGATATTTAAGACATCTTAAAAGTATATGAGCGCTTCTGGTAAGAGAGTAGAAGGATATCAGACTGTAAATCAATCAATTTTGTTTTCGATTTCTTTGTCACGTCAGAGCGACCAAGGCTAAGAATAAATATTTTTCTTTTCTTTTACTTTTTCTTTCCTTTGTTCCTGTGGTCTTCTGTTGATGATGTGGAATTGTACTTTAAAACCAAAACAGTTTGATATGAATGTTTTTCTTGACCGCCAGTAGAGCGGCGCGGTATCCATGGACTTCTTCTTCGTCATGTCTGTGTCGCTGTGTGACTCTGCAGATGGAGTCACCATAGCTCGCGCACTCCACACAGTGGTATCAGAGCCAGTATCATCTGCGTCAAACTTTGCAGGAAGCTCAAAAACCACCAGGCGCCATGTCATATATCTCCTTCCAGTCACGCACGTTCTTAGTCAGTTCTCCGTCATTTTTCCTGTGGTCAACCGTGTCTATATAGCATCTTCTCGAAAAAACGATGATGCTGCATTCAACATGGATAACTATATTTGAATCTGATGCAGCTTAAGACGAGATGACAGGTTTCTCGGAATTTATCTGTGTTTGCTGAGTATCATTTTCAAAAGAGGAGAACTAGAAGAAAGGAATGTAAAATCTAAAATCTAAAGTAATAGATCTCTTGGAATTTATTCGTCCTTCCTAATACATTTACCCATTAGATACCCTTTCACCATGCATTCAAAATTCGTCTGTAGCTACATGGATATTAAGTCTTAAATGGCTAACATATGCACATCTTGTGTATGAGATACACCGGCTTGTTCATTTGACACGATTACCATTCCCAAAAGAAAAGAACCATCATGTCCCTACAAAGAATAATCTCGAATTCTCTTCTAACATATATCTTTTGGCATTCATGCGCTTCATCATCTCGAATAATGGTAAGTTCATCAAGCTACATGCAAATGAATAATCTCCTGTAATGGTAAGCTCATCAGCCTCTATACATCCTCCTTAAAACCATAAACATTCCTCTTACGCAATAGATATGAGAGGAATCTCTAATGTTGAAGCTCTTATGGATGATCTATTAACATTTAAGACTATATAGCAAATCTGCTCCATTATACATAGCATCAACATAATAGTATGACATCCCCACTAATGTCATACTAAGAATGAATGCATGCTCATACATGCAACCCAAAACACACACACACCATGACCATGAACTCACAAGAACTCTTCAAAGTGAGTATCTACCGCTCCCAAAAGTGATGAGCAAATGCAGCCAAAATGAAGCCTAACACAAAATCAACATATACAGATAGCTCTTACCAAATGACTGCATATACATATGTTGCATATACAAAGACTCCTTCCATTGTTAAGGAAGAACAACATTGGAAAGACATGTAAGAAATAGGTGGCAATCACATAAATAAGCTCGTTTTACCCAAAATTATGATCTCTCTCTGTCTCTCACACACACACTTGTCCTCCCAAAAAGGCTCTAGTTGAGAAGGATGAGCTCCAATACAGATATTCAAAAGCTCTCTTCATTGCTCAACCTGAAGTTCATAAGTCTCTCTTCCTCTCCCTAATCTGTTGAGTTTTGATTGCTTAACTTGTAGTTCATAACTCTCTCTTCCTCTCCCTACTCTTTCGAAAAATTTGAGTTTTGATTGCTCAACCTGAATTTAATAACTCTCTCTTTCTCTGCCTACTCTTTTTCTCAGATCCGCACATGCACATACAAGCAAAGAGTCTCTACGTGAATCCTTTTCTCTTCCATTTTGTAGTAGCTTCTAAGTTCTTGGAAATTGGACGTCCAAGCCCACAAAGACTCTCTCCTTGGGGAAGGCGAAGGGGGAGGGACGCGGGGGGGAAGGCGGAGGGGGAGGGAGGCGGTGGGGGCTTGCGGGGGAAGGCGGGGGGGGGGGGGGGGTGGGGGAGATGGAGGAGGAGGGAGGGAAGAGGAGGGGG
>CM035413.1:120116590-120120311 GCA_020310875.1 Ceratopteris richardii
AGTTTAAATTGGATTCAAGTTAATTTTCAATAGTAAACTAATCATGATCTTGACAACCCTTCAATGTCCATGATTTCCTTTGAAGTTATTTGCAGTTTATTCTTTAAATAGTTAACTTGTAGAGGTTGATTCTTGGTACTGTTGTCTGCCTATGTGGAGAGACACACCTTCACTGTTTACAACTTTACTCAGAGATCACTAGGCACATAGTCACAAAATTCACACAACCTTGATAATACTCTATAAGCAATCAAATGCAAGTGGAATCACTTGAAATGGATACCAGGTGGAGGAACTACATCCAAAACAAAATAGTGCTGGAAACTAGCTCACCCCTTAGAAAGGTACTGAGAAATGGTAAACTATAGAGAAGAATAAGCTATCAAAAGTAACTAGTTGAGCAAGAGATACTATGTATAGCAATTTCTTTACACTCTATACTAACTCTAGGAAGAGAGTAGAGGCCATTGACTCTCTTTTTCATGACCTGATTCATACATATATAGGGTGTCCAAAAGTGCTCCTACAATTCTCCAAGAATCTCTCAATCAGCCATTTTTAGTAAGCTATGATTTAGGAAAGTGTTTGAAGGTTCTTGATAGCTGAAATTTGTGATATGAAGCTTCTTATTAATAGGTCAACTTGTTATTTAAGTCTTTGAGAATTTAGTTATGATTCGGACGGGTTTCGCAAGCTTCTGATTTACAGACTGAGAGCTTGCCGCAGCTACCTCCCGAAGCATGAAATATGTGCGCTTGTCGATCTCCTTGTTTGCATTGTTCTAGCGAGTAAGATCTGCGTTTGAGATTTGCAGCTTCAGTTTTGTCCACCGTCTTCTTCGAGACCAGCATGTCATGTTGCAGAGTATGGTTAACTCCTTTGAATGCTTCATACTTGTCGATGTAGATAGCTGCAGTAGATTGAGCGAAGCTCCTTCGTTCCCTTTCTTTATCTACTCTACTCCAATGATGGGTGATATACTTCTCCCGACTCGTGGATTGACTGCTGATAAATAGAGAGACCGTGTGTTTAATGGTTTAAGAAATAGAGAGACTTCGTTTCTTCATTCTATCGGGGACCGGAAACTTGAACATTAAGCTGGCCCAGTTTCGCAAAACATGCCGCAGGTGACTGTGATATTTGAGAGCTGTGTTTTTTATTTGAGAACTGCATTTGCTCTCGAAAAGAGGAACAATCTTCATATTTATCACATCAAGTGTAAGACCTCGAAGACTGTGCGGGATCTACCCATAAGATCATCTATCTTCAGGATCCCACTAGCTATGCGTTTAATCCTTGAATGTACGGGACATGTTCAAGAAAGGATACAGAAGTAGAATGATCTTCTTGCTTGGTACAAACCATGTATTTTCAATTCTTCCTTTCTCTCATTGACAACTGAATATGCATTGTTATGTTGTTTAGTGCCTTCTAGTCTATTTGTCCGTTCAAAAAATATTTACCAATTGTTACTCTTTAGAAGTAGTCAAGAGTAAAATACATGCATGGCACAAATTTGATATATTAATGTGTTTATTTGTGTAGGATCACTCACAGAAGATTGCAGCCATGAAGTGGAATGTGAAAATTTAGATCATTTCCAAGCGATGTTGTACCGTTGCCTTGTGTGCTCATGTGTATGGTCTCCCCTCCCTCCTCTTCCCTCCCCCTCCACCTTCCCCCGCAAGCCCCTCCTCCTCTCTCCCCCTCCGCCTCTCCCCGCAACCCCCCCCTCCTCCTCCCTCCTCCTCCCTCCTCCAATCCCTCCCGCAACCCCCTCTACCCCGCCTTCCCCTCCCCTCCCTCCTCTTCCCTCCCCCTCCACCTTCCCCCGCAAGCCCCTCCTCCTCTCTCTCCCTCTGCCTCCCCCCGCGACCCCCCCTACCCCGCCTTCTCCACTCCTCATACAGATAAGGCTGGAGAGTTCCCCCCTACCCCGCCTTCTCCACTCCTCATACAGATAAGGCTGGAGAGTTCTTCAATGTGCTGAAAGAGGCAGGTCAAGTAGTGCCATCAGAGCTTCTGAAGTTTGGAGCTTCGGTTAAGAAAGATGAATCTAAAATTTATGGGGCTCATTCCAAGGACATAGACGTGGATGTTCCAAAAGCAACCTTTGAAGCTGATGTAGAATGTGGTGATGCATGGTCTATCATTTTTTGAACTTGGTTGGACAAAGGGAAAATTCTAGCTAAAGGAGTTGAAGAGGTTCAGGAAGTTATTGACAGGTGTGAAGTACGAGCTCCAAAGCATGGTGAAATGGTAAAGACAAATTGGGGATGCATTGCAGGCAGCATGAGAGCCTCAGATTAGAAGTAAAAGGTAAAAGGGAACTAGTAAATGAGGAAGCGAAGAAAAGGTTGTCGCCGCCTACCTATTTTTTGTGGATCCAATTCAAATCAAGGGAATATTGGACCTACCCCTCAAATTTTGGGCAATTCCACCAACGCGTGATCAATGGACGTGAAGATTCGGCAAGGCTCTCTTGACCTATTGAGGCCTATAAAAACAATGGATTTGTGCTCATTTGGGGTACATTTTTTTTTTTGAGAGTTACATTGACGCGTGTATACGTGTAGAAGTTCTCTCTTGCACTTGGTGGTTTCAAGCCTATTGTAGAAGCTACTCTGTAGTGTGGATACAGAGGGTAGGCTTCTCAGTGGAGGGCTATGAGCACTATAGTGTAAGAGAGTAGCTTGGAAGTATTTTCCTTTCTGTGAGTCAGTGTGTTGATTAATCTCTATTCTCTTGAGAAATTCTACCATTTGTATTGTTCTGAGTTAGCCTAGATATCAATGGCCCTTATGCTGACCTGTTGTATTGAAGTTAATACTTTTAGGGTGGCTTGTCAGCCCTAAGCCTGCACTTTTGAGCAGCACTCTGCCCAACCTTGTAATCGATTCGAATCAAGAAGTGTATGGTCTTCCCTGGTCATTGGTTGTCCATATTTTCTGAAGTATTTACTACTCTGTGCAATCCGTGTTATCTACCTACTCACAGAAATGTTAAAGGGTATACTTCCCTAAAGAGAACCCCCCTTGAGTAGGTGATGTACTAGACGTGTTTAATCTTCACTCTCTACTTTTGTTAAAAGCGAATACCCCAGTACCTCCTCTACAGTTTGGCACGCCCGGTGGGACATTTGCATTTCTGTGAGAGGTATTTTTGCCCTATTATATTTGCAAGTAGGTACATGACCCATACACGGGCAGATAAGGAGTCTCTTCGTGTTCGGAGGAGCCTTAACAAGTTAGCCATAATCACGACTAGTGAGTCTACCTCCCCTCTGCCCTCCCTAAATTATCAATTGATTTGGGTGCGACACCATTGTCAAAAGAGGGGTATAGGAGAACTCTAGACTTCTCCTCAGATACGTCCGAAGAAACACCAGTACAAATGGAGGATCTCTCTCATTTACTCTCCAGATTGAACATCAAATTTCCTACCTTCAAGGGGCAAGCCTATGAGGATGCTGATGATCATGTGAGAAGATTCATCTCTTTATGCCGTGGACGAGGTTTGCAAAATAGAGAGGATGCAATGCTGGCACTCTTTCCATCCACATTGGAGGGTCTTGCAGATAAATGGTATAGTCAATATGCATATGGCCATTTCACTACATGGGAGGCTTTGAAGGCGGCGTTCTCACAGACATTCCGACCAAGTGATTCCTTGGAAAGAGCTCTAGATCAGCTAGAGAATTTGAAGCTAAGACCAGGTGAAT
>CM035413.1:120130311-120155311 GCA_020310875.1 Ceratopteris richardii
CCCCCCCCCGCCTCCCTCCCCCTCCGCCTTCCCCCCCCCCCGCCTCCCTCCCCCTCCGCCTTCCCCTCCCCTCCCTCCTCTTCCCTCCCCCTCCACCTTCCCCCGCAAGCCCCTCCTCGTCTCTCCCCCTCCGCCTCCCCCCCGCGACCCCCCCTCCTCCTCCCTCCACCAATCCCTCCCGCAACCCCCTCTACCCCGCCTTACCCTCCCCTCCCTCCTCTTCCCTCCCCCTCCACCTTCCCCCGCAAGCCCCTCCTCCTCTCTCTCCCTCCGCCTCCCCCCGCGACCCCCACTACCCCGCCTTCTCCACTCCTCATACAGATAAGGCTGGAGAGTTCCCCCCTACCCCGCCTTCTCCACTCCTCATACAGATAAGGCTGGAGAGTTCTTCAATGTGCTGAAAGAGGGAGGTCAAGTAGTGCCATCAGAGCTTCTGAAGTTTGGAGCTTCGGTTAAGAAAGATGAATCTAAAATTTATGGGGCTCATTCCAAGGACATAGCCGTTGATGCTCCAAAAGCAACCTTTGAACCTAATGTAGAATGTGGTGATGCATGGTCTATCATTTTTTGAACTTGGTTGGACAAAGGGAAAATTCTAGCTAAAGGAGTTGAAGAGGTTCAGGAAGTTATTGACAGGTGTGAAGTACCAGCTCCAAAGCATGGTGAAATGGTAAAGACAAATTGGGGATGCATTGCAGGCAGCATGAGAACCTCAGATTAGAAGTAAAAGGTAAAAGGGAACTAGTAAATTAGGAAGCGAAGAAAAGGTTGTCGCCGCCTACCTATTTTTTGTGGATCCAATTCAAATCAAGGGAATATTGGACCTACCCCTCAAATTTTGGGCAATTCCACCAACGCGTGATCAGTGGACGTGAAGATTCGGCAAGGCTCTCTTGACCTATTGAGGCCTATAAAAAGAATGGATTTGTGCTCATTTGGGGTACATTTTTTTTTTCTTGAGAGTTACATTGACGCATGTATACGTGCAGAAGTTCTCTCTTGCACTTGGTGGTTTCAAGCCTATTGTAGAAGCTACTCTGTAGTGTGGATACAGAGGGTAGGCTTCTCAGTGGAGGGCTATGAGCACTATAGTGTAAGAGAGTAGCTTGGAATTATTTTCCTTTCTGTGAGTCAGTGTGTTGATTAATCTCTATTCTCTTGAGAAATTCTAACATTTGTATTGTTCTGAGTTAGCCTACATATCAATGGCCCTTATGCTGACCTATTGTATTGAAGTTAATACTTTTAGGGTGGCTTGTCAGCCCTAAGCCTGCACTTTTGAGCAGCACTCTGCCCAAACTTGTAATCGATTCGAATCAAGAAGTGTATGGTCTTCCCTGGTCATTGGTTGTCCATATTTTCTGAAGTATTTACTACTCTGTGCAATCCGTGTTATCTACCTACTCACAGAAATGTTAAAGGGTATACTTCCCTAAAGAGAACCCCCCTTGCGTAGGTGATGTACTGGACGTGTTTAATCTTCACTCTCTACTTTTGTTAAAAGCGGATACCCCAGTACCTCCTCTACACTTAGGTAGATACATGAAACTCAAGCTGAATCGTGTTCAAAAAAGGACCCAGAAGCAGAATGTGCTCTTGCTTGTTACAAACCATGTATTTTCAGTTCTTCCTTTCTCTTGTTGAGAAATGAATATGCATTTTTGTGTTGTTAAGTGCCTTCTATTGTATTTGTACATTGAAAAAATTTTTATCAATTGTTACTCTTTAGAAGGACTCAAGAGTAAAATACATGGATGGCACAAATCTGATATATTAATGTGTTTATTTGTGTAGGATCACTCACACAAGATTGCAGCCATGAAGTGGAATATGAAAATTTAGATCATTTGAGTTGATGTTGTACCTTTGCCTTGTGTGCTCATGTGTATGGTAGAAGGAAAGAGTCTTTGTGGGCTTGGACATCGAGTTTCCAAGAACTTAGAAGCTACTACAAAATGGAAGAGAAAAGGATTCATGTAGAGACTCTTTGCTTGTATGTGCATATGCGGATCTGAGAAAAGGAGTAAGGAGAGAAACAGAGAGTTATTAAGTTCAGGTTGAGCAATCAAAACTCAAATTTTCCAACAGAGTAGGAAGAGGAAGAGAGAGTTATGAATTTCAGGTTGAGCAATCAAAACTCAAAAGATTAGGGAGAGGAAGAGAGACTTATGAACTTCAGGTTGAGCAATCAAGGAAGCTTTTGAATATCTGTATTGGAGCTCATCCTTCTCAGCTAGAGCCTTTTTGGGAGGACATGTGTGTGTGTGAGAGAGAGAGAGATCATAATAAGCAAAAGAATTATTTGATGAGTTTAAAATTACCTTCTTTTGTGGAAAACAAGGTTATTTATGTGATTGCCAACTATTTCTTACCTGTCTTTCCAATGTTTTTCTTCCTTAATATTGGAAGGAGTCTTTGTATACGCAACATATGTATATGCAGTCATCTGGTAAGAGCTATCTGTATATGTTGATTTTGTGTTAGGCTTCATTATGCTTGAGTTTGCCCATCACTCTTGGGAATGGTAGATACTCACTTTGAAGAGCTTCTTCTGAGTTCATGGTCATGGTGTGTGTGTGTTTTTGGTTGCATGTATGAGCATGCATTCATTCTTAGTATGACATTAGTGGGGATGTCAAACTATTATGTTGATGCTATGTATAATGGAGCAAATTTGCTATATAGTCTTGTAACTGACTACCATGAACTTATAGTTCCACTTCCATTGGAATGTCAACTTGGGGTTTGCCTAGACTCATTGTGGTATATACATGATTTTCACATTATCACACATACACCACATATGAATTATTTGTCTGGGGTGCAACTTCTTGATATGTGTGTACACCCTATCAACTATGTTTTTTCATGGTTAATTTGTACCAAGTAAATCTATAGCATATTGTATGAGTATATAATGGTTTATATGCATGTAGCGACTTTAAGGTTTATGTAAATATTTATACAGAAACTCATATATTGTAGCACCCCTCTTTCTCTCTCTCCCCTCCCTCTCTCTCTTCCCCCACCTGCCCACTGCCTTCCACCCGGCAACCCCCCTCCTCTCCCCTCACCGCCAGCCCCTACCCCTCCCTTCCATGCCCACCCCACCCCTCCATGCCCCGCGGCCCTCTCTCTCTCTCTCTCTCTCTCTCTCTCTCTCTCTCTCTCTCTCTCTCTCTCTCTCTCTCTCTCTCTCTCTCTCTCTCTCTCTCTCTCTCTCTCTCTCTCTCCCCCCCTCTCTCTCTTCCCTCACCAGCCCACCACCTCCCACCCCGCGACACCCCTCCCCTCCCCTCACCACCAGCCCCCACCCCGCCCCTCCATGCCCCGTGGCCCCCCCCCTTCCTCTCTCTCTCTCTCTCTCTCTCTCTCTCTCTCTCTCTCTCTCTCTCTCTCTCTCTCTCTCTCTCTCTCTCTCTCTCTCTCTCTCTCTCTCTCCCTCTCCCCCCCTCCCTCTCTCTCTTCCCCCGCCAGCCCACCACCTCCCACCCCGCGATTCTCTCTCTCTCTCTCTCTCTCTCTCTCTCTCTCTCTCTCTCTCTCTCTCTCTCTCTCTCTCTCTCTCTCTCTCTCTCTCTCTCTCTCTCCTCTCTCTCTCTCTCTCCTCTCTCTCTCTCTCTCTCTCTCTCTCTCTCTCTCTCTCTCTCTCTCTCTCTCTCTCTCTCTCTCTCTCTCTCTCTCTCTCTCTCTCTCTCTCTCTCTCTCTCTCTCTCTCTCTCTCTCTCTCTCTCCGCTCCCTCTCTCTCTCTTCCCCGGCCTACCCACTCCCTCCCACCCCGCGACCCCCCTCCCCTCCCTTCACCACCAGCCCCCACCCTGTGCCTCCATGCCCCGCGGCCTCTCTCTCTCTCTCTCTCTCTCTCTCTCTCTCTCTCTCTCTTTGTCTCTCTCTCTCTCTCACTCTCTCTCTCTCTCTCTCTCTCTCTCTCTCTCTCTCTCTCTCTCTCTCCCCATGGAGCTCCCATCATCCCCTCCTACTCCCGCCCACAGGCCCCCCAGCCCACCCTCCCCCCCCCCACCCCCTCATACTCCCCCCCACAACCCTCACAGCCCACCCCCCCTGCCACCCCCTCATACTCCCCCCCGTAGCCCCCATAGCCCACCCCCTCGCCACCCCCTCATACTCCCACCCGCAGTGCTCGTAGCCCACCCCCCCCCCTCCCGTCTGCCACTCCCTCATACTCCCACCTGTAGCCTCCACAGCCCAACCCCCCCTGCCACCCCCTCATACTCCCCCCCCCCCCCCCCCCCCAAGCCCCCACAGCCCACCCCCTCATACTCGCATTCACAGCCCTCATAGCCCACCCCCCACCACCCCCTCATACTCCCTCCCCCACAGGCCCCATAGCCCATCCCCCCGCCAACCTCTCATACTCCTGCCCACAGCCCACGGCCTGCCACATTCTCTCTTTCTTCATCCAGTTGTCTCGATTTTTCCATCGTGTACGAGCTACAAACTTCACACTTACACACATGCAAAGAACTTGAAACGAGCATTGATAAAAGGGCAGCTAGAAGAGACAAAAAGATGAAAGGGAAAGGGAAGAGGACTTCTTCAGTCTCTGCATCTCGATTTTGATGAGCCCTCGCCATCGCCACTCCACACAAGAAAGGTACCTTTAGCTGCCTTCGGAGGAGTTTGTTGCTCAGTCCAAGAGGACCTGCATTTCTTCTCCTAACGAACCGCACATATGGCGTCCTTCCTATGAACTCTAAGCTTCGAGATGGGATATCAACAGAGAATTTAGAAGGCGACAACAAGAGCATAAATGAACCTTTGCATAAACATTGATACGAGTACATTGGTCTGATTTGGCTGATTTAGAAGTAAGCAATAGTGTGGGACATCGCTCACCTTTTAGTGGAGCTTGAGGATAAAGCCCGCGATTGAAGGAGGGGATGAGAAGACCAACCTTCCCCCCCATCTTGCTATCCCTCCATTCCACTCCACCCTTCCCCAACTCCAACCACTCTCCACTCCACCCTCCCCCAACTCCACTCCACCTTCCCTCACCTCCTAGCACTCCGCACTCCACCCTCCCTCACCTCCCACCACTCCCCACTCCACCCACAACAACCTCAACTCCACCCTCCACTCCACCTACCCTCAACTCCCACCACTCCCCACTCCACCCACACTCCACTCCAACTAGGGCAACCTCAACTCCACCCTCCACTCCCACCCTCCCTCAACTCCCACCAATCCCCACTCCACCCACACTCCACCTCCACCCCTGACAACCTCAACTCCACCCTCCACGCCACCCTCCCTCAACTCCCACCACTCCCTACTCCACCCACACACCACTCCACCCACGGCAACCCCAACTCCACCCTCTCCGATCTCCACCCACCCTCAACTCCACCCTCCCTCAACTCCCACCACTCCCCACTCCACCCACACTCCACTCGTTCCACGGCAACCCCAACTCCACCCTCTCCCAACTCTACACACCCTCAACTCCACCCTCCCTCAACTCCCACCACTCCCCACTCCACCCACACTCCACTCCACCCACGGCAACCCCAAGTCCACCCTCCCCTCCACCCTCCCTCAACTCCACCCAACCTCCACACCACCCACCCTCCACCCCACCCTCTCCCAACTCCACCCACCCTCAACTCCACCCTTCATTCCACCCTCCCTCAGCCCCCACCACTCCCCACTCCATCGACACTCCACTCCACCCTTCACTCCACTCAAACTTTACCCACCCACCACTCCACCCAAACTCCACCCACCCACCACTCCACCCACCCTCCACTCCACCCTCCTTCCACTCCACCCTCCCTCTGTCTCCCTCCCTATCTGTCTCTATTTTTTTCTTCTTGTTCTCTCTCTCTCTCTCTCTCTCTCTCTCTCTCTCTCTCTCTCTCTCTCTCTCTCTCTCTCTCTCTCTCTCTCTCTCTCCCTTTTCCCACAATCATTGAGGACAAAGCTTATGATTTTTTACTATTTAGTGATGATGTGGAAGAAGACGAGTCATGACAAGAATGAATGGGGTTATTGGCTTATCAATGATAGTAAAGGTCAAAAGATTGAGAGATCTTTTTTGATTCTATGGGTGGTGGTGCATGGTTGTTCTAAGTCGGGAGTGATTTGTTTCGATAAGAAAGAGATCTCAGCTTGTATTCAAAAGTGACAATAAACGTGTAAGTGGTAAAAGTGTAAGCGGATAAATGCAAAAGTGGTAAAAGTGTAAGTGGATAAATGATTGTTGCCGCTAACCCTTCGTGACGACTGCCTGTTTTTGAGGATCTAATTCAAAACTAGAGGCGAGTACCATATTTGATCTAGCCCTCCAATTTTGGGTCAATCAATCGGTGCATATGCAGTGAACATGGGAAATTGGCAAGTCCCTCTAGGCCTATTGGAGCCTATAAAAGCAATGGACTAGTGCTCATTGGATACACATATACACATAGATACACATACGGGGCTTATTCGGGCATCTCTTTTTTACCTCTCTTTGCATTCAATGGCTACAAGCCTTCTGTAGGAAGTCACTCTATGGTGAGGATACAGAGCGTGGGCTTACTAGTGGAGGGCTAATAGCACTAGAGTGTGAAGAAGTGGCTTGGTTTTGTCATTCTGTGTGAGTTAGTGATATTTCCGTGCTCTTTCCCTTAGAGAAATTCTTCACATCTTTGTACTGATCAGTGTAAGTCTGCATTTAGTTGTGCTCATTGTTTTAGACGAATCTACTCTATTGATTTTATTTGGTTCTGGATTAACATGTTAGCACAGAGCATCAACTTTTGTAGCATTTCTTTCGCCTACATTGTAATCTTCTGTTCGAACTAAGGAGTGGTTTCATCCTTCACTATTGTCATTTAATCTTCTCTCTGAGTATTTACAATACTATGCAACTATTGCGATCTGCCTTCTCACAAAAATGTTAAAGGGTATACTTCCCTAAGGATAACCTCCCTTGAGTAGGCGAAGGACTGGAAGTAAATATTGCATGATCCTGCTAAAAGTAGGTACCTCAGTACCTCCTCAGATTCTCTACATACTAGTTTGTGTGTGTGTGTTTGTGTGTATATATATATATATATATATATATATATATATATATATATATATATATATATATATATATATATATATATATATATATATATATATATATATATATATATATATATATATATATGTATGTGAGGTGCATTCATCTTTTGAAATGGTTTTTGGCAAAATGCTTCCCATTCCTGATTCACTCATTCAAACTAATATTCCTAAGGCTTCTTATCATACTCAAGTTCCTATTTCTATACTTCACGAGGTTCACGAGCACATTAGGACAAATCAAGAACATTACACTTATAAAGTTAATAAGAAACAATTAGCAAAGTTATTTAAGGAAGTGATAATTCAAGGACATTTGCAAAATCATCTATAGCATTCTAAAGTCAAACTTGCATCATGTTATTAACGAACATTTTACATTCTTCAAGAGATTAATGAAAATTTATTTAGATAACATATACCATCAAACTAGAACATACACAAATCCTTTCAAATTAGTTTACTTAAACCATTCAAATGCACTTTAGCATTCATTGATATTGTTAATTTTTCTCCTTTGCTTGCAGAAGAATATGAAGTTTTAATTCTTGAGGAAATAATTAATTATGAAGTAACCACTACAAATACAAGTACTCAACATCATAGATATTTAGTAAACTATAAGAATAAATCTATTCAAGAATGTCACTAGATCGATGAGCCTTCAAGAATACCTCATGCGATAATTTTTGCATATCATTCGCATTCAGAATCAGTTCACTGCCTCAAAGGTACATTTTCATCCATGTATCTTTACATGGAACATGCTCTTTTTTTGTTTACTCATGGGACATGTGACTAGCGAGACATATCTAATTTATTTCTTATGAATTGAGATCAAGTGCTTTTTCAACTAGGGGGCATGTTATCACTTATGGAATGATTGAACTATTGGAGTTTATTACTGAGATATTATTATGCTTTGTGTTTTTATATAGAAGTGGAAGGCTCATGAGGGCATGGATGGCTTGGATATATTCCGAAAGCTCATGTAAATGAATGCCCATGAGGAGGGTTCTTTTCAGAAAGTGATAATAATAATGATTAATATAAGGATCCCTATAGAGCGTAGTTTGGTAAACAAAAGATATGACTCTCGTTAAAAGAGAACAACTTTCTGTTTTCACATTTGCTTTTCGAAGGGTCATCCTCTTTGTAATCTCTTTTTTTGATGTAATAGCTACATACACACACACACACTATAGACTTGTCCTACAAAGTGCATGGAAAAAGACTGCATCCAATACTGTGTATTGTTGCATCTATTGTGGAACTCTGCTTTCTGTGTGTTTTAAGATTTTGTACTTTCAGTCTACGTATGTATGTATATCTTGCAGTAAATTATAGCTAAGAGCTATGCCATAATTAGTTGAGTGATTTCTTCCTACCAACGAAGTGTTTTAGAGATGATAAGAATATAAACGACAAGAGCAAGACTATAGATAAGGAAATGAAAGGCTTAAAGGAAAGTTGAATTACAGCTAGGTACAAAATACAAAGGAGATGAAGTTACTAAAGGAGAATGGGGTCTACAAGGTAAGGGGCATGTAATTGAAATATCTCACGGAATTAAAGACTAGATTGGCATCCAAAGTTTGTTCTGAGCATTTATAGATCTAATTTAAGAAAAAAAAGAAGCAATATCCATATATCAAAGATGGAAACCGTTTCTTACCTGATTGAAGTTATGAAACGTAGTTAGACCTCTCTACGAAGCTTATCTTCACACCTACTTTTCTGACTTGTCCTTTAATGCCGAGGCATTTAGCCTGGCTATATATTGTATGTACTTTTGATGAATTATAATCTATGTTCGGAATCACTATATGTCAGATACCAGATTGTGAGAACCTTTTGTCAGAACCCTTTGTGAGACCTCTCTGTGAAGCTTATCTTCACACCTACCTTTCTGACTTGTCCTTTAATGCCAAGGCATTTAGTCTGCATATATATTGTATGTACTTTTTATGAATTATAAGGCGCATCTTCTATTTCACATCTGCATGTATACTTTGCCATAGCTCTGTCATTGTGCTAATTCTCTGTGTCAAGCTCCATCTCTATAGCTTCTTATGTGCATAGATGTCAACAAGTTATAGCTTGTAAAAGATGGAAAATACACCATCTTTCTGCGAACAATTAATTAAGATCCAAATGAGAAGCATGAAACCAAAATGTTAATAGATCATCCATAAGAGCCTCAACATTAGAAGTTCCTCTCGTGTCTATTGCGTAAACGGAATGCTTGTGGTTTTACGGAGGATGCATAGAGGCTGATGAGCTTACCATTACAGGAGATTATTCATTTGCATGTAGATTGATGAGCCTACCATTATTCGAGATGATGAAGGGCATGAATGCCACAAGATACATGTTAGAAGATAATTCGAGATCTTTCTTTGTAGGGACATGATGGTTCTTTTCTTTTGGGATGGTAATCGTGTAAAATGAACCAGCAGGTGTATCTCATACACAAGATGTGCATATGTTAGCCATTTAAGACTTAATATCCATGTAGCTATAGACGAATTTTGAATGCATGGTGAAAAAGGTATCTAATGGGTAAATGCGTTAGGAAGGATTTTACATGCGTTTCTTCTAGTTCTCCTCTTTTGAAAATGATACTCAGCAAACACAGATAAATTTTGAGAAACTTGCCATCTCGTCTGAAGCCGCATCAGATTCAAATATAGTTATCCATGTTGAATGCAGCATCATCCATTTTTTGAGAAGATACTATAGAGACACGGAAGACCACAAGAACTATGACGGAGAACTGACTAAGAATGTGCGTGACTGGAAGGAGATATATGACATGGCGCCTGGTGGTTCCCTTAAGCTTCCTGCAAACTTTGATGCAGATGACACTAGCTCTGATACCACTCTGTGGAGTGTGCGAGCTATGGTGACTCCATCTGCAGAGTCACACAGCAACACAGGCACGACGAAGAAGAAGTCAAACTATTTTGAGTTTTAAAGTACAATTCCACGATATCAACAGAAGACCACAGAAACAAAGGAAAGAAAAAGAAAAAGAGAAAATAAAGATTTATTATGAGCCCTGGTCGCTCTCACGTCACAAAGAAATCGAAAACAAATTTGATTGATTTACAGACTGATATCCTTCTACTCTCTTACCAGAAGCGCTCATATACTTTTAAGATGTCTTAAATATCATGAGACACAGTAATCAAGTACGCAACTTAAGATTATAAGTACATCGATGAGCTTTAAGTTGATTGAATAAATCCTTCTTCTTCGCAACGCTCTTCGTTGATTTCCTGTGCAGAGCGTACGTGAATGCAGCACAAGTGATCTAATCTTGAATGCTTTCTCGGTTGCCAAGTAAAAAATTGGCGCACTGCAAAGATCGAACACGAGTAACTTCTCTTTCACTACATTTTCTGGAAGTCTTCTAATTACTCTGCCGCAACATTCATCTTAAACATACCCTCAAAGTTTTCTGAGTCCTTGCTCCGCCAAACATCTTATACTTTTGTCGGCCTTTTGGCTACGATCAAGTGGAGTATCTGTTTTCATAAGTTCAACTCATGATACGTGGTCCAGCGGACCACTATGATAACAACCTAGTGCTTTCCACGGGGCGAGCCCCCTCCCGGCGTCTGATTTTATGCATTCCTCATCTTCCCGAACGTCCATAATACAGACTCTCGCCCACGAAGATGCCGCCTCTCGTTTCTAATTTTCTGCCGATCTACAGTCTGATTTATGGCTAACCTACAGTCTGATCCTTCAAGAGATAGAAATGGAAATTGAGAGTCTGATCCTTCAGAAACTAAAGACGACAAAGAAACTAAAGACGACAAAGAAATAGAAACTAAAGACCTAAAATGTTTACATCGCGGCAGTATTCAGCTATTACAAGATCATCTATCTTCAGGATCCCAGTTGCTATGCGTTTAATTTTCTGTCTCCTCTAAACTCGAGGGCTCCTCCACTTCCATGATTGGCAGACAACTGCAGAAGTATTCTCTTGCATGCCTGTACCTAAGCTTGAGTGTGAGAAGAGAAATTTCAGCCTGGAGCAGTTGGTTTCTGATGGGGTCCGCAAGCTTCTGATTTACGGACTGAGAGCTTGCGGCAGCTTCTTTCCGAAGCATGAAATACGTGCACTTGTTGATCTCCTTGTTTGTGTTGTTCTGGCGAGTAAGCTTTGCGTTAGAGATTTGAAGCTTCAGTTTTGTCAACCGTCTACTTCCAGACCAACGTGTCATGTTGTGGAGTATGGTTAACTCCTTTGAATGCTTCATACTTGTCGACGGAGATAGTTGCAGTAGATTGAACGAATCTCCTTCATTCCCTTTTTTTGTCTACTCAGCTCTTATGATGGATGATATACTTCTCAAGACTCGTGGATTGACTGTTGATAAAGAGAGAGATCAAGATGTGGAAACTAAAAAAACTTTCTAGAATGAAATTAAACACTCTTAAATATCTATAGCAGTTTAAAACACTTGATTTTGATATTCCAATAGGGAGAATCAACCTCTACAAGTTAGACTAGTTTTTGGTACTGTTGTCTGCCTATGTGGAGAGACACACCTTCACTGTTTACAACTTTACTCAGAGATCACTAGGCACATAGTCACAAAATTCACACAACCTTGATAATACTCTATAAGCAATCAAATGCAAGTGGAATCACTTGAAATGGATACCAGGTGGAGGAACTACATCCAAAACAAAATAGTGCTGGAAACTAGCTCACCCCTTAGAAAGGGACTGAGAAATGGTTAACTATAGAGAAGAATAAGCTATCAAAAGTAACTAGTTGAGCAAGAGATACTATGTATAGCAATTTCTTTACACTCTATACTAACTCTAGGAAGAGAGTAGAGGCCATTGACTCTCTTTTTCATGACCTGACTCATACATATATAGGGTGTCCAAAAGTGCTCCTACAATTCTCCAAGAATCTCTCAATCAGCCATTTTTAGTAAGCTATGATTTAGGAAAGTGTTTGAAGGTTCTTGATAGCTGAAATTTGTGATATGAAGCTTCTTATTAATAGGTGAACTTGTTATTTAAGTCTTTGAGAATTTAGTTATGATTCGGACGGGTTTCGCAAGCCTCTGATTTACAGACTACGAGCTTGCCGCAGCTACCTCCCGAAGCATGAAATACGTGCGCTTGTCGATCTCCTTGTTTGCGTTGTTCTAGCGAGTAAGATCTGCGTTAGAGATTTAAAGCTTCAGTTTTGTCCACCGTCTTCTTCGAGACCAGCATGTCATGTTGCGGAGTATGGTTAACTCCTTTGAATGCTTCATACTTGTCGATGTAGATAGCTGCAGTAGATTGAGCGAAGCTCCTTCGTTCCCTTTCTTTATCTACTCAGCTCTTATGATGGGTGATATACTTCTCCCGACTCGTGGATTGACTGTTGATAAATAGAGAGACAGTGTGTTTAATGGTTTAAGAAATAGAGAGACTTCGTTTCTTCATTCTATCGGGGACCGGAAACTTGAACATTAAGCTGGCCCAGTTTTGCAAAACATACCGCAGGTGACTGTGATATTTGAGAACTGCGTTTTTTATTTGAGAACTGCAATTGCTCTCGAAAAGAGGAACAATCTTCATATTTACCACATCAAGTGTAAGACCTCGAAGACTGTGCGGGATCTACCCATAAGATCATCTATCTTCAAGATCCCACTAGCTATGCGTTTAATCCTTGAATGTATGGGACATGTTCAAGAAAGGATACAGAAGTAGAATGTGCTTCTTGCTTGGTACAAACCATGTATTTTCAATTCTTCCTTTCTCTCATTGAGAACTGAATATGCATTGTTATGTTGTTTAGTGCCTTCTAATCTATTGGTCCGTTGAAAAAATATTTACCAATTGTTACTATTTAGAAGTAGTCAAGAGTAAAATACATGGATGGCACAAATTTGATATATTAATGTGTTTATTTGTGTAGGATCACTCACACAAGATTGTAGCCATGAAGTGGAATGTGAAAATTTAGATCATTTCCAAGCGATGTACCTTTGCCTTGTGTGCTCATGTGTATGGTAGAAGGAGAGAGTCTTTGTGGGCTTGGACGTCCAATTTCCAAGAACTTAGAAGCTACTACAAAATGGAAGAGAAAAGGATTCACGTAGAGACTCTTTGCTTGTATGTGCATGTGCGGATCTGAGAAAAAGAGTAGGCAGAGAAAGAGAGAGTTATTAAATTCAGGTTGAGCAATCAAAACTCAAATTTTTCGAAAGAGTAGGGAGAGGAAGAGAGAGTTATGAACTACAGGTTAAGCAATCAAAACTCAACAGATTAGGGAGACGAAGAGAGACTTATGAACTTCAGGTTGAGCAATCAAGGGAGCTTTTGAATATCTGTATTGGAGCTCATCCTTCTCAGCTAGAGCCTTTTTGGGAGGACAAGTGTGTGTGTGAGCGACAGAGAGAGATCATAATTTTGGGTAAAACAAGCTTATTTATGTGATTGCCACCTATTTCTTACATGTCTTTCCAATGTTGTTCTTCCTTAACAATGGAAGGATTCTTTGTATATGCAACATATGTATATGCACTCATTTGGTAAGAGCTATCTGTATATGTTGATTTTGTGTTAGGCTTCATTTTGGTTGCGTTTGCCCATCACTTTTGGGAGCGGTAGATACTCACTTTCAAGAGCTTCTTGTGAGTTCATGGTCATGGTGTGTGTGTGTTTTGGGTTTCATGTATGAGCATGCATTCATTCTTAGTATAACATTAGTGGGGATGTCATACTATTATGTTGATGCTATGTATAATGGAGCAGATTTGCTATATAGTCTTAAATGTTAATAGATCATCCATAAGAGCTTCAACATTAGAGATTCCTCTCATATCTATTGCGTAAGAGGAATGTTTATGGTTTTAAGGAGGATGTATAGAGGCTGATGAGCTTACCATTACAGGAGATTATTCATTTGCATGTAGCATGATGAACTTACCATTATTCGAGATGATGAAGCGCATGAATGCCACAAGATGTATGTTAGAAGAGAATTCGAGATTATTCTTTGTAGGGACATGATGGTTCTTTTCTTTTGGGAATGGTAATCGTGTCAAATGAACAAGCCGGTGTATCTCATACACAAGATGTGCATATGTTAGCCATTTAAGACTTAATATCCATGTAGCTACAGACAAATTTTGAATGCATGGTGAAAAGGTATCTAATGGGTAAATGTATTAGGAAGGACGAATAAATTCCAAGAGATCTATTACTTTAGATTTTAGATTTTACATTCCTTTCTTCTAGTTCTCCTCTTTTGAAAATGATACTCAGCAAACAAAGATAAATTCCGAGAAACCTGTCATCTCGTCTTAAGCTGCATCAGATTCAAATATAGTTATCCATGTTGAATGCAGCATCATCGTTTTTTCGAGAAGATGCTATATAGACACGGTTGACCACAGGAAAAATGACGGAGAACTGACTAAGAACGTGCTTGACTGGAAGGAGATATATGCCATGGCGCCTGGTGGTTTTTGAGCTTCCTGCAAAGTTTGACGCAGATGATACTGGCTCTGATACCACTGTGTGGAGTGCGCGAGCTATGGTGACTCCATCTGCAGAGTCACACAGCGACACAGACATGACGAAGAAGAAGTCCATGGATACCGCGCCGCTCTACTGGCGGTCAAGAAAAACATTCATATCAAACTGTTTTGGTTTTAAAGTACAATTCCACATCATCAACAGAAGACCACAGGAACAAAGGAAAGAAAAAGTAAAAGAAAAGAAAAATATTTATTCTTAGCCTTGGTCGCTCTGACGTGACAAAGAAATCGAAAACAAAATTGATTGATTTACAGTCTGATATCCTTCTACTCTCTTACCAGAAGCGCTCATATACTTTTAAGATGTCTTAAATATCATGAGACACAGTAATCAAGTACGCAACTTAAGATTATAAGTACATCGATGAGCTTTAAGTTGATTGAATAAATCCTTCTTCTTCGCAACGCTCTTCCTTGATTTCCTGTGCAGAGCGTACGTGAATGCAGCGCAAGTGATCTAATCTTGAATGCTTTCTCGGTTGCCAAGCAAAAAATGAGCGCACTGCAAAGATCGAACACGAGTAACTTCTCTTTCACTACATTTTCTGAAAGTCTTCTAATTACTCCGCCGCAACATTCATCTTAAACATACCCTCAAAGTTTTCTGAGTCCTTGCTCCGCCAAACATCTTATACGATCAAGTGGAGTATCTGTTTTCATCAGTTCAACTTATGATACGTGGTCCAGCGGACCACTATGATATCAACCTAGTGCTTTCCACGGGGCGAGCCCCCTCCCGGCGTCTGATTTTATGCATTCCTCATCTTCCCGAACGTCCATAATACAGACTCTTGCCCACGAAGACGCCGCCTCTCGTTTCTAATTTTCTGCCCATCTACAGTCTGATTTATGGCTGACCTACATCTGTTGATTGCTCTGAGAAGCGAGAATGAATAACGCAGAGATCAGACATAGGAACTATCTCTCAGTATATTTATTGACAAGATTCGACAGACACAACGCAAAAATAAAAAGAGGAAGACTCTTTCTATTAGAGAACCTTGTATCGTGAACACATATCATTTAGAAACAATATCATTAGACATAAAATGTTTACATCGCCGCAGTATTCAGCTATTACAAGATCATCTATCTTCAGATCCCAGTAGCTATGCGTTTAATCTTCTGTGTCCTCTAAACCTAGGGCTCCTCCACTTCCATGATTGGCGGACAACTTCTGCGGAAGTAGTCTCTTGCATGCATGTACTTAAGTTTGAGTGTGAGAAGAGAAATTTCAGCCTGAAGCAGTTGGTTTCGGACGGGGTCCACAAACTTCTGACTTACGGACTGAGAGCTTACGGAAGCTTCCTCCCGAAGCATGAAATACGTGCACTTGTCGATCTCCTTGTTTGCGTCGTTCTGACGAGTAAGCTTTGCGTTAGACATTTGCAGCTTCGAGACCAGCGTGTCATGTTGCGGAGTATGGTTAACTCCTTTGAATGCTTCATACTTGTCTACGGAGATAGCTGCAGTAGATTGAACGAAGCTCCTTCGTTCCCTTTCTTTATCTACTCAGCTCTTATGATGGATGATATACTTCTCCCGACTCGTGGATTGACTGTTGATAAATAGAGAGACAGTGTGTTTGACGGTTTAAGAAATAGAGAGACTTCGTTTCTTCATTCTATTGGGGACCGGAAACTTGAACATTAAGCTGGCCCAGTTTTGCAAAACATACCGCAGGTGACTGTGATATTTGAGAACTGCGTTTTTTATTTCTTGCTCTCGAAAAGAGGAACAATCTTCATATTTACCACAGGAAGTGTAAGACCTCGAAGACTGTGCGGGATATACCCAAGATCTTGTACTAGGATAGCGCAGCACAGGATTAAAGTTTGGAACATAAAGTACACTACCGAGAAACAAACCCAAAACACCTCTTGACAAGATGGGCATGCATGATACACCCTTGCGAACACCAACTATACATTACCTTTCGTACGGACTCCCTTGATGTGTAGTCGGAGCTTGAGCCACAAATCTATTAAGGAAGAGTGCAAATGCTACAAAATCACTAGATTGATGGACATGATCGTGCAATCTATGAGGGAAGCCTAAGTCTCTCTCTCTAGAGACACACACTTGTGGGAAGCCATTGTCTAGGTATCTACGCTAGGAACAAGCACCATGCACAAGCAAAGAGTGTTTGTGATGTGTACGTTTGCATGCATAGTTGCCTTTGTCCAATTATTCCATTGTGTGAGGGCCACGTGTAGTTCAATAGAATATCATTGTGTTAGGTATTTGTTGAATGTCGATATAATATCATTGTGAATGAGTTCATCAGCTTTGAATGTCAACAATTGATCTTGGCTGCCTAATTTTGGCATCAGGCACTCGTCCTTAATATCTATGTTATTAATGATGTATCTCCACTCCATGAGGTAGCCACCAAGAGTGTATGAGACACTAGTCACCCAAAAATATAAACTTTTTAGAATACAAAGGATCACATCCTTTTTAGAATACAAAGGATTACATCCTTGCCTCTAATAATTCCAAAGAAGTTTGGGATACACTAGCAAGTCTATATGAATACTCTACTCACTTTTCATGATCTACTCACTTTTGAGTCTCACACTCTTTCATTTTGTGAGTACTCTCTTCTTCTCATCTTGCTTTCACATGTATACTATCAACATGGTATGATACCACTAAGTGGAGGTCTTGGTGGTGCATTTACTAGTCAGTTTGGTGGTGGTTGTGCTTGAGACTTGGTGCTTCTTGTTTCTCTTGATTGAGAGAGGCTTTTACCATCGATTCTATGGTCTTTGGGATTAATTTTTCCCATCTTTCCACCCTCCCATGTTTCTAATTCCTCCGTTACCACACTTTCCTACCTTTCTAAACTAGTTCCAAGTAGATTTGGAGTTACTTTATGATCTCCATATGTGCTTGATGGAATTTATTGTACATCTTATCCTTTTGAAGTGTTTATAAAGACTCTTTCCCTTTCATTTTAATGGCAAGATTTGTGCATACTTTGTTCAACGTTGAAGGATTTCTGGTTATTATATATCTCTTAAGTCCTCTATGGTTATATTTCTCCTTGCATGTGCTTCCAAAGCACCTAAACACGAGCATCTATGTTGGAGCAAGTCTATGACAAGCCTAAGTATTGGCTTGAGTCTCACAAAGTCTTAGAAGAAGCTTTAAAAAGAAGACTATGTAAAGTTCACTTGTGAACTACCTCTTGTAACTTTTGAAGAGTTTACTTAATGTAAAAGTAAGAGAATCTTAAGTGGTTGAGTCCACATGATCAAGAATGGAAAGAGGAGCCACGAATTTGTGATTTGTGGTAGGTAGAGAATCAAATCAATCATTGATTGATTGGAGAGTGATTGAGGAAAGTTAGCCTCCCAAACTCAACTATAAATAGATGGCAGTTTTAGTCGTGGTTAGAGAGACCTATGTGAAGACCTCCAAGAGTTGAGCTTTATGCCATATCAAGGTGTGATTACAAGGCACACATATGTATCAGTAAGTCATTGTATTGTACAAGCAATATACTTTCATTTTCATGATTATTTGGTTTCATCTTTCCATGTTCTTGTGAAGTGTACTACTCACTACCATTACTCTCAGTTTTCTCAGTCAGCTTGCAGAGATGTTTTCTCTGAGCTTCGTGCATCATTTTCAGTGATTTAACTTGGTAAAGTTAGCCCTATAAGTCTACTATATGCTCATAAATTTTCATGTCATTTGGATGTTGCAATCTTTAGTTATGTTCATTTGAAGTCAACAGGGTCTGTTCATCTTCACCTCTCTATCAGGTACCCGATTTTTTCACAGTGTTTCTCAGTGGTTACTAATCCAAATTCAGTGATTTAAAGCTTGTTGGATTCAGCTTACTGTTAAGTATAACCATACAAATTTTCATAATCATTGGATTTCTACATTTTGAGTTATGGTGATTTTTCTGCTCACTGGTCTATTTCTGTAGCAGCCCGTGAAAATCGGGATGATGTCATCATTGTTAAAACTCATTCTCAGTGTGTGGTTCATTATTTTTGATGCGATTACTCTTGAAAGTTAGCTCTTTAAGCTAACTAGACTTCCCCAAGAGGAATTAAGCTATTTGCTGCTGTGCTCAGAGAATTATGTAAAACACTGGACAGGTGTATGAACCAAGAATAGCAAGTTTTCACCTCTGAGCTAACTCCAACTTATCTGTTTTGATCTATTTTTTTGAGAGTGATCTTCCAAGGTACATAGGGTGTCTAATACATCCATTGGCAAGCTAAAAGGGCCCACCATATACTCCTAGAGTTCATTTGGCTGGTGTAGATCAAGGATTTTGCAACACCTCTTCATCTTCAAGCACATACCTATCCATCTCTTCACAGTGGTATCAGAGCAAGGTTGGACAACATGGCAGATGGATTTCCTTCATCAATTGACAAATTGGACAGAGGTAACTACTCAGCTTGGTCATTAAGGATGGAAGCTTATCTCCAAGGTAGAAGTTTATATGGTTATGTGGCTGGAGATTAAGTTATGCCAATTTTCAGGAACAAAAGTCAACCAACACAAGAAGAGCAAGAAAGATTGAGCACATGGTGCTCCAAGGATGCACTTGCAAGGTCTTATCTCCTCAACTCTATCTCAGATTTTTTGTTGCCTCACATTAGAAGTTGTAAGACATCTCAGGAAGTGTGGGATGCACTTGAAGCTTTCTTTTCTTCAAGTACCAAAGCTAGGAAGCATCAACTATGGTTGGAGTTCACAACTCTCAAGAAGGCTCCCAAACAAAATGTGACTGATTTTTTCACAAAGCTCAAGGACATAGCAGATCAGTTGGGAAGCATTGGAGAGGTAATAGATGAAGAGCAAATTGTAAGGCAGGTGATCAATGGCTTGAAGGCAGATGATAAGTGGGAAGCATTCACCACAGCTATGGATTTGTACATGGACATGCATGTACCTGATTTCAACACACTCATTGGACAACTACTTACTCAAGAGTACTGCCTCATGTGATAATGTTTTCATATCATTCACATTCACAATAAGTTCACTCCTTCAAAGGTACATTTTCATGCAATTGGTTTTACATGGAACATGCTCATTTTTTGTTTAGTGATGGGACACATGACTAGCCAGACATGTCTATGTTATTTCTTATAAATTGAGCTTAGCTCCTTTTTCAACTAGGGCCCATGTTATCACTTATGGAATGATTGGACTATTGGAGTTTGTAGAGCAGGTGATCTTGCTAGCATTTGATTGACTCCACTTTGTGATCTTGGAAGATTCTTTTTCTAGAGTTGTTAAAGCATGAGCTTAGGGGGAGGTTCTTGGGACCTTGGGGGGGGTTGGGGGGTCTTCGGCCACCCTCGAAAATCCTTGCCCTAGAGGCTCATATGCACTCCCAAGGCCATGTCCTCATTATGGCAACATCATGGACATGTAAAGAGCAATTAATCAGGAAGATGAAATTAGGACTTCACGCATGGGAAAAGACATTTAAAGCAAAGGCTCTAGGCACAAGCGAAGGGTAGGAAGTGGATGCAAGATAAGCACATGGGGTGATCCTTAGACACAAGAGTCAATAAATTCCTTATTGTACTCTATAGGAAAGCTTTGGCCTCTTTTTCTTGTGAAGGGACCCCTTCGCCCATATGAACCTCTTTGAGAAGTCACAATTCCTACTTAAGTAATCACTTTTCTCTTTATTTACCTCAAAGCATGGAAAAGAAGAACCTTGATTTTAGGAAGTGATTGAATTAACTTTGTGTCAAAAGTGGGTGACACCTTAATTTATAAAGCATGCATGTACATTCTTGCAAAAAGGGCGATGCCCATCCTTGCATCACATAGAGGATGAGACGACACGTTATTTTCAGAAATGCTACTACTTGTGATTGAGGGAAGAGCTTGGCTGACACCCTTTAAGGGAATAGATACTATTAGAACCTCCTCATCTCAAGTAAATTCGTTGGGGACCATTGTAGTGAAAATATCACATAAGGGAATCCTCATTTTGGCCACATTATATTTTCATTGATGACATGATTTGGGCGACCACTTGGAGGGGTGCACCACATGGAGACGACACCAAGGAAAAATATAAGGGCGAATATTAGCCCAATGGCAAATTTAGAGGGAAAAAATAATAATAGCTATTTTTCTATGGTTTCAATCCAAAAAGATAAGCCCAATTTACTATTTCTTATTGAGAAACAGATGCAAAAATTTTTCCCTAAATCACACACTCAGATTCAGGGCTTCCATCGAACATTCACTTTCTGCCAACATCTCTGCTTGGATTAGATATCTACTTTTGCCCTACTTAAGAAAACGATGGAAACATTCCCTCTCATGCAAGCGAAGTTGCATTCGAATGTGGAACCGGAGCGTGGATTGAGATGTCTTCTATCCTCTTACAGTTATACACTTCACACTCTACAGTGAATCATTGCTTCTTGAATTTTTCTGCTTATGTAGAAAACTGAGATTACATTGCCACATATTATGGATTATAACTATTCACAGAGAGAGAGAGAGAGAGATGATCACGTGTGAGTTGGGAGCTCGATTAATGAGGTAAGAAATTTCATATCCCTAGAGCTTCAGAGTGGTCTGTTGGTTTCTAGGATGCCTTATCTATTCTCTGAGTTTTGTGGACATAGAAGTAAAGATTTGGTGGTTATTTAGATGTCTGAAGGGCCAGGATGTAGTAGTGAATCGGTTTTTTCTATGAGAAGGATCCATATAAGATAATTGGAAAATTGACTCTCGTTTTGAATGATATGGATGGGATAAGGTGAGCAAATTCAAGAATACAGTAATATCTCTCCTCCATATGGAAGGCTTCTTACTTATGATTGTAGTTACTTTCTTTCATCCAAACATAATAAGGTTTATAACAAGGATTGATTCTACTTTTCAACATTACACATATCCAATATCATCTTTGTGGACCAACCAATGGGCACTAGCTTTATTTATTCTTCTGATGATTGCAATATTCCTCATGATGGGCAAGGAGTGAGCCACAATATGTTTGAACTTTTGTAGGTATGGATTTTTCATCTTCTAAATAAAGCTACCAGTAGTGCAAAAAAAGTCTACAATGAGATCTTAGGAAATAGTGAATGTATATGTGATAAAGAAAAGCATTTATTTCTTTATCACTTGACATATCCAGTATATGAATGCTATAAATTCTCATATTATTCTTCTTAAATGATTAAGAAGCTTAGTTGACACATTCAAGAATGTCATGGTGAGGTAGGCTCCCTATGTGATCGTTTCATACACAGATTGTTGAGTCTCTAGCATTGAGCTGTCTTGGTAGGTCGTCTTTCAATTGCACCTAGAATATGCAAAAAAATGAGTTCTTTGTGACAGGGGAGTCATATGTAGGGTACTACATTCTTGTAGTGACAAGCCACATTCATCAAGCCAACAAGCAACATGAGGTTGTCCCAATCAATATGAAGATATTCTCCTTTTCAATTCTCTTGAGTTGGTTTCACATTTGATAAATTCTTCTCATGATGTCTGAGTATTCTAGTAAGTTGATAGCAACTCATAATTATCAAGCTTTGTATGATCTCTTTCTTTTTACTAGTTTTATATTTAAGTGCATAAATAGGGCTTTGGCATTGGAAATCGCCTCACAAAACCCGAGATGCAGTATGTTGCATAGGTTGATTATGCCTTGCAAATGGGTCTAATCAATAACACGGTGTAGTAGATTACTAGTGATATGTTTCCGGAATGCCAAGAGGGGATCCAAAAGTGTGGTACAGGAAACGTTTCATTTCCCTTTTTTTTTCGAGAATTCATGTTTTCTACTTGTGCTATTGAACATTAATAATACATCAATTTCTGTGGGTAGCAATGGGTGATCCACTTGCTCTAGGGCTTATTCAGTGTGCACCTCCATATTCAATGCCATTATGTATTTTTTTTTATGATGTCAGTGTAACACTTCTGATTCTGATCCATCCAAACTGAAGTTAATTAATAGAACAAATATTATTAGTAATCACAAATAAATAAATTCTAAAATAGAAGAAAGAAAAGTACTATCCCATCTAGTCGATGTACAAGAGGAATATTTTTTAGCTTCTTATGTACATTGTTCATTCCAAACGTTGTACATGCATGAGCCTGTTTAAGTGTTTGAAAACTCTGGATGAGAGACCCATGAAACACAATAAATATTGTTTGATGATGCTTGATAAATTGGGCCATAGATATGCAGTCTTTAACGACATGCATTTGCTGACTAGTTATTGATTAGCATAGAAGTTGTTTCATATATAAAAATAGGTCTATTAATGTAGGTTGAGGATTGTAGTACCTAAGCACGGCTTAATTAGTATCTAGCTTTACAGATTGATGGTCTCACTGCAGACGTAATGAATATGTGGTCTTCATGATTTTCTGGAAATGTATATTTTCCTCTTTTTCATTTGACAAACCTTTTATTTTAAGCTAAGTATGATACACAATATACTCAAGTTATGCATTTGCAGCATATAAAGATGTTAACTATTTAAAGAATAAACTGCAAATAACTTCAAAGGAAATCATAGACATTGAAGGGTTTTCAAGATCATGATTAGTTTACTATTGAAAATTAACTTGAATCCAATTTAAACTTGTCAATATTATAGATGTGTACACACAAGATTGTTTGCAATTATCCACAAAGTGTATGTCCTAATCTATCTAAACTTGTCAATTGTGAATTAGAGTACTATAATAATCGCAAGAAATGTGATGGGAACTTGTGCTATGACTTTTCAAATATGGATACCTATCAGAACCAGAATAGTGTGAGGCAGGCCTTGAATGTAGGGGACATAGAGATTTTATCCTTAGGTAGATACATGAAACTCAAGCTGAATCGTGTTCAAGAAAGGACACAGAAGCAGAATGTGCTCTTGCTTGTTACAAACCATGTATTTTCAGCTCTTCCTTTCTCTTGTTGAGAAATGTATATGCATTGTTGTGTTGTTCAGTGCCTTCTATTGTATTTGTACATTGAAAATATATTTATCAATTGTTACTCTTTAGAAGGACTGAAGAGTAAAATACATGGATGGCACAAATCTGATATATTAATGTGTTTATTTGTGTAGGATCACACACACAAGATTGCAGCCATGAAGTGGAATATGAAAATTTAGATCATTTGAGGTGATGTTGTACCTTTGCCTTGTGTGCTCATGTGTATGGTAGAAGGAAAGAGTCTTTGTGGGCTTGGACATCGAGTTTCCAAGAACTTAGAAGATACTACAAAATGGAAGAGAAAAGGATTCATGTAGCGACTCTTTGCTTGTATGTGCATATGCGGATCTGAGAAAAAGAGTAGGGAGAGAAACAGAGAGTTATTAAGTTCAGGTTGAGCAATCAAAACTCAAAGTTTGCAACAGAGTAGGAAGAGGAAGAGAGAGTTATGAATATCAGGTTGAGCAATCAAAACTCAAAAGATTAGGGAGAGGAAGAGAGACTTATGAACTTCACGCTGAGCAATCAAGGAAGCTTCTGAATATCTGTATTGGAGCTCATCCTTCTCAGCTAGAGCCTTTTTGGGAGGACATGTGCGTGAGAGAGAGAGAGAGATCATAATAAGCAAAAAAAATATTTGATGAGTTTAAAATTACCTTCTTTTGTGGAAAACAAGGTTAATTATGTGATTGCCAACTATTTCTTACCTGTCTTTCCAATGTTTTTCTTCCTTGATATTGGAAGGAGTCTTTGTATATGCAACATATGTATATGCAGTCATCTGGTAAGAGCTATCTGTATATGTTGATTTTGTGTTAGGCTTCATTATGCTTGAGTTTGCCCACTCTTGGGAGTGGTAGATACTCACTTTGAAGAGCTTCTTCTGAGTTCATGGTCATGGTGTGTGTGTGTTTTTGGTTGCATGTATGAGCATGCATTCATTCTTAGTATGACATTAGTGGGGATGTCAAACTATTATGTCGATGCTATGTATAATGGAGCAGATTTGCTATATAGTCTTGTAGCTGACTACAATGAACTTATAGTTCCACTTCCATTGGAATGTCAACTTGGGGTTTGCCTAGACTCATTGTGGTATATACATGATTTTCACATTATCACACATACACCACATATGAATTCTTTGTCTAGGGTGCAACTGCTTGATATGTGTGTACACCCTATCAACTATGTTTTTTCATGGTTAATTTGTACCAAGTAAATCTATAGCATATTGTATGAGTATATAATGGTTTATATGCATGTAGCAACTTTAAGGTTTATGTAAATATTTATATAGAAACTCATATATTGTAGCACCCCTCTTTCTCTCTCTCCCCCTCCCTCTCTCTCTTTCCCCACCTGCCCACTACCTTCCACCCCGCAACCCCCC
>CM035413.1:120157811-120321762 GCA_020310875.1 Ceratopteris richardii
TTCAACTGGAAATAATATTAGATAGGAAGGAACGATTTCTTAGAAATAGATCTATAGTAGAAATTTTGGTGAAATGGCATTCATCCCGAGTAGAAGATTCGAGTTGGGTGAATTTAGATGACTTTCTAACACATTATCCTTCTTTCCAACTCTGAGGACAAAGTTCTTAAAGGGGGGAAGAATTGTAATAGGCCTCTTTTCTAGTGAAATAATTCATTTTGAACTTTCTGAATTTCATTGTGGGGATAATGCTTAGAACGAATAATTAAGCCATTTTATGCATGTAGGAAAAATTTTGGGTTGACAAGTATCATATTCTCTCTCTAGACCTTAATTGCATCATGTTTTCCAGTGGGATTTTGAAGGTGAAGATGAAAGAATTAAGGAAAACTCTGTATGAGGGAAAGGTAGAGCAAGTAGAAGAGAATAAAAGTGCCTGTGTGAGATTTTTGTGAATCATGTTCTAAGTACCTCGTTCAGGGTCCTACGTTTAGTTCATTGTAAGAAAATGCCTTGATTTTACTCTCTCTAGAATTTTAAACCTTGCAGGGCTCAAAAGTGGCATTTGGAGGTGGATTTGGACCTCACACGTCTCTAACACTATTGTGCAGATCAAAAATTTGATTAAAAGTGTCCCTCACAAGCTTAACCTAATTCCTCATTATTTTTGAGTTACAAGGCTTTGAAAAGTGCCGTTCTTTCCAACACTGTAATTAAAAAAAAAAACGAGGGCTTGTCTAATTCTATTCAAATTTGTGATTCTCATGCTCATGTGTCACCATGTCTAATTATGTATGTTTTCGGATATGTCTTCTTGGTGTTTTTCTTCTATTTTTGACAGGTATGCTAAAGAAAGGAAGTACACTACGACCGCATGGCTTTTTGCGAAAGTTTTGGAGAAGCTCGACTTTTTCTAAATTTGGTGGATCGCACACTTCTTTGGGGACCACGACTGCGATCAAACGGAAAAAGATAAGAAGGCTTGTGCATCAACACGGAGGACACACAGAAATCTGAGAATTACCTTGTGATTGAGAGTGTGATTGATAGTGAGAGTGAGAGTGAGAGTGTGATTGATAGTGCCAGTGAGAATGCGATTATGATAGCTCGCGGGTGGTCGGGAGGTAGAGGCTTCATCAAGAAGCTATTGTCCAAAGCTACTGTAACCATTGCTTCACATCTATAATATCAGAATTCTTTCTTCTCTGCATCATATTTGTTCTACTCTTTCGCATCATATTTTCTTTTACCTTGTGCAATCTCTGTGTTCTTCTCTCCACTGTTATTTTTGAGTAATCAAAAGATTGTGATTGAGGAAACACTACAAGTGGTATAAAAGCAGAATCGATCTGCGGGAACGATGGAAGGTCTAACTCAAAAGGTTTGTGAACAAGAGGAGCTTATTCAGAAGCTTCTTGGTGAATTATGCAAAGAACAAGGGGGAGAGCAACCAGAAGGAGCAAAAAATTTGTTTGTGGAGCTAAATGATGAAATAGATGAAGGTGCGGGAACATCTAGTGTACCTCGCGAAAAACAAAAACGCAATTCTGAAGATTTGGAAATAGGGGAGTTTGCCCTTAACCAAGTCTTCAAGAAGGCAAAGTTAAATGATTTTGATGGCGAGAACAAGAGTGGCGAAGATCTTGAGGCATGGATTGAAGAACTAGAGGATTTCTTTGACCTTCGATAATTTAGTGCAGAGTCCAAGGCAAAAGTTGGGATCCTCCATCTGCGTGGGGTCGCAAAGCTATGGTGGAAGTCATATATGAAGACTCGAACGCATTCTGGTCCTGTTCTATGGAAGGAATTTAGAGAACAAGCTGAAAAACGCTATTGTTCTCCACACTACCATATGGAGAAGAAGATGGAGTTCTACAATTTCCGACAACACGAAAGTGACAAGCATAGCTTATATGTTGATGAGTACAAAGAGAAGTTCCTACATCTTCATAAATATGCATTAGAGGTTAGTGGTAATTCTCTAAAGAGTAAATTTATTGAAGGGCTTCGTGAGGAACTTCGCTATCAAGTCAAGGGATCTAGATGCGTTGTTTTTCTTGATGTTGTTGCGATGGCTGAGAACTTTGCGAAGATGGAGAAGTTCAATTTGTAGAAGGAAAATAGAAGGAGATTCATTGCAACGGGACATAGGCCACAAAGACCTGTTGCAATGAACATGAACAATTCAAAGAAAACTCCATCTTCTAACGACCAAGGTAAGAACCCTGCTCGACCGGTGGAAAATCAAAGGAGGCATCAACCAATTGAGTGGCAACAAGACCGTAATTTTATTGAGAGGGAAAAAAGACTTGGTCTGTGTTTTCGTTGCGGGGAGCAAGGGCATCGGACATATGAGTGCCCGAACAAGGCAGTCTTTCGACCCGCACAATCAAAAGCGATAAACATCATCGAGGAGGGTACAATTATTGAGGAAGCAGATGATGGGGGTAAGTGCGCTGACTCTACTTTACGTTGCATGGTGGTTAGCTCTTTCCCAAAGGTTTTTGTAATCACGATTTTGGGTATGATTTCTGCGCATAAAACCAGATTTTTGATCGATTCAGGTAGTACCCAATGTTTTCTATCTTTCAAATTGGTACAGAATCTAAGGATAACCCTAAATATGCAGATAACCAGACCTGTAGAGATGGCCAATGGACGATTACACTACACGAAAGGATATGTTGAAAACCTTGAATTTACTCTTTCTAATAGATGCTTTTTTGGAAGCTTCCATATACTTGAGATGAAAAAGAGTGATGTAATCATAGGCATGGATTGGTTAGTTAAAAATTATGCGACAATTAATTGTGAACAAAGAACGATCACTGTGAAGCTAAATGATGAATCTATTCATATTCTAGGTGATGTCTTTAATCCTAAGCCTACTCTTATTTCTGCTATGCAGATAGTTAGAGGTATACGTGATGACTGCAGAACATTTGTAGTGTATGTGAACAATCTGCATCAGGAAGGTAATGACGAAGATATTCCAGATTACGTAGGAAATCTCTTGAAAGAATATGCCGATGTATTTCCAGAAGACTTGCCTGGTATACCCCCACCTAGGCAGATTGACCACGCCATTGACCTATATCCTGGGCGTGAACCATATTCTAGAGCACCCTATAGATTTAACATTGATGAACTAAAGGAGCTTAAGATTCAATTAGATGATCTTTTGAATAAAGGCTTAATAAAACTGAGTGTCTCACCTTGGGGTGCGCCTGTTTTATTTCAAAAGAAGAAAGATGGCTCTTACAGATTATGCATTGACTATAGGGGGTTGAATAAAATAACAATTAAGAATAAATATCCACTCCCTCATATAGATGACTTATTAGGTCAATTAAGTGGAGTGACCGTATTCACAAAGATTGACTTAAGATCTGGATATCACCAAATTAGGATCAAAACAGAGGATATTCCTAAGATGGCTTTTCGAACACGATATGGTCACTTTGAGTTTACGGTTCTACCTTTTGGTTTAACAAACACTCCTGCCATGTTTATGTGCTTGATGAATAATATTTTTCACGATTACCTAGATGAATTCATCTTAGTCTTCCTTGATGATATATTTGTGTACTCTAAAGATGATTCGGAGCATGCGGTACATCTCAAGAAGACTTTGCAAACTCTTAGAGAACACAAATTGTATGGGAAAAAGAGTAAGTGTTTCTTTGCTAAGGATAAACTTGTGTATCTAGGAAGAGTTATATCAAAAGAAGGAATCCTTATAGATGAAGATAAAGTAAAAACAATAGTTGATTGGCCGATTCCTAAGACTCTAAGGGATGTTAGAAGTTTTCTTGGGTTGGCACAATATGAAAGAGCACTTATTAAGGAAGGATTTCTCTAATATAGCTACTCCCCTCACCGAATTAACCAAAAAGAATGTAGGATTTGTGTGGAGTGATGCCTGTCAAAAATCATTTGAAACATTGAAACAAAAAGTCATTGAGAATTGTGTTTTTGAAAATACCAGAAATGGGAAAGCCTTTTGTGGTTGCATGTGATGCAAGTGGTAGTCAGATAGGATGTGTTATTTCACAGGATGGCAGGGTGGTCGCATATGAGTCCAAAAAACTAAGAAAGCATGAACTTAACTATCCTACTCATGATTTAGAAATGCTTGCTGTTGTGCATGCTCTTAACCATTGGAGACATCTATTGCTAGGGGTTAAGTTTGAATTGAAAACAGATCATCAAAGTCTAAAATACATCTTCACTCAACCATTGCTTAACAACAGGCAGAAGCGTTGGATTGAATTATTAAGTGAGTATGATTTTGACATTAAGTATCTTGCTGGTAAGGAAAATAAGGTTGCTAATGCATTGAGTCGGAGACCTTTGTGTAATCTTATTTCTGTAATAAATTCTGATTTTCTCAATCAAATTCAAGAAGAGATAAACAGGATCCTTTTTATGCACCTATTTTGACTGCTTTGAATGCGAACAGGGGATTGACGTATCAGGAAAAATTTTATTTGCAGAATGGAACACTGTATTATAACAATCGGCTATGCTTATCTTGTGAATCTCCACTAAAAAGATAAAATACTGCATGATTGTCATGATGCACCTTTTTCTGCACGTCCAGGTTATTCAGGGACATATGTTAAAACAAAGTATTCTTACTTTTGGCCATGTATGAAGCGGGATATTAGAAAATATGTAAATGAATGTTTGAAGTGCCAACAGGTGAAATCTGAGTTTAAGAGGATGCCAGGAATGCTTCAACCTTTGGATGTTCCAAATCAGAAGTGGGAGTCTATTTCTATGGACCTTTTCACTAAGCTAACTATGACAAGAAGTAAGCATGATACCATATTTGTTGTAGTCGATCGGCTTACCAAGATGGCACACTTCTCTCCTATGAAAAAGACTGATACTGCTTTGAATGTAGCAAGAATCTTTGTAAAAGAAATATTTCGATTGCATGGAATGCCTAAAAGCATAATTTCTGATAGAGATTCTAGATTTACGTCAAACTTTTGGAAAGCGACATTTGAATCCATTGGAACTCAACTTCGTATGAGTACAGCTTTCCATCCACAAACTGATGGGGAAACCGAGAGGGTTAACAGGGTAGTTGAGGATATGTTGCGTATGTATGTGAATGAAAAGCTGGATAATTGGAGTGAATATCTACCCTTGGTTGAGTTTGCATACAATAGTGCATGGCATGGATCTTTAAAAATGACTCCGTTTGAAGCTTTGTATGGTTATAATTGTTTGACTCCACCTTCATTTTTGGGTTTTCTAAATAAAGTAGAAGTATCCAAAGAAATGCTTGACATTATGAATGAAGAACTTGGAAAAATTAAGAAACATATAAGAGAAGCTCAGAAAAGAAAAAAGAAGTTCTATGATTTAAAGAGAAGACCACTTGAATTCCAAGTTGATGATATGGTATTTCTTAAAGCTAATCCTCACGGATCTAACTTGTTGCTAGGGAAGGATCATAGACTTTCTCCTCGATATGCAGGTCCTTTTAAAGTTTTGAAAAAGATCGGATCTCTTGCTTATTTGTTGGAATTACCTAAATATCTAAATGTGCATCCTGTATTTCATGTGAGCTTACTTAAAAGATATGTGTCTAATGTTGCTCATGTTTTGCAGGACAATTATAAGCTGAAAGACGATGGCTCTTTTGAGCTTCACCCGGAAATAATATTAGATAGAAAGGAAAGATTTCTTAGAAATAGATCTATAGTAGAAATTTTGGTGAAATGGCATTCATACTGAGTAGAAGATTCGATTTGGGTGAATTTAGATGACTTTCTAACACATTATCCTTCTTTCCAACTCTGACGACAGAGTTCTTAAAGGGGGGAAGAATTGTAATAGGCCTCTTTTCTAGTGAAATAATTCATTTTGAACTTTCTAAATTTCATTGTGGGGATAATGCTTAGAACGAATAATTAGGTCATTTTATGCATGTAGGAAAAATTTTGGGTTTAGAAGTTTCATATTCTCTCTCTAGACCTTAATTGCATCATGTTTTCCAGTGGGATTTTGAAGGTGAAGATGAAAGAATTAAGGAAAACTCTATATGAGGGAAAGGTAGAGCAAGTAGAAGAGAATAAAAGTGCCTATGTGAGCTTTTTGTGAATCATGTTCTAAGTACCTCGTTCAAGGTCCTATATTTAGTTCATTGTAAGAAAATGCCTTGATTTTACTCTCTCTCTAGAATTTTAAATCTTGCAGGGCTCAAAAGTGACATTTGGAGGTGGATTTGGACCTCGGACATCTCTAACACTATTGTGTAGATCGAAAAATTGAATAAAAGTGTCTCTCACAAGCTTAACCTAATTCCTCATTTGAGGGCTTGTCTAATTCTATTCAAATCCGTCATTCTCATGCTCACGTGTCACCATGTCTAATTATGTATGTTTTCGAATATGTCTTCTTGGTGTTGTTCTGCTATTTTTGACAGGTATGCTAAAGAAAGGAAGTACACTACGATCGCATGGCTTTTTACGAAAAATTTGGAGAAACTCGACTTTTTCTAAATTTGGTGGATCGCACACTTCTTTGGGGAGCACGGCTTCGATCAAACGGAAAAAGATAAGAAGGCGTGCACATCAACACGGAGGACACACAAAAATCTGAGAAATACCTTGTGAAAGTGTGATTGAGAGTGAGAGTGAGAGTGAGAGTGTGATTGAGAGTGCGAGTGAGAATGTGATTGTGATAGCTCGGGAGTGTTCGGGAGGTAGAGTCTTCGTCAAGAAGCTATTGTCCAAAGCTACTGTAACCATTGATTCACATCTATAATATCAGAATTCTTCCTTCTCTGCATTATATTTGGTCTACTCTTCCGCATCAGATTTTCTTTTACCTTGTGCAATCTCTGCGTTCTTCTATCCACTGTTATTTTTTAGTAATCAAAAGATTGTGATTGGGGATAGATTGTGATTGAGGAAACACTACAAGTGGTATCAGAGCAGAATCGATCCGCGGGAATGATGGAAGGTCTAACACAAAAGGTTCGTGAACAAGAGGAGCTTATTCAGAAGCTTCTTGGTGAATTGTGCAAAGAACGAGTAGGAAAGCAACCAGAAGGAGCAAAAAATTTGTTTGTGGAGCTGAAAGATGAAATAGATGAAGGTGCGGGAACATCTAGTGTACCTCCCGAAAAACAAAAATGCAATTTTGAAGATATGGAACCAGGTGAGTTTGCCCTTAACCAAGTCTTCAAGAAGGCAAAGTTAAATGATTTTGATGGCGAGAAGAAGAGTGGCGAAGATCTTGAGGCATGGATTGAAGAACTAGAGGATTTGTTTAACCTTCGACAATCTAGTGAAGAGTCCAAGGCAAAAGTTGGGATCCTGCATCTGCGTGGGATCGCGAAGCTATGGTGGAAGTCATATATGCAGACTCAAACGCGTTCAAGTCCTGTTCTATGGAAGGAATTTAGAGAACAAGCTGAAAAACGCTATTGTTCTCCACACTACCATATGGAAAAGAAGATGGAGTTCTATAATTTCCGACAACACGAAAGTGACAAGCATAGCTTATCTATTGATGAGTACAAAGAGAAGTTCCTACGTCTTCATAAATATGCATTAGAGGTTAGTGGTAATGCTCTAAAGAGTAAATTTATTGAAGGGCTTCCTGAAGAACTTCGCTATCAAGTCAAGGGATCTGGATGCATTGATTTTCTTGATGCCGTTGTGATGGCTGAGAAATTTGAGAAGATGGAGAAGTTCAATTTGCAGAAGGCAAATACAAGCAGATTCATTGCAACGGGACATAGGCCACAAAGACCTGTTGCAATGAACATGAATAATTCAAAGAAAACTCCATCTTCTAACGACCAAGGTAAGAACCCTGCTCGGCTGGTGGAAAATCAAAGGAGGTGTCAACCAATTGAGTGGAAACAAGACCCTAATTTTATTGAGAGGGCAAAAACACTTGGTCTATGTTTTCATTGCGGGGAGCAAGGGCATCGGACATATGAGTGCCCGAACAAGGCGGTCTTTCAACCCGCACAATCAAAAGCCGTAAACATCATCAAGGACGGTACAATTATTGAGGAAGCATATGATGGGGGTAAGTGCGCAGACTCTACTTTACGTTGCATGGTGGTTAGTTCTTTCCCAAAGGTTTCTGTAATCACGATTCTGGGTATGATTTCTATGCATAAAACCAGATTTTTGCTCGATTCAAGTAGTACCCATTGTTCTCTATATTTCAAATTGGTACAGAATCTAGGGATAGCCCTAAATATGCAGATAACCAGACCTGTAGAGATGGCCAATGGATGATTACACTACACGAAAGGATATGTTGAAAACCTTGAATTTACTCTTTCTAATAGACGCTTTTCTGGAAGCTTCCATGTAATTGAGATGAAACAGAGTGATGTAATCATAGGCATGAATTGGTTAGTTAAAAATTCTGCGACAATTAATTGTGAACAAAGACGATCACTGTGAAGCTAAATGATGAATCTATTCATATTCTAGGTGATGTCTTTAATCCTAAGCCTACCCTTATTTCTGCTATGCGGATAGTTAGAGGTATACGTGATGGCTGCAAAACATTTGTAGTGTATGTGAACAATCTCCATAAGGAAGGTAACGACAAAGATATTCCAGATTACGTAGGAAATCTCTTGAAAGAATATGCCGATGTATTTCCAGAAGACTTGTTTGGTATACCCCCACCTAGGCAGATTGACCACGCCATTGACCTATATCCAGGGAGTGAACCATATTCTAGAGCACCCTATAGATTTAACATTGATGAACTAAAGGACCTTAAGACTCAATTAGATGATCTTTTGAAGAAAGGCTTAATAAAACCGAGTGTCTCACCTTGGGGTGCACCTGTTTTATTTCAGAAGAAGAAAGACGGCTCTTACAGATTATGCATTGACTATAGGGGGTTGAATAAAAGAACAATTAAGAATAAGTATCCACTCCCTCACATAGATGACTTATTAGGTCAATTAAGTGGAGCAACCGTATTCACAAAGATTGACTTAAGATCTAGATATCACCAAATTAGGATCAAAACAGAGGATATTCCTAAGACGGCTTTTCGAACACGATATGGTCACTATGAGTTTATGGTTCTACCTTATGGTTTAACAAATGCTCCTGCCACATTTATGTGCTTGATGAATAATATTTTTCACGATTACCTAGATGAATTCATCTTAGTCTTCCTTGATGATATATTTGTGTACTGTAAAGATGATTCGGAGCATGCGGTACATCTCAAGAAGACTTTGCAAACTCTTAGAGAACACAAATTGTATGGGAAAAAGAGTAAGTGTTTCTTTGCTAAGGATAAACTTGTGTATCTAGGAAGAGTAATATCAAAAGAAGGAATCCTTATAGATGAAGATAAAGTAAAAACAATAGTTGATTGGCCAATTCCTAAGACTCTAAGAGGTGTTAGAAGTTCTCTTGGGTTGGGACAATATGAAAGAGCACATATTAAGGAAGGATTTCTCTAAGATAGATACTCCCCTCACTGAATTAACTAAAAAGAATGTAGGATTTGCGTGGAGTGATGTCTGTCAAAAATTGTTTGAAACATTGAAACAAAAAGTCGTTGAGAATTGTGTTTTGAAAATACCAGAAATGGGAAAGCCTTTTGTCGTTGCATGTGATGCAAGTGGTAGTCAGATAGGATGTGTTATTTCACAGGATGGCAGGGTGGTTGCATATGAGTCTAGAAATCTAAGGAAGCATGAACTTAACTATTCTACTCATGATTTAGAAATGCTTGCTGTTGTGCATCCACTTAAGCATTGGAGACATCTATTGTTAAGGGTTAAGTTTGAATTGAAAACAGATCATCAAAGTCTAAAATACATCTTCACTCAACCATTGCTTAACAACAGGCAGAAGCGTTGGATTGAATTATTAAGCGAGTATTATTTTGACATTAAGTATCTTGCTGGTAAGGAAAATAAGGTTGCTGATGCATTGAGTCGGAGACCTTTGTGTAATCTTGTTTCTGTAATAAATTCTGATTTTCTCAATCAAACTCAAGAAGAGATAAAACAGGATCCTTTTTATGCACCTATTTTGAATGCTTTGAATGCGAACAGGGGATCGATGTATGAGGAAAAATTTCATTTGCAGAATGGATCACTGTATTGTAAGAATCGGCTATGCTTATCTTCTGAATCTCCACTAAAAAAGTTAAAATACTGCATGATTTTCATGATGCACCTTTTTTTGCACATCCAGGTTATTCAAGGACATATGTTAAAACAAAGTATTCCTACTTTTAGCCGTGTATGAAGCGGGATATTAGAAAATATGTAAATGAATGTTTGAAGTGCCAACAGGTGAAATCTGAGTTTAAGAGGATGCCAGGAATGCTTCAACCTTTGGATGTTCCAAATCAGAAGTGGGAGTCTATTTCTATGGACTTTATCACTAAGCTATCTATGACCTGAAGTAAGTATGATACGATATTTCTTGTTGTCGATTGGCTTACCAAGATGGCACACTTCTTTCGTATGAAAAAGACTGATACTACTTTGAATGTTGCAAGAATCTTTGTAAAAGAAATATTTCGATTGCATGGAATGCCTAAAAGCATAATTTCTGATAGAGATTCTAGATTTACGTCAAACTTCTGGAAAGCGACATTTGAATCCATTGGAACTCAACTTCCTATGAGTACAGCTTTCCATCCACAAATTGATGGGAAACCGAGAGGGTTAACAGGGTAGTTGAGGATATGTTGCGTATGTATGTGAATGAAAAGCAGGATAATTGGAGTGAATATCTACCCTTGGTTGAGTTTGCATACAATAGTGCATGGCATGGATCTATAAAAATGACTCCGTTTGAAGCTTTGTATGGTTATAATTGTTTGACTCCACCTTCATTTTTGGGTTTTTTAAATAAAGTAGAAGTATCCAAAGAAATGCTTGATATTATGAATGAAGAACTGGGAAAAATTAAGAAACATATAAGAGAAGCTCAGAAAAGAAAAAAGAAGTTCTAGGATTTAAAGAGAAGACCACTTGAATTCCAAGTTGATGATATGGTATTTCTTAAAGTTAATCCTCACGGATCTAACTTGTTGCTAGGGAAGGATCATAGACTTTCTCCTTGATATGCAGGTCCTTTTAAAGTTTTGAAAAAGATCGGATCTCTTACTTATTTGCTGGAATTACCTAAATATCTAAATGTGCATCCTGTATTTCATGTCAGCTTACTTAAAAGATATGTGTCTAATGTTGCTCATGTTTTGCAGCACAATTATAAGTTGAAAGACGATGGCTCTTTTGAGCTTCAACCGGAAATAATATTAGATAGGAAGGAAAGATTTCTTAGAAATAGATCTATAGAGAAATTTTGGTGAAATGGCATTCATACCGAGTAGAAGATTCGAGTTGGGTGAATTTAGATGACTTTGTAACACATTATCCTTCTTTCCAACTCTGAGGATAGAGTTCTTAAAGGGGGGAAGAATTGTAATAGGCCTCTTTTCTAGTGAACTAATCCATTTTGAACTTTCTGAATTTCATTGTGGGATAATGCTTAGAACGAATAACTAGGTCATTTTATGCATGTAGGAAAAATTTTGGGTTGACAAGTTTCATATTCTCTCTCCAGACCTTAATTGCATCATGTTTTCTAGTGGGATTTTGAAGGTGAAGATGAAAGAATTAAGGAAAACTCTGTATGAGGGAAAGGTAGAGCAAGTAGAAGAGAATAAAAGTGCGTGTGTGAGATTTTTGTGAATCATGTTCTAAGTACCTCGTTCAGGGTCCTACGTTTAGTTCATTATAAGAAAATGCCTTGATTTTACTCTCTCTCTAGAATTTTAAACCTTGCAGGGCTCAAAAGTGGCATTTCGAGGTGGATTTGGACCTCGGACGTCTTTCACACTATTGTGCAGATTGAAAAATTGAATAAAAGTGTCTCTCACAAGCTTAACCTAATTCCTCATTGTTTTTGAGTTACAAGGCTTTGAAAAGTGCCGTTTTTTCCAACACTCTAAAAAAAAGAAAAAAAAATGAGGGCTTGTCTAATTCTATTCGAATCTATGATTCTCATGCTCACATGACACCATGTCTAATTATGTATGTTTTTGGATATGTCTTCTTGGTGTTTTTCTGCTATTTTTGACAGGTATGCTAAAGAAAGGAAGTACACTACGATCGCATGGCTTTTTGCGAAAGTTTTGGAGAAACTCGACCTTTTGTAAATTTGGTGGATCGCACACTTCTTTGGGGAGCAGGGCTGCGATCAAACAGAAAAAGATAAGAAGGCCTGCGCATCAACACGGAGGACACACAGAAATCTGAGAATTACCTTGTGATTGAGGGTATGATTGAGAGTGAGAGTGAGAGTGAGAGTGGGATTGAGAGTGCGAGTGAGAATGCAATTGTGATAGCTCGGGGGTCGTCGAGAGGTAGAGGCTTCGTCAAGAAGCTATTGTCCAAAGCTACTGTAACCATTGATTCACATCTATAATATCAGAATTCTTCCTTCTCTATGTCATATTTGTTCCACTCTTCCGCATCAGATTTTCTTTTACCTTGTGCAATCTCTGCGTTCTTCTCTCCACTGTTATTTCTGAGTAATCGAAAGATTGTGATTGGGGATAGATTGTGATTGAGGAAACGCTACAAGTGGTATCAGAGCAGAATCAATCCGCGGGAACGATGGAAGGTCTAACACAAAAGGTTCGTGAACAAGACGAGCTTATTCAGAGGCTTCTTGGTGAATTGCGCAAAGAAGGAGGGGGAGAGCAACCAGAAGGAGCAACAAATTTGTTTGTGGAGTTGAACGATGAAATAGATGAAGGTGCGGGAACATCTAGTGTAGCTCGCGAAAAACAAAAACACAATTATGAAGATATGGAACCAGGAGAGTTTGCCCTTAACCAAGTCTTCAAGAAGGCAAAGTTAAATGATTTTGATGGCGAGAAGAAAAGTGGCGAAGATCTTGAGGCATGGATTGAAGAACTAGAGGATTTCTTTGACCTTCGACAATTTAGTGAAGAGTCCAAGGCAAAAGTTGGGATCCTCCATCTGCGTGGGATCGCGAAGCTATGGTGGAAGTCATATATGCATACTCGAACGTGTTTTGGTCCTATTCTATGGAAGGAATTTAGAGAACAAGCTGAAAAACGCTATTGTTCTCCACACTACCGTATGGAGAAGAAGATGGAGTTCTACAATTTCTGACAACACGAAAGTGACAAGCATAGCTTATCTATTGATGAGTACAAAGGGAAGTTCCTATGTCTTCAAGAAGCTATTGTCCAAAGCTACTGTAACCATTGATTCACATCTATAATATCAGAATTCTTCCTTCTCTGTGTCATATTTGTTCTACTCTTCCGCATCAGATTTTCTTTTACCTTGTGCCATCTCTACGTTCTTCTCTCCACTGTTATTTTTGATTAATCGAAAGATTGTGATTGGGGATAGATTGTGATTGAGGAAATGCTACATAGAATTATTTTGATTCATAATATATACCTTATATCATTTAGAAAACCTAACTTTTTAGGATGAATTTTTGTTCTCGGTAGAGAGGATTATGGCCATTCAATGAAATATTGAGATTTTTAGTGGTATGTGAGATACATACAAAATTCTTGGTTCAAAGATATGTAGCATATCTTTATTCTACTATATGATGGTTTTTGAGATAAAAGACAAACCATTTTAGTGTTTTTATGAATCAATATCATGTAGAAGGCTGCTAAAGTGTATAACTATATAATGAGCACCCTATTTTGTACTAATTTTTTTATTATAAAAATGATTTTTCTAGTTCCCAAGACTTGTCGTAAATGATTATACGACAATAAATTAACATTAGAAAAATGATTCCAATAGGAGGAAAATTCTTTCTATGGAGATATTTCTTGCTTCTCATATATAAGCTTACAGAAAAATAGTTTTTCTCAACCATATTCAATCATTTGTATATTTTGAGTTATCAAAAAAGGTTCTTTTTTAAAATATATATTTTTTATAGAGCATCTAGGTATAGAGCTTTATGGGACTTTAAGGTTATTTCAAAATTCTATTTGATTAGTATGTGTGATTTTTTTTTATTTATTAGAAAAAAGGATACTATAGTGTCCTGTTTTGGTACAACACTAGTGTTAAAGGGTATTGTTAGCGGCCGCCGGATTGGAAGTGTATAACTGAATCTTGTTCGCACGAGCGAAAAGTTGTTACAGACAGTTTGTAAAAGTTATATAAATCAAGAAAAGACGCGCCAGTGACGTTCCGTGGTGGATCACCAGATTGTCTGTCTGGGTGACTGAGCGGGGCGCTACTGTAGTGTTTGTTTGCATAATTTCAAGTATTCTGAGTTTTATGTTCGCCTCTTGTCTTGTCTGCCGCCGACATTTGTTCTGTTTGTTAACTTTATAGATGTTCGAGAGATCACCAGACTGTCTGTCTGGGTGATTTGTCTGTAGCGTTACTGTGTGTCGAGTTGATTAATTCAGAGTATCTTGTCGAATTTTTGAGTATTTTGTGTGTATCTGTGTTTCACCTTCTCTGTTGTCTGTTGGTATCCATTGCGGTTGTGAGTCTCAGTTAGTTCGCGTATCGGGTTCTCTCTTTTCTTGAAATGTTCTCCAAATGTATGGCGAAGTCTATGCAGTCGTGGTAGCTCTTCTGGTATTTGGGTTGTATTAAGTTGTCTTAGTATCGAGGTCGCGGTTCATACGGCAAAGTTTAAACAACAGTCGGATTTCATGGGTTGCGTACTGAACCTTCAGTATGGTGTATCTGAACGCTTGGATTCTCTGTTTCTTCGGACATTGGTAGGATTGTGGTACCCATTCGATAAAGATTGACGATTGCTCTTGTTCTGGTATTTTCAGTAAGTTATGTGCAGATGCAATATAGCTTCTTAGCGTATTCGGTACACGTGGCTGAGCGAAACTATGAACTGTAATGTCTAAGTACAACAGATTCTTGATAGAGCTTTGGGAACTAAGTATAGGGCCTCTGTCTAACAGACCCCTTCCACTCCCAAGAACGCAAGAATCGCTTAAACACACTTTTGACAGTTAGAATAAACAGCGTTTAACACTGGCACCATCTGTGGGAAGGTGGAAACACATCAGATTGTTGCAAACCAGTTGTGGAAACGTGACTGTAAATTTTTAATCCACAGTAATAGTACGTGATTTGTACAAAAGATGATACATGCCGGTTACTCAATCCGGTGAAACGTATCCAAAGAACTGCCAGCTTGGGGTACTTAATTTGCTAAGGAAGACTCCGGGAGGTAGAAGTACAACTAGGTCTAACCCAGTTGTCAAGAAAGTAAAGAACATTAGTAGTGATTCCGGTCATATTCCGGTGGAGCGTGCTACGCCTATAGTAAATTCCGGTACAATTTCGGCACAGTCTGTCGAAGATATAGTAACTCCAGAATCTAGCAGGACACAGCCTGAAGTTAGTTTAACAACATTGGGTAAAGATTCAAATTTGTCTAGGACTAGAAACACCTTAGCCAAAGAAATTAGTGAAGGAGAAAAGGCACCTTGTTTTGGTGAAGATTCGACACATTCCGGTGATATTTCGGTAACAGTTGCTGAAAGATCGCAGTTTTTCGGCGACGGTTTACCATTTCTTAGTGAATCTTCAGCCTAGTCATCGCTATTGGGAGCCCAGTCATCGCTATTGGGAGTAAGCTTCCTTAAATTTGACATCAAGAAGGAAGATAGCTTGTTCAAAACCGAGATTCGAAACATACTGAACAAGATTATCGAACCGAAAAGTGTACAGGCCAACGATACAGATTCTGATAGTTCAGATATTCAGCCCCGGGATATAGAAGATAGTCACAATACAACCATCAGAGCCATGAACGGGCAACAACAATAGCAGCAACAACAACAACTATGCCCACCAAGGTCGACTCCAACAGGAGTAACGTACACCAAATTTGGTGGGTTCCTAGGAGATGACCCAGATGCTCATGTACGCACATTTGAGATAAGTTACGTAGTGCTCAACCATCCACCTGATCCGGCGTATAAGGCTATTGTTTTCCAATCGACATTAGTTAACGAAGCAACTAGATGGCTTACAGAATATGATATTAACCATTTCGGCATCTATGAAGCAATAGGGATGCCTTTTTGCAGAGATTCAGGCTAAAGAAGAATCCAGCCGAAATTTTTGACTACCTGCAAAACAATAGACAGAAGATAAATCAAGCAGTACAGGAATACGCCACTCTATGCAGGACTCATTTGAGGCAGTTACCACAAGCACATGCCAACCTACCGGATGATGTTATTACTCAATGGTTTATCAATGGATTGACTCTGCAACTTAAACAGATTATGATCATACGCTCTGTAGGAGCTATGATGCTAGATGTAGTGATTGCAATGGCTTTGCAGCTGGAAAACAAGGTTGGAGGATTTACAGAAGATCTGGAGTGGTTAAAAGAAAATAGAAATATCACCAAAGACCTGACCAGACAGATTTTACTGCACTACATGCAAGAATTCAGGCCATACTAGTGCCAGTTGTGCACTTAGTCAGTTGTTTTGTGCTATCTGCAACACTACCGGACACACCACCGAAAACTGTGCATATAACGCAAAAGTATAGGGACCAACAACTGTCAATGCAATTATACAGGAACCACGACAGCCAGCCAATCACTATGTACCTCCGCAATCTCTGAACTTGCAAACATGGGCCAACTATTAATTCAATTATCACAGCAATTGCCAATCCAAATGAGACAAGTCACCGATAATATTCGGAATGAGCTACAACACAAGGTGGACGTCCTAGAAGCAGATATCAAGCCTCTGCAAGAAGAAATAGATGCGGTCAAAGCACAAAACCATCACTTGCACGCCCAAATTACCCAGCTCCAAGCCCAGCTTGCAGAAAAACAAAAACTTGCAGATCAAAGAGATACCGCACTGGCAGATCTCAACCAAAAGGACAAATTACTAAGCGAAGCACAGGCCGAAATCAGTCAGTTGAAGATCGATCTAAAGGATAAAGAAGATGCCAGAGTAGCACCATGTAATCTATTAGAAGAGACCAGACTTAAACTTGATGAAGTGGTGCAACAAAACCAAGAGCAGTAGAGGCAAGCTAAGCTAACAAAAGAAGAACTTCAAAGAACAAAAGAAAATTTATCAGATGTCAACATGCTCAAACACTATTTGACCAAGGAAGCTCAAACACAGAAGTTAATATCAGATCTCCGACACGAAAAGGAGTCATACTCCAGAACCGTAAATTTTCAGATTCAATAAATCGAAAGAAGGGAGAATCAGCTAGAAAATCAGAAGGAAAGAGTAAACAAGATGGAGCAACAAGTTGCAGATATGAAGGTATCCAGAGATGCGGCGCTCGCAAACGAATTTTATTTGTAGGAAGCCTTTCTATAGACACAAGCAAAAATTTCTCACTGAATCCATAGCCTTAAGTTCTGTAAGAATAGATGCACAGCTAATAGAACCGGACACCCTCAAACAATTGTTAGAAACACTAAAGAAAAAGATCGCCCGCACCTTTAGATTAGCTAGAAATATGTACTTAGAAGGCATTATAGATGAGCAGTAGTTTTGTAAAACCTGCGGGTTCGAGTCCACCGTGTGTGCCAGAGTGTTAGTGGCCGCCGGATTGGAAGTGTATAATTGAATCTTGTTCGCACGAGCGAAAAGTTGTTATAGACAGTTTGTGAAAGTTATATAAATCAAGAAAAGACACGCTAGTGACGTTCTGTAGTGGATCACCAGACTGTCTATCTGGGTGACTGAGCGGGGCGTTACTATAGTGTTTGTTTGCATAATTTCAAGTATTCTGAGTTTTATGTTCGCCTCTTGTCTTGTCTGCCGTCGACATCTGTTCTGTTTGTTAACTGTATAAACGTTCGAGAGATCACTAGACTGTCTGTCTGGGTGATTTGTCTGCAGCATTACTGTGTGTTGAGTTGATTAATTCAGAGTATCTTGTCGATTTTCTGAGTATTCTGTGTGTATCTGTGTTTCGCCTTGTGTGTTGTCTGTTGGTATCCATTACGGTTGTGAGTCTCAGTTAGTTCGCGTATCGGGTTGTCTCTTTTCTTGAAATGTTCTAGAAATGTATGGCGAAGTCTGTGCAGTCATGGTAGCTCTTCTGGTATTCGGGTTGTATTAAGTTGTCCTAGTATCGAGGTCCGGGTTCATACGGCAAAGTTTAAATGACAATCGGATTTCTTGGGTTGCGTACTGAACCTTTGGTACGGTGTATCTGAACGCTTGGATTCTCTGTGTCTTCGAACATTGGTAGGATTGTGGTACCCATTCGGTAAAGGTTGACGATTGCTCTTGTTCTGGTATTTTTAGTAAGTTATGTGCAGATGCAATATAGCTTCTTAGCGTATTTGGTACACGTGGTTGAGCTAAACTGTGAACTATAATGTCTAAGTACAATAGATTCTTGATAGATCTCTCAGCATCAGTATATTGTTGTGTGTAAGTAGTTAGTTTGGGAACTAAGTATAGGGCCTCTGTCTAAAAGACCCCTTCCACTCCCAAGAACCCAAGAATCCCTTAAACGCACTTCTGACAGTTAGAATAAACAGTGTTTAACAGTATACTTCCCTGAGGAGAACCTCCCTTGAGTAGGCAAAGTACTATAAGTAAATATTTCATGATCCTGCTAAAAGTAGGTACCCCAGTACCTTCTCTATAGTTTGACACGCCCGGTGCAACACTTGCATTTCTGTGAGAGGCCCTAAGCATAGTAAATAGTCCTTTTCCATTATTTTCTTCCCTATTGCATCTTGGAGTAGGTACTTGGAAGTAGGTACATGACCAATACGCGAGTAGATAAGGAGTCTCTTCATGTACAAAGGAGCCTTAAAAAGTCAGCTATATCTTCGACTAGTGAGCCAACATCCCCCATACCTCCTTTGAATTTATGCATTGATTTGGGTGCCACTCCACTGTCGAAAGAAAGGCATAGGAGAACATTAGACTTCTCCTTAGATACATCAGAGGAAACACTAGTGCAAATGGAGGATCTCTCTCATTTACTCTCCAGACTCAATATCTTCCCTACCTTCAAGGGACAAGCTTATGAGGATGATGATGATCATGTGAGGACATTCATCTCCTTATGCCATGGACGAGGTTTGCAGAATAGAGAGGATGCAATGGTGGTACTCTTCCCATACATCGGAAGGCCTTGCTGACAAATGGTACAGTCAATATGCAGATTGCCATTTTGCTACATGGGAGGCTCTAAAGATGGCATTCTCATATACATTTCAACCAAATGACTCCTCGGAAAGAGCTCTACATCAGCTAGAGAACCTAAGGCTAAGATCAGGTGAATCCTTTCATGAAGTTCACACTAAGACTCCACATGCTCCAAGTGATTTCTTGGTTAAAATGTGGATAGGAAAAGCTCTACCCAAGTCATCTCAGTAGAAGCTACGTGAGTCTCTTAGATTGGATGCAACCCTTAATGATTTTGTTGGAGCGGCATCACACATTGAAGAAGCTAGGTAACATTTTGAAGGGGAAATACAACCAAATTATGCAACAGAACTAGACCCTATTGGGTAACTGAGGAAAGAATTGGAGGCATTGAGAATGCAACAAAATCACCAAGAAGAGAAGGTCTTGTGAGCGCCGCATAGCACAGATGATAAAGTAGCCCAACTTCACCGTGAGTTAGAAGATTTGTGGACCACTCAGGATATAAGAGGGCAGATTTGGTGTACAATATATAACAACAATGGACATTCCAATGCTAATTTTCCTAATAGGGTAAGTTGTCAATTTTGAGGAAAGAACGGCCATGAAGCTAGAGAGTGTTACTACCTCAAGGGTACACAGCAACGAGGTAACCCTCAAGCTCTGGATTCATATTATGCTAATACTTCAAATGCACCTAATAGAGAGGAGAATCATACAACAAAGCCTAGATATAATAGGTCATTGATGTGTTATCGCTGTGGTGAGTATGGCCATATGAAAAATAGGTTTTCCCTTCAAGAAGATGCACCTCCTTGTCAGCATTGTCTAGAGGCCATTGATCTCTATACCAAAGATTGCCCAAGAAGCCGCCCTGCTCCAATTCACATGATTGCAGTCTCCCCATAAGTAGAAGGTATGACCACTCAGTCTTATGTTGTTTCATCTTCTTCAATACCCATGATGACTAGAGCTAGACAAGCGGCAGAAACTTGTAGAGAGGAACAACAAGGACTCCACGATAGGGAGGAGGAAAAGAAGATGGGATGGAAGGGCCAAGTAGATATTCAAGGAGCTTATGAAAGGATGGCTACTTCACTAAGAGACCAACCAACAAGTCTGCAAGAAGACACACATGTGGTAAACATTGAGCACATCTTGAAAGGTATTCATCACAAGGTTATTATGTACAAACTCATAAAGATGGATTCAAAAATAAGAAGTAAATTATTAAAGATTGTACACTCTGCTTACTTGAGCCAACCAACTAGCATAGATGGTTTCATGGTTGATTTCCCCCCTGCACCCCTGGCAGACTACCAAAGCTCAAGGTCATCTGTTGTTATAAAGAATGAAGCTCTCACAGGTGTGATTATGGATGGAGGCTCTAGCATTAATGTGATACCACATTTCACAATGAGGAAACTAAATTTGAACCCCACCAAGATGGCACCATTCACAGTTACCCTAGCAGATCAACATCCAGTTGCACCAATTGGCATTATTGAAAAGGTACAGATGATAGTACAGGGTTGCCACTTTGTTCTAGATTCTGTGGTTATTGCACTTTTAAGAGACTTCTTACCATTTACTCCTGGGGAAACCTTGGCTAAGGCAAGCAAAAGCTTTGCAAGATTGGGGGAAAAACAAACTGTGGATCTCAACAAACACCAATAGCGAACTGCAATTACATTTGGAAGAGGGATTCAACTCAGGGAAAACTACTGGGTATACTATGGACACTCAGGTAATGCCCTCTTTACCCCAAGAAGATGATGCATTATTGAATTGGATGATGGAAAGTACAAAGTGTTGCACGGTGGAAATCAACGAAATAGAGGAAGAAGTTGTAGAGGAAGGAGTTGCAGAAAAGGACCATGAAGTTCATAAGGAATTAGAGAATGAGAGTTTGCACTTGAGTACAAACATTGAAGGGGCAACTACTATAGAAGTATCAGGGAAGGAAAGTTATGAGCCTGAATGTAGAGAAGATCTCCCCTTTTCAGATATACCTCAAGGATGGACCAGAGAACATATTGCATAATATAAGCTAAATTTCACTCCTGTATAGAGTGGAGATGATTTATCAAGTAAGACTAGTCCTGAAACACTGGTTCAAGAAGTAAATCTAGGGGATGAAGAGAACCCTCAAGTAGTCCACTTGGCCTCTTGGTTATGGCATTAGCCCACTTTACTACAGAAGTTAACTTCATTACTTTTTCTGCTTACAAAAATGTCTTCGCATGGTCCTACAAAGATCTAATAGGGACACCATAGGAGCTTGGATTACATCTCATACCCTTACTTGAGGGAGCCGTGCCTAAAAGAAGTAGGCCATATGGACTCAATCCAAAGTATGCAGAGGCGGTAAAGTTGGAAATTACAAAACTAGAAGAAGCAGGTATAATTGTTCCAGTAGAACATTCCAGGTGGCTTTCTTCTATGGTTATTATACCCAAGAAAAATAGTGGAAAAATAAGAGTCTACGTTGATTTTCGTGCCTTAAATAATGTGACTATTCAAGATGCATTTCCTCAGCCCTTCAGAGAGCAAGTACTTGAGGAAGTAGCCAGTCACACATTGTATAGCTTCGTGGATGGTTTTAGTGGCTACAAGTAGATAGTGATCCATCCTGATGATAGGGATGAAACAGCCTTCATTACTCCATGGGGCACTTATGTTTATACCCACATGGCTTTTGGCTTGAAGAATGCACCAGCTTCATCTAATAGAACAATGTATCTAATATTGGGAAAGTGGTTGACAACCTTTCTACGCATTTTCATGGATGACTTTCAGTGTTTTCAGGCACAGATAGAAGAGCGACGGTTAAGGACTTCCATGATCATTTGGAAAATCTAAAAGAGAACTTTGAGCAATGTCTCAAAACAGGTTTGAAATTAAATCCTGCTAAATGTCACTTTTTGGTCACCAAGGGCACTCTTCTTGGTCACATAGTATCTGCTCATGGGATAATGGTTGACCCTGCAAAGGTTACTACTATTCTCTCCATGCATATTCCACAAACCCCAAAGGAAGTGCAAAGCTTTTTGGGCCATGCAGGATACCATAGAAGATTTATACGAATGTATTCAGAAATAGCTTAGCCCTTATCAAGGCTTATGAGTAAAAAGGTCCCTTTCTCATGGAGTCCTGAAGCTGAGAAAACATTTTGTGAAGTAAAATTGAGGTTATGTACTGCTCCACTTTAAAGTGTTCCTAAGTGGTCATTGGAGTTTCATGTGCATACAGATGCGAGTCTTCATGCTATTGGTGCAGTTTTAGCTCAACCATCATCACACAAAGTTGATAGACCTATCTGCTATGCTAGCACACTACTTACGAAGCCAGAAAGGAACTACAGTATGACCAAAAGGGGAGGTTTGGCTATTGTATTTTCTCTTCAAAAGTTTCGGAATTACCTTCTCGGTGTATATTTTATAGTCATATCTGACCATCAGGCCTTGAAGTACTTGATAAACAAACCTATGGTGGCTGGAAGGGTTTGGAGATGGTTACTCCTATTTCAAGAATTCAACTTTGATATTCATATTAAGCCAGGAAGAGAGCACTACATGGCAGATCAAGTATCCAAGACCGCAATGAGCGAGAAGGCAACAGGTATTAATGATGAATTGGTGGATAGTAATCTCTTCCCTAGTAGCACCTCAGACTTATTGGTATGATGGAATTCTCCATTTTCTCACTACTGGAAAACTCCCAAAAAATTTGACACCTATAGAAAAGAGAAGATTATTCCATAAAACAAAAGCGTACTCACTCATAAATGGGAATTTATATAGATATTGTCAAGATGATATCTTGAGAAAGTGTGTTTATCTAGAGGAGGTAAACCTTCTGCTTGAGGCAGCACACAGTGAAGGGCGTCTAAAAGGGGAAGATTTGGCTCAAACAATCATCCACAAAGGACTATGGTGGCCTCATATCTACAAGGATGCGATCAAGTTTGCTAAAGAATGCAACATTTGCTAGAGATGTGCTTCTACACCAACTAGATTCAATTTCCCATGACTAGTCATATCTACAGGATCGCTTGCATTCGAACGATCGGGTCTTGATTTCATAGGACCAATTAGTCCAACTGGTCAACTTGGGGGTAAGAAGTATATTTTGATGGCCACATGTTATGCAACTAAATGGATTGAGGCTAATGCTCCTATGGATTGCACAGCTTTAACAATAGCTAAGTTTTTGTTTAAACGTATTTTCTCAAGATTTGGTTGCCCACTGGAAATCACTAGTGATAGAGGCACACATTTTGTAAATGAATTGCTCCAATTTATATTTGACAGGTACAAGGTTTTTTATAAAAAGTCTTGTGCTTACTATCCAAGGGCAAATGGCCAAGCACAAAGCTCCAATAAGATTTTGATTGGGTTGCTGCACAAATTATCATTTGATCTTCAAAGTTTTTGGCCACAAGCATTGATTGGTGCAATTTGGGCTTTCTGAACGACAAGAAGGGGAACCATTGGCAAGATTCCATTTCGCTTAGTATATGGAAAAGAGGCATTATCACCATTCAAATTTATTATCAAAAAAGAAATTGGAGCCAAAACCATTGGAATTGAACCTCCAATTAGGAGACTCGTGGCATTAAAAGAATACAGAGAAGGGGCAATGCAAAAACTTCAGGTAACACACGAAGAGCACAAGAGACTGCACGACAGGTATCTTAGGTCCTGAAGTACAGGAAGGATCCTTGGTTTTGGTGCATCAGATCCCCCTAGTTTCAACCAAATTGGCGCCCAAATGGATAGGACCATATAGGGTGCTAAAGGTATTACCACATGGAGCAGTCTATGTGGACGATTTCCCGGTAAGAGGATACCCCTGGTCAATATCTCCACGGTGAATAATTACCTGAATTAATTCAAATGGGAATCACTTCATTCACTGTATATACCATATTTCATGTAGTGTTTGTAGTTTATTTTGGTCTCATTGAAATAAGCAAATAAGGAGGAATTTCATCGGGACGGTGCAAAGACTTCATGTGGGGGTCTATATCCCGGCATCTCTCTCTCTCTCTCTCTCTCTCTCCATGGAGCTCCCACCATCCCCTCCTACTCCCGCCCACAAGCCCCCCAGCCCACCCTCCCCCCCCACCCCCTCATACTCCCCCCCACAACCCCCACAGCCCACCCCCCCTGCCACCCCCTCATACTCCCCCCCGTAGCACCCACAGCCCACCCCACCGCACATATGGCATCCTTCCTATGAACTCTAAGCTTCGAGATGGGATATCAACAGAGAATTTAGAAGGCCACAACAAGAGCATAAATGAACCTTTGCATAAACATAAGCAATAGTGTGGGACATCGCTCACCTTTTAGTGGAGCTTGAGGATAAAGCCCGCGATTGAAGGAGGGGATGAGAAGACCAACCTTTCCCCCCATCTTGCTATCTCTCGATTCCACTCCACCCTTCCCCAACTCCAACCACTCTCCACTCCACCCTCCCCCAACTCCACTCCACCTTCCCTCACCTCCCAGCACTCCCCACTCCACCCTCCACTCCACCCTCCCTCACCTCCCACCACTCCCCACTCCACCCACAGCAACCTCAACTCCACCCTCCACTCCACCTACCCTCAACTCCCACCACTCCCCACTCCACCCACACTCCACTCCAACTAGGGCAACCTCAACTCCACCCTCCACTCCACCCTCCCTCAACTCCCACCAATCCCCACTCCACCCACACTCCACTCCACCCCTGACAACCTCAACTCCACCCTCCACGCCACCCTCCCTCAACTCCCACCACTCCCTACTCCACCCACACACCACTCCACCCACCGCAACCCGAACTCCACCCACCCTCAACTCCACCCTCCCTCAACTCCCACCACTCCCCACTCCACCCACACTCCACTCGTTCCACGGCAACCCCAACTCCACCCTCTCCCAACTCCACCCACCCTCAACTCCACCCTCCCTCAACTCCCACCACTCCCCACTCCACCCACACTCCACTCCACCCACGGCAACCCCAAGTCCACCCTCCCCTCCACCCTCCCTCAACTCCACCCAACCTCCACGCCATCCACCCTCCACCCCACCCTCTCCCAACTCCACCCACCCTCAACTCCGCCCTTCATTCCACCCTCCCTCAGCCCCACCACTCCCCACTCCATCGACACTCCACTCCACCCACACCCAAACTCCACCCTTCACTCCACTCAAACTCTACCCACCCACCACTCCACCCAAACTCCACCCACCCACCACTCCACCCACCCTCCACTCCACCCTCCCTCCACTCCACCCTCCCTCCGTCTCCCTCCCTATCTGTCTCTATTTTTTTCTTCTTCTTCTTCTCTCTCTCCCCCTTTTCCCACAATCATTGAGGACAAAGCTTATGATTTTTTACTATTTAGTGATGATGTGGAAGAAGACGATTCATGACAAGAATGAATGGGGTTATTGGCTTATATGATAGTAAAGGTGGAAAGATTGAGAGATCTTTTCTTATTCTATGGGTGGTGGTGCATGGCTGTTCTAAGTCGGGAGTGATTTGTTTCGATAAGAAAGAGAGCTCAGCTTGTATTCAAAAGTGACAATAAAAGTGTAAGTGGTAAAAGTGTAAGCGGATAAATGCAAAAGTGGTAAAAGTGTAAGTGGATAAATGATTGTTGCCGCTAACCCTTCGTGACGACTGCCTATTTTTGAGGATCTAATTCAAAACTAGAGGCGAGTACCATATTTGATCTAGCCCTCCAATTTTGGGTCAATCAATCGGTGCATATTCAGTGAACGTGAGAAATTGGCAAGTCCCTCTAGGCCTATTGGAGCCTATAAAAGCAATGGACTAGTGCTCATTGGATACACATATACACATAGATACACATACGGGGCTTATTCGGGCAGCTCTTTTTGACCTCTCTTTGCATTCAATGGCTACAAGCCTTCTGTAGGAAGTCACTCTATGGTGAGGATACAGAGCGTGGGCTTACTAGTGGAGGGCTAATAGCACTAGAGTGTGAAGAAGTGGCTTGGTTTTGTCATTTAGTGTGAGTTAGTGATATTTCCGTGCTCTTTCCCTTAGAGCAAGTCTTCACATCTTTTTACTGATCAGTGCAAGTCTGCATTTAGTTGTGCTCATTGTTTTAGACGAATCTCTTCTATTGATTTTATTTGGTTCTGGATTGACATGTTAGCACAGAGCATCAACTTTTGTAGCATTTCTTTTGCCTACATTGTAATCTTCTGTTCGAACTAAGGAGTGGTTTCATCCTTCACTATTGTCATTTAATCTTCTCTCTGAGTATTTACAATACTGTGCAACTATTGCGATCTGCCTTCTCACAAAAATGTTAAAGGGTATACTTCCCTAAGGAGAACCTCCCTTGAGTAGGCGAAGTACTGGAAGTAAATATTGCATGATCCTGCTAAAAGTAGGTACCTCAGTACCTCCTCAGATTCTCTACATATTAGTTTGTGTGTGTGTGTGTGTGTATATATGTCTGTATGTATGTGAGGTGCATTCATCTTTTGAAATGGTTTTTGGCAAAATGCTTCCCATTCCTGATTCACTCATTCAAACTAATATTCCTAAGGCTGCTTATAATACTCAAGTTCCTATTTCTATACTTCACGAGGTTCACGAGCACATTAGGACAAATCAAGAACATTACACTTATAAAGTTAATAAGAAACAATTAGCAAAGTTATTTAAGGAAGTGATAATTCAAGGACATTTGCAAAATCATCTATAGCATTCTAAAGTCAAACTTGCATCATGTTATTAACGAACATTTTACATTCTTCAAGAGATTAATGAAAATTTATTTAGATAACATATACCATCAAACTAGAACATACACAAATCCTTTCAAATTAGTTTACTTAAACCATTCAAATGCACTTTAGCATTCATTGATATTGTTAATTTTTCTCCTTTGCTTGCAGAAGAATATGAAGTTTTAATTCTTGAGGAAATAATTAATTATGAAGTAACCACTACAAATACAAGTACTCAACATCATAGATATTTAGTAAACTATAAGAATAACTCTATTCAAGAATGTAACTAGATCGATGAGCCTTCAAGAATACCTCATGCGATAATTTTTGCATATCATTCGCATTCAAAATCAGTTCACTGCTTCAAAGGTACATTTTCATCCATGTGTCTTTACATGGAACATGCTCTGTTTTTGTTTACTCATGGGACATGTGACTAGCCAGACATATCTAATTTAGTTCTTATGAATTGAGATCAAGTGCTTTTTCAACTAGGGGGCATGTTATCACTTATGGAATGATTGAACTATTGGAGTTTATTACTGAGATATTAGTATGCTTTGTGTTTTTATATAGAAGTGGAAGTCTCATGAGGGCATGGATGGCTTGGATATATTCCGAAAGTTCATGTAAATAAATGCCCATGAGGAGGGTTCTTTTCAGAAAGTGATAATAATAATGATTAATATAAGGATCTCTATAGAGTGTAGTTTGGTAAACAAAAGATATGACTCTCGTTAAAAGAGAACAACTTTTTGTTTTCACATTTGCTTTTCGAAGAGTCACCCTCTTTGTAATCTCTTTTTTTGATGTAATAGCTACATACACACACACACTATAGACTTGTCCTACAAAGTGCATGGGAAAAGACTGCATCCAATACTGTGTATTGTTGCATCTATTGTGGAACTCTGCTTTCTGTGTATTTTAAGATTTTGTACTTTCAATCTACGTATGTATGTATATCTTGCAGTTAATTATAGCTAAGAGCTATGCCATAATTAGTTGAGTGATTTCTTCCTACCAACGAAGTGTTTTAGAGATGATAAGAATATAAACGACAAGAGCAAGACTATAGATAAGGAAATGAAAGGCTTAAAGGAAAGTTGAATTACAGCTAGGTACAAAATACAAAGGAGATGAAGTTACTAAAGGAGAATGGGGTCTACAAGGTAAGAGGCATGTAATTGAAATATCTCACAGAATTAAAAACTAGATTGGCATCCAAAGTTCGTTCTGAGCATTTATAGATCTAATTTAAGAAAAAAAAAGAAGCAATATCCATATATCAAAGATGGAAACCGTTTCTTACCTGGTTGAAGTTATGAAACTACGTTCGTCTCCATTCTATGTTTGGAATCACTTTATGTTAGATACCAAATTGTCAGAACCTTTTGTCAGAACCCTTTGTTAGACCTCTCTGCGAAGCTTATCTTCACACCTACCTTTCTGACTTGTCCTTTAATGCCGAGGCATTTAGCCTGGCTTTATATTGTATGTACTTTTGATGAATTATAATCTATGTTCGGAATCACTATATGTCAGATACCAGATTGTGAGAACCTTTTGTCAGAACCCTTTGTGAGACATCTCTGTGAAGCTTATCTTCACACCTACCTTTCTGACTTGTCCTTTAATGCCAAGGCATTTAGTCTGGCTATATATTGTATGTACTTTTTATGAATTATAAGGCGCATCTTCTATTTCACATCTGCGTGTATACTTTGCCATAGCTCTCTCATTGTGCTAATTCTCTGTGTCAAGCTCCATCTCTATAGCTTCTTATGTGCACAGATTTCAAAAAGTTATAGCTTGTAAAAGATGGAAAATACACCATCTTTCTACGAACAATTAATTAAGATCCAAATGAGAAGCATGAAACCAAAATGTTAATAGATCATCCATAAGAGCCTCAACATTAGAGGTTCCTCTCGTATCTATTGCGTAAATGGAATGCTTGTGGTTTTAAGGAGGATGCATAGAGGCTAATGAGCTTACCATTACAGGACATTATTCATTTGCATGTAGATTGATGAACCTACCATTATTCGAGATGATGAAGCGCATGAATGCCACAAGATACATGTTAGAAGATAATTCGAGATCTTTCTTTGTAGGGACATGATGGTTCTTTTCTTTTGGGATGGTAATCGTGTAAAATGAACAAGCAGGTGTATCTCATACACAAGATGTGCATATGTTAGCCATTTAAGACTTAATATCCATGTAGCTATAGACGAATTTTGAATGCATGGTGAAAAAGGTATCTAATGGGTAAATGCGTTAGGAAGGATTTTACACGCGTTTCTTCTAGTTCTCCTCTTTTGAAAATGATACTTAGCAAACACAGATAAATTTCGAGAAGCTTGCCATCTCGTCTGAAGCCGCATCAGATTCAAATATAGTTATCCATGTTGAATGCAGCATCATCCATTTTTTGAGAAGATACTATACAGACACGGAAGACCACAGGAACAATGACGGAGAACTGACTAAGAATGTGCGTGACTGGAAGGAAATATATGACATGGCGCCTGGTGGTTCCCTTAAGCTTCCTGCAAACTTTGATGCAGATGATACTAGCTCTGATACCACTCTGTGGAGTGTGCGAGCTATGGTGACTCCATCTGCAGAGTCATACAGCAACACAGGCACGACGAAGAAGAAGTCAAACTATTTTGAGTTTTAAAGTACAATTCCACGATATCAACAGAAGACCACATAAACAAAGGAAAGAAAAAGAAAAAGAAAAAATAAAAGATTTATTATGAGCCTTGGTCGCTCTCACGTCACAAAGAAATCGAAAACAAATTTGATTGATTTACAGACTGATATCCTTCTACTCTCTTACCAGAACAGCTCATATACTTTTAAGATGTCTTAAATATCATGAGACACAGTAATCAAGTACGCAACTTAAGATTATAAGTAGATCGATGAGCTTTAAGTTGATTGAATAAATCCTTCTTCTTCGCAACGCTCTTCGTTGATTTCGTGTGCAGAGCGTACGTGAATGCAGCACAAGTGATCTAATCTTGAATGCTTTCTCGGTTGCCAAGTAAAAAATTGGCGCACTGCAAAGATCGAACACGAGTAACTTCTCTTTCACTACATTTTCTGGAAGTCTTCTAATTACTCTGCCGCAACATTCATCTTAAACATACCCTCAAAGTTTTCTGAGTCCTTGCTCCGCCAAACATCTTATACTTTTGTCGGCCTTTTGGATACGATCAAGTGGAGTATCTGTTTTCATAAGTTCAACTCATGATACGTGGTCCAACGGACCACTATGATAACAACCTAGTGCTTTCCACGGGGCGAGCCCCCTCCCGGCGTCTGATTTTATGCATTCCTCATCTTCCCGAACGTCCATAATACAGACTCTCGCCCACGAAGACGCCGCCTCTCGTTTCTAATTTTCTGCCGATCTACAGTCTGATTTATGGCTGACCTAGAGTCTGATACTTCAAGAGATAGAAATGGAAATTGAGAGTCTGATCCATCAGAAACTCAAGACGACAAAGAAATAGAAACTAAAGACGACAAAGAAACTAAAGACGACAAAGAAATAGAAACTAAAGACATAAAATGTTTACATCGCCGTAGTATTCAGCTATTACAAGATCATCTATCTTCAGGATCCCAATTGCTATGCGTTTAATTTTCTGTGTCCTCTAAACTCGAGGGCTCCTCCACTTCCATGATTGGCGGACAAGTGCGGAAGTATTCTCTTGCATGCCTGTACTTAAGCTTGAGTGTGAGAAGAGAAATTTCAGCCTGGAGCAGTTGGTTTCTGATGGGGTCCGCAAGCTTCTGATTTACGGACTGAGAGCTTGCGGCAGCTTCTTCCCGAAGCATGAAATACGTGCGCTTGTTGATCTCCTTGTTTGCGTTGTTCTGGCGAGTAAGCTTTGCGTTAGAGATTTGAAGCTTCAATTTTGTCAACCGTCTATTTCGAGACCAACGTGTCATGTTGTGGAGTATGGTTAACTCCTTTGAATGCTTCATACTTGTCGACGGAGATAGTTGCAATAGATTGAACGAAGCTCCTTCATTCCCTTTCTTTATCTACTGAGCTCTTATGATGGATGATATACTTCTCAAGACTCGTGGATGGACTGTTGATAAATAGAGAGATCAAGATGTGGAAACCAAAAAAAACTTTCTAGAATGAAATTAAACACTCTCAAATATCTATAGCACTTTAAAACACTTAATTTTGATGTTCCAATAGGGAGAATCAACCTCTACAAGTTAGACTAATTTTTGGTACTGTTGTCTGCCTATGTGGAGAGACACACCTTCACTGTTTACAACTTTACTCAGAGATCACTAGGCACATAGTCACAAAATTCACACAACCTTGATAATACTCTATAAGCAATCAAATGCAAGTGGAATCACTTGAAATGGATACCAGGTGGAGGAACTACATCCAAAACAAAATAGTGCCGGAAACTAGCTCACCCCTTAGAAAGGTACTGAGAAATGGTTAACTATAGAGAAGAATAAGCTATCAAAAGTAACTAGTTGAGCAAGAGATACTATGTATAGCAATTTCTTTACACTCTATACTAACTCTAGGAAGAGAGTAGAGGCCATTGACTCTCTTTTTCATGACCTGATTCATACATATATAGGGTGTCCAAAAGTGCTCCTACAATTCTCCAGAATCTCTCAATCAGCCATTTTTAGTAAGCTATGATTTAGGAAAGTGTTTGAAGGTTCTTGGTAGCTGAAATTTGTGATATGAAGCTTCTTATTAATAGGTCAACTTGTTATTTAAGGCTTTGAGAATTTATTTATGATTCAGACGGGTTTCGCAAGCTTCTGATTTACAGACTGAGAGCTTGCCGCAGCTACCTCCTGAAGCATGAAATACGTGCGCTTGTCGATCTCCTTGTTTGCGTTGTTCTGGCGAGTAAGATCTGTGTTAGAGATTTGCAGCTTCAGTTTTGTCCACCGTCTTCTTCGAGACCAGCATGTCATGTTGCGGAGTATGGTTAACTCCTTTGAATGCTTCATACTTGTCGATGTAGATAGCTGCAGTAGATTGAGCGAAGCTCCTTCGTTCCCTTTCTTTATCAGCAAAGAGTCTCTACGTGAATCCTTTTCTCTTCCATTTTATAGTAGCTTCTAAGTTCTTGGAAATTGGACGTCCAAGCCCACAAAGACTATCTCCTTCTACCATACACAAGAGCACACAAGGCAAACGTACAACATCGCTTGGAAATGATCTAAATTTTCACATTCGACTTCATGGCTGCAATCTTCTGTGAGTGATCCTACACAAATAAACACATTAATATATCAAATTTGTGCCATCCATGTATTTTACTCTTGACTACTTCTAAAGAGTAACAATTGGTAAATATTTTTTCAATGGACAAATAGATTAGAAGGCACTAAAAAACATAACAATGCATATTCAGTTCTCAATGAGAGAAAGGAAGAATTGAAAAGACATGGTTTGTACCATGCAAGAAGCACAATCTACTTATGTATCCTTTCACCCATCATAAGAGCTTAGTAGTATGTGCATGTGCGGATCTGAGAAAAAGAGTAGGCAGAGAAAGAGAGAGTTATTAAATTCAGGTTGAGGAATCAAAACTCAAATTTTTCGAAAGAGTAGGGAGAGGAAGAGAGAGTTATGAACTACAGGTTAACAAATCAAAACTCAACAGATTAGGGAGAGGAAGAGAGACTTATGAACTTCAGGTTGAGCAATCAAGGGAGCTTTTGAATATCCGTATTGGAGCTCATCCTTCTCAGCTAGAGCCTTTTTGGGAGGACAAGTGTGTGTGTGAGAGACAGAGAGAGATCATAATTTTGGGTAAAACAAGCTTATTTATGTGATTGCCACCTATTTCTTACATGTCTTTCCAATGTTGTTCTTCCTTAACAATGGAAGGAGTCTTTGTATATGCAACATATGTATATGCAGTCATTTGGTAAGAGCTATCTGTATATGTTGATTTTGTGTTAGGCTTCATTTTGGCTGCATTTGCCCATCACTTTTGGGAGCGGTAGATACTCACTTTGAAGAGCTTCTTGTGAGTTCATGGTCATGGTGTGTGTGTGTTTTGGGTTGCATGTATGAGCATGCATTCATTCTTAGTATGACATTAGTGGGGATGTCATACTATTATGTTGATGCTATGTATAATGGAGCAGATTTGCTATATAGTCTTAAATGTTAATAGATCATCCATAAGAGCTTCAACATTAGAGACTCCTCTCATATCTATTGCGTAAGAGGAATGTTTATGGTTTTAAGGAGGATGTATAGAGGCTGATGAGCTTACCATTACAGGAGATTATTCATTTGCATGTAGCTTGATGAACTTACCATTATTCGAGATGATGAAGCGCATGAATGCCACAAGATATATGTTAGAAGAGAATTCGAGATTATTCTTTGTAGGGACATGATGGTTCTTTTCTTTTGGGAATGGTAATCGTGTCAAATGAACAAGCCGGTGTATCTCATACACAAGATGTGCATATGTTAGCCATTTAAGACTTAATATCCATGTAGCTACAGACGAATTTTGAATGCATGGTGAAAGGGTATCTAATGGGTAAATGTATTAGGAAGGACGAATAAATTCCAAGAGATCTATTACTTTAGATTTTAGATTTTACATTCCTTTCTTCTAGTTCTCCTCTTTTGAAAATGATACTCAGCAAACACAGATAAATTCCGAGAAACCTGTCATCTCGTCTTAAGCTGCATCAGATTCAAATATAGTTATCCATGTTGAATGCAGCATCATCGTTTTTTCGAGAAGATGCTATATAGACACGGTTGACCACAGGAAAAATGACGGAGAACTGACTAAGAACGTGCGTGACTGGAAGGAGATATATGACATGGCGCCTGGTGGTTTTTGAGCTTCCTGCAAAGTTTGACGCAGATGATACTGGCTCTGATACCACTGTGTGGAGTGCGCGAGCTATGGTGACTCCATCTGCAGAGTCACACAGCGACACAGACATGACGAAGAAGAAGTCCATGGATACCGCGCCGCTCTACTGGCGGTCAAGAAAAACATTCATATCAAACTGTTTTGGTTTTAAAGTACAATTCCACATCATCAACAGAAGACCACAGGAACAAAGGAAAGAAAAAGTAAAAGAAAAGAAAAATATTTATTCTTAGCCTTGGTCGCTCTGACGTGACAAAGAAATCGAAAACAAAATTGATTGATTTACAGTCTGATATCCTTCTACTCTCTTACCAGAAGCGCTCATATACTTTTAAGATGTCTTAAATATCATGAGACACAGTAATCAAGTACGCAACTTAAGATTATAAGATGTCTTAAATATCATGAGACACAGTAATCAAGTACGCAACTTAAGATTATAAGTACATCGATGAGCTTTAAGTTGATTGAATAAATCCTTCTTCTTCGCAACGCTCTTCGTTGATTTCCTGTGCAGAGCGTACGTGAATGCAGCGCAAGTGATCTAATCTTGAATGCTTTCTCGGTTGCCAAGCAAAAAATGAGCGCACTGCAAAGATCGAACACGAGTAACTTCTCTTTCACTACATTTTCTGAAAGTCTTCTAATTACTCCGCCGCAACATTCATGTTAAACATACCCTCAAAGTTTTCTGAGTCCTTGCTCCGCCAAACATCTTATACTTTTGTCTGCCTTTTAGCTACGATCAAGTGGAGTATCTGTTTTCATCAGTTGAACTTATGATATCTGCTTTCCACGGGGCGAGCCCCCTCCCGGCGTCTGATTTTATGCATTCCTCATCTTCCCGAACGTCCATAATACAGGCTCTTGCCCACGAAGACGCCGCCTCTCGTTTCTAATTTTCTGCCCATCTACAGTCTAATTTATGGCTGACCTACATCTGTTGATTGCTCTGAGAAGCGAGAATGAATAACGCAGAGATCAGACATAGGAACTATCTCTCAGTATATTTATTGACAAGATTCGACAGACACAACGCAAAAATAAAAAGAGGAAGAGTCTTTCTATTAGAGAACCTTGTATCGTGAACACATATCATTTAGAAACAATATCATTAGACATAAAATGTTTACATCGCCGCAATATTCAGCTATTACAAGATCATCTATCTTCAGATCCCAGTAGCTATGCGTTTAACCTTCTGTGTCCTCTAAACCGAGGGCTCCTCCACTTCCATGATTGGCGGACAACTTCTGCGGAAGTAGTCTCTTGCATGCCTGTACTTAAGTTTGAGTGTGAGAAGAGAAATTTCAGCCCGGAGCAATTGGTTTTGGACGGGGTCCGCAAACTTCTGACTTACGGACTGAGAGCTTACGGCAGCTTCCTCCCGAAGCATGAAATACGTGCACTTGTCGATCTCCTTGTTTGCGTCGTTCTGACGAGTAAGCTTTGTGTTAGAGATTTGCAGCTTCGAGACCAGCGTGTCATGTTGCGGAGTATGGTTAACTCCTTTGAATGCTTCATACTTGTCTACGGAGATAGCTGCAGTAGATTGAACGAAGCTCCTTCGTTCCCTTTCTTTATCTACTTAGCTCTTATGATGGATGATATACTTCTCCCGACTCGTGGATTGACTGTTCATAAATAGAGAGACAGTGTGTTTGACGGTTTAAGAAATAGAGAGACTTCGTTTCTTCATTCTATTGGGGACCGGAAACTTGAACATTAAGCTGGCCCAGTTTTGCAAAACATACCGCAGGTGACTGTGATATTTGAGAACTGCGTTTTTTATTTCTTGCTCTCGAAAAGAGGAACAATCTTCATATTTACCACAGCAAGTGTAAGACCTCGAAGACTGTGCGGGATATACCCAAGATCTTGTACTAGGATAGCGCAACACACGATTAAAGTTTGGAACATAAAGTACACTACCGAGAAACAAACCCAAAACACCTCTTGACAAGATGGGCATACATGATACACCCTTACGAACACCAACTATACATTACCTTTGGTACGGACTCCCTTGATGTGTAGTCGGAGCTTGAGACACAAATCTATTAAGGAAGAGTGCAAATGCTACAAAATCACTAGATTGATGGACATGATCGTGCAATCTATGAGGGAAGCCTGAGTCTCTCTCTCTAGAGACACACACTTGTGGGAAGCCATTGTCTAGGTATCTACGCTAGGAGCAAGCACCATGCACAAGCAAAGAGTGTTTGTGATGTGTACGTTTGCATGCATAGTTGCCTTTGTCCAATTATTCCATTGTGTGAGGGCCACGTGTAGTTCAATAGAATATCATTGTGTTAGGTATTTGTTGAATGTCGATAGAATATCATTGTGAATGAGTTCATCAGCTTTGAATGTCAACAATTGATCTTGGGTGCCTAATTTTGGCATCAGGCACTCGTCCTAAATATCTATGTTATTAATGATGTATCTCCACTCCATGAGGTAGCCACCAAGAGTGTATGAGACACTAGTCACCCAAAAATATAAACTTTTTAGAATACAAAGGATCACATCCTTTTTAGAATACAAAGGATTACATCCTTGCCTCTAATAATTCCAAAGAAGTTTGGGATACACTAGCAAGTCTATATGAATATAAAACTCCTTCAAAGATCTATGCTTTAAGGACCAAGTTTCACAATGTTTGTAATCATGCCCAAGACATCATCACAACGTTGATAGCCCAATTTGACAAATACCAAAGAAGGTTATCCCTTTCTTGAAAAAAGATCTCAAGTGAAGACATCCCCATTGGATTGCTAAACAAACGTCCTAGGAACTATGAAACATTTATGACCACTTTGTACAATAGGGGTCAAGAAATTACTTGGAAAGAGGTGAGAAGACTTTTAGTTCTCCATGCCTCTAGACAAAAGACTCAAGCTACTTTAGAAATGGCTATGAAGGCCAAACCTACTTTCCACAAGACTAAGAATCAAAGAGGCACTTAAGAGTTTGAGGACAAAGGCAAGAAGAATTCTACTTGTAATTTTTGTTGAAAACCTAGACACACAATAAAGTATTGCTTCAAGAATAAGAACAATGATAATGAAGCGGCATAAGTGGAATTGAACTGCCAAGCATGTGCTAAGCAATGGATAGTCTTTCTTCTAGATTAAGGTTGAAACACGTCCTATAGTTCAACTAAAGTGATCTTAGGCTTTTTGGAGATCCCAAAAAGTATAGAATATTGTCTTAGAGGTTCACTCTTCAAGAACATACATAAATTTTATATTAAGGTGACTATGGTAGCCAATTGTTGTTTAGAATATGAGAATGGATCTCCCTTTTGTATCTACAAGGCACTCCATTTTCATTAAATTTCTTTTTTATATTATATCATTTTGTATTTGGGTACCTATCATTTGTTTCTATCTATGTATTCATTCTCCTTCAAGGGGAATAATCCCAAATATGATATACTTTTGAGAGCTCCCCCTCCCGAACACTATATAAGGAGGGCACCTCGCCCATTCCTACTTGGTTACAAGCTTGAGAAGCCTACTCCGTGCTCTTGGAAAAATCACTCTAGTCCATGTGAGATTTCCAACTTCATGTTTTTCTTAATTAGGAGTTTCACACTCGTTCATTTGGTGAGTACACTCTTCTTTTCATATTGCTTTTGCATGTGTACTCTCTACTTGGTATTTGAGGAATTAGTGGAGGTCTTCATGGTGCATTTGGTGGTCATTCTGGTGTTGATGGTGTTAAACTCTTGGTGATTTTATTTTTTGCTCATAATTGAGAGATGCTTTTTCCATCCATTCTATGCTTGTTAGGATTGATTTTGCCCATTCTCCCACCCTCCCACCTTCTACTTCTCCATTTTCCCACCATTTCTCTACCACACATTCCCATCCTCCTCACACATGAGTAGTCTCGCAACACATGAGTAGCCACCAAGGGAATAATCGCACTTATGATGTACTTTGGAGAGCGCCCTCCGACTCTATATAAGGAGGGTGTCTCCCCCATTCCTACTTGGCTAGAGCCTTGAGGAGCCTACTCCATGCTCTTCGAAAACTCACTCTAGTCTATGTGAGAGTTCCCATTTCATCATCTACTCACTTTTGAGTCTCAAACTCTTTCATTTTGTGAGTACTCTCTTCTTCTCATCTTGCTTTCACATGTATACTATCAACATGGTATGATACCACTAAGTGGAGGTCTTGGTGGTGCATTTACTAGTCAGTTTGGTGGTGGTTGTGCTTGAGACTTGGTGCTTCTTGTTTCCTCTTGATTGAGAGAGGCTTTTACCATCGATTCTATGGTCTTTGGGATTAATTTTTCCCATTTTTCCACCCTCCCATGTTTCTAATTCCTCTGTTACCACACTTTCCTACCTTTCTAAACTAGTTCCAAGTAGATTTGGAGTTACTTTATGATCTCCATATGTGCTTGATGGCATTTATTGTACATCTTATCCTTTTGAAGTGTTTATAAAGACTCTTTCCCTTTCATTTTAATGGCAAGATTTATGCATACTTTGTTCAACGTTGAAGGATTTCTGGTTATTATATATCTCTTAAGTCCTCTATGGTTATATTTCTCCTTGCATGTGCTTCCAAAGCACCTAAACACGAGCATCTACTCACATCCCTACTAAAGGGTAGAGTGTTCTCAATTTGACATCATGTGAGTATCGATGTGTCAGAATAAAACCAATCTTCCTTAAGCATTGTTTAGACCCTACACCTCCATTGGATATCTGCATTGATCCATACAATATGTTTGGAGGAAAAGAGTACCCATAGTGATGCATAAATCTAAAGTTTACAGTTGTAGGCATGTCATATATTTTGTCGGCATGCAAGTCTTCATCATCATCTAGAATTTGCAATGCATATCTTCTATATTGGCACTGAACTCTCCATCTAGAGACATGAGCACATCTCTTGACCTTGAGTTTTGCCAGGTCACAAGCACACGCTTTGAAACCAAGAACGAAGCTTGCCTAAATTGCAAATTGAATGCAACAAAAGACACAGTTCATTAGAGGGTTGAAATGGAGGGATGTACATGCTTGAAATTGAATCATCGTTGTTCATCTACATCCCTTTCAGTTATGGATGTAGTGCTTTCTAAAATACCCTTTGGGAAACAAAAGCCATGGGAACTCATAGAGAAATATCTCTCTTCGCTTGAATTTCAGTGTTGTCATCTCTACACACAAGCCTCTACAGCATCGAATGCTCCCTACTATAGCCCAAAAGTCATGCATTATCAGCAAATAATTTCTCGATCATGGTGTTGCTACAATCCCTTCTTTTAATATCCATGGTAGTGCTGATTCTATCGTTATGAATTTAATTTATGTCTATATATCTTACTCCCACAAATGGCATTCTTCAACCATGATGATATCATTGATGTTTCCATAAGCCTTCATTACTACCTCATGTGATAATGTTTTCATATCATTCACATTCACAATAAGTTCACTCCTTCAAAGGTACATTTTCATGCAATTGGTTTTACATGGAACATGCTCATTTTTTGTTTAGTGATGGGACACATGACTAGCCACACATGTCTATGTTATTTCTTATAAATTGAGCTTAGCTCCTTTTTCAACTAGGGCCCATGTTATCACTTATGGAATGATTGGACTATTGGAGTTTGTAGAGCAGGTGATCTTGCTAGCATTTGATTGACTCCACTTTGTGATCTTGGAAGATTCTTTTTCTAGAGTTGTTAAAGCATGAGCTTAGGGGGAGGTTCTTGGGACCTTGGGGGGGTTGGGGGGTCTTCGGCCACCCTCAAAAATCCTTGCCCTAGAGGCTCATAAGCACTCCCAAGGCCATGTTCTCATTATGGCAACATCATGGACATGTAAAGAGCAATTAATCAGGAAGATGAAATTAGGACTTCACACATGGGAAAAGACATTTAAAGCAAAGGCTCTAGGCACAAGCGAAGGGTAGGAAGTGGATGCAAGATAAGCACATGCGGTGATCCTTAGACACAAGAGTCAATAAATTCCTTATCGTACTCTATAGGAAAGCTTTGGCCACTTTTTCTCGTGAAGCGACCCCTTCGCCCATATGACCCTCTTTGAGAAGTCACAATTCCTACTTAAGTAATCACTTTTCTCTTTATTTACCTCAAAGCATGGAAAAGAAGAACCTTGATTTTAGGAAGTGATTGAATTAACTTTGTGTCAAAAGTGGGTGACACCTTAATTTATGAAGCATGCATGTACATTCTTGCAAAAAGGGCGATGCCCATCCTTGCATCACATAGAGGATGAGACGACACATTATTTTTAGAAATGCTACTACTTGTGATTGAGGGAAGAGCTTGGCTAACACCCTTTAAGGGAATAGATACTATTAGAGAACCTCCTCATCTCAAGTAAATTGGGTGGGGACCATTGTTGTGAAAATATCACATAAGGGAATCCTCATTTTCGCCACATTATATTTTCATTGATGACATGATTTGGGCGACCACTTGGAGGGGTGCACCACATGGAGACGACACCAAGGAAAAATATAAGGGCGAATATTAGCCCAATGGCAAATTTAGAGGGAAAAAATAATAATAGCTATTTTTCTATGGTTTCAATCTGGAAAGACAAGCCCAATTTACTATTTCTTATTGAGAAACAGATGCAAAAATTTTGCCCTAAATCACACACTCAGATTCAGGGCTTCCATGGAACATTCACTTTCTGCCAACATCTCTGCTTGGATTAGATATCTACTTTTGCCCTACTTAAGAGAACGATGGAAACATTCCCTCTCATGCAAGCGAAGTTGCATTCAAATGTGGAATCGGAGCGTGGATTGAGATGTCTTCTATCCTCTTACAGTTATACACTTCACACTCTACAGTGAATCATTGCTTCTTGAATTTTTCTGCTTATGTAGAAAACTGAGATTACATTGCCACATATTATCGATTATAACTATTCACAGAGAGAGAGAGAGAGATGATCACGTGTGAGTTGGGAGCTCGATTAATGAGGTAAGAAATTTCGTATCCCTGGAGCTTGAGAATGGTCTGCTGGTTTCTAGGATGCCTTATCTATTCTCTGAGTTTTGTGGAAATAGAAGTAAAGATTTGGTGGTTATTTAGATGTCTGAAGGGCCAGGATGTAGTAGTGAATCGGTTTTTTCTTTGAGAAGGATCCATATAAGATAATTGGCAAATTGACTCTCCTTTTGAATGATATGGATGGGATAAGGTGAGCGAATTCAAGAATACAGTAATATCTCTCCTCCATATGGAAGGCTTCTTACTTATGATTGTAGTTACTTTCTTTCATCCAAACATAATAAGGTTTATAACAAGGATTGATTCTACTTTTCAACATTACACATATCCAATATCATCTTTGTGGACCAACCAATGGGCACTAGCTTTATTTATTCTTCTGATGATTGCAATATTCCTCATGATGGGCAAGGAGTGAGCCACAATATGTTTGAACTTTTGGAGGTATGGATTTTCCATCTTCTAAATAAACCTACCAGTAGTGCAGAAAAAGTCTACAATGAGATCTTAGGAAATAGTGAATGCATATGTGATAAAGAAAAGCATTTATTTCTTTATCACTTGACATATCCAGTATATGAATGCTATAAATTCTCATATTATTCTTCTTATATGATTAAGAAGCTTAGTTGACACATTCAAGAATGTCATGGTGAGGTAGGCTCCCTATGTGATCGTTTCATACACAGATTGCTGAGTCTCTAGCATTGAGTTGTCTTGGTAGGTCGTCTTTCAATTGCACCTAGAATATGCAAAAAAATGAGTTCTTTGTGACAGGGGAGTCATATGTAGGGCACTACATTCTTGTAGTGATGAGCCACATTCATCAAGCCAACAAGCAACATGAGGTTGTCCCAATCAATATGAAGATATTCTCCTTTTCAATTCTCTTGAGTTGGTTCACATTTGATAAATTCTTCTCATGATGTCTGAGTATTCTAGTAAGTTGATAGCAACTCATAATTATCAAGCTCTGTATGATCTCTTTCTTTTTACTAGTTTTATATTTAAGTGCATAAATAGGGCTTTGGCATTGGAAATCGCCTCACAAAACCCGAGATGCAGTATGTTGCATATGTTGATTATGCCTTGCAAATGGGTCTAATCAATAAGATGGTGTACTAGATTACTAGTGATATGTTTCTGGAATATCAAGAGGGGATCCAAAATTGTGGTACAGGAAACGTTTCATTTCCCTTTTTTTTCGAGAATTCATGTTTTCTACTTGTGCTATTGAACATTAATAATACATCAATTTCTGTGGGTAGCAATGGGTGATCCTCTTGCTCTAGGGCTTATTCAGTGTGCACCTCCATATTCAATGCCATTATGTATTTTTTTTTATGATGTAAGTGTAACACTTCTGATTCTGATCCATCCAAACTGAAGTTAATTAATAGAACAAATATTATTAGTAATCACAAATAAATAAATTCTAAAATAGAAGAAAGAAAAGTACTATCCCATCTAGTCAATGTACAAGAGGAATATTTTTTAGCTTCTTGTGTACATTGTTCATTCCAAACGTTGTACATGCATGAGCCTGTTTAAGTGTTTGATAAATTCTAGATGAGAGACATATGAAACACAATAAATATTCTTTGATGATGCTTGATAAATTGGGCCATAGATATGCAGTCTTTAACGACATGCATATGCTGACTAGTTATTGATTAGCATAGAAGTTGTTTCATATATAAAAATAGGTCTATTAATGTAGGTTGAGGATTGTAGTACCTAAGCACGGCTTAATTAGTATCTAGCTTTACAGATTGATGGTCTCACTACAGACGTAATCAATATGTGGTCTTCATGATTTTCTGGGAATGTATATTTTCCTCTTTTTCATTTGACAAACCTTTTATTTTAAGCTAAGTATGATACACAATATACTCAAGTTATGCATTTGCAGCATATAAAGATGTTAACTATTTAAAGAATAAACTGCAAATAACTTCAAAGGAAATCATAGACATTGTCCAAAGCTACTGTAACCATTGATTCACATCTATAATATTAGAATTCTTCCTTCTCTATGTCATATTTGTTCCACTCTTCCGCATTAGATTTTCTTTTACCTTGTGCAATCTCTGCGTTCTTCTCTCCACTGTTATTTCTGAGTAATCAAAAGATTGTGATTGGGGATAGATTGTGATTGAGGAAACGCTACAAGTGGTATCAAAGCAGAATCAATCCGCGGGAACGATGGAAGGTCTAACACAAAAGGTTCGTGAACAAGACGAGCTTATTCAGAGGCTTCTTGGTGAATTGCGCAAAGAAGGAGGGGGAGAGCAACCAGAAGGAGCAACAAATTTGTTTGTGGAGTTGAACGATGAAATAGATGAAGGTGCGGGAACATCTAGTGTACCTCGCGAAAAACAAAAACACAATTCTGAAGATATGGAACCAGGAGAGTTTGCGCTTAACCAAGTCTTCAAGAAGGCAAAGTTCAATGATTTTGATGGCGATAAGAAGAGTGGCGAAGATCTTGAGGCATGGATTGAAGAACTAGAGGATTTCTTTGACCTTCGACAATTTAGTGAAGAGTCCAAGGAAAAAGTTGGGATCCTCCATCTGCGTGAGATCGCGAAGCTATGGTGGAAGTCATATATGCATACTCGAACGTGTTTTGGTCCTATTCTATGGAAGGAATTTAGAGAACAAGCTGAAAAACGCTATTGTTCTCCACACTACCGTATGGAGAAGAAGATGGAGTTCTACAATTTCTGACAACACGAAAGTGACAAGCATAGCTTATCTATTGATGAGTACAAAGGGAAGTTCCTATTTCTTCAAGAAGCTATTGTCCAAAGCTACTGTAACCATTGATTCACATCTATAATATCAGAATTCTTCCTTCTCTGTGTCATATTTGTTCTACTCTTCCGCATCAGATTTTCTTTTACCTTGTGCCATCTCTGCGTTCTTCTCTCCACTGTTATTTTTGAGTAATCGAAAGATTGTGATTGGGGATAGATTGTGATTGAGGAAATGCTACATAGAATTATTTTGATTCATAATATATACCTTATATCATTTAGAAAACCTAACTTTTTAGGATGAATTTTTGTTCTCGGTAGAGAGGATTATGGCCATTCAATGAAATATTGAGATTTTTAGTGGTATATGAGATACATACAAAATTCTTGGTTCAAAGACATGTAGCATATCTTTATTCTACTATATGATGGTTTTTGAGATAAAACACAAACCATTTTAGTGTTTTTATGAATGAATATCATGTAGAAGGCTGCTAAAGTGTATAACTATATAATGAGAACCCTATATTGTACTAATTTTTTTATTATAAAAATGACTTTTCTAGTTCCCAAGACTTGTCGTAAATGATTATATGACAATAAATTAACATTAGAAAAATGATTCCAATAGGAGGAAAATTCTTTCTATGGAGATATTTCTTGCTTCTCATATATAAGCTTACAGAAAAATAGTTTTTCTCAACCATATTCAATCATTTGTATATTTTGAGTTATCAAAAAAGGTTCTTTTTTAAAATATATATTTTTTATAGAGCATCTAGGTATAGAGCTTTATGGGACTTTAAGGTTATTTCAAAATTCTATTTGATTAGTATGTGTGATTTTTTTTTATTTATTAGAAAAAAGGATACTATAGTGTCCTATTTTGGTACAACACTAGTGTTAAAGGGTATTGTTAGCGGCCGCCGGATTGGAAGTGTATAACTGAATCTTGTTCGCACGAGCGGAAAGTTGTTACAGACAGTTTGTAAAAGTTATATAAATCAAGAAAAGACGCGCCAGTGACGTTCCGTGGTGGATCACCAGATTGTCTGTCTGGGTGACTGAGCGGGGCGTTACTGTAGTGTTTGTTTGCATAATTTCAAGTATTCTGAGTTTTATGTTCGCCTCTTGTCTTGTCTGCCGCCGACATTTGTTCTGTTTGTTAACTTTATAGATGTTCGAGAGATCACCAGACTGTCTGTCTGGGTGATTTGTCTGTAGCGTTACTGTGTGTCGAGTTGATTAATTCAGAGTATCTTGTCGAATTTTTGAGTATTTTGTGTGTATCTGTGTTTCGCCTTCTCTGTTGTCTGTTGGTATCCATTGCGGTTGTGAGTCTCAGTTAGTTCGCGTATCGGGTTGTCTCTTTTCTTGAAATGTTCTACAAATGTATGGCGAAGTCTGTGCAGTCGTGGTAGCTCTTCTAGTATTTGGGTTGTATTAAGTTGTCTTAGTATCGAGGTCCCGGTTCATACGGCAAAGTTTAAACAACAGTCGGATTTCTTGGGTTGCGTACTGAACCTTCAGTATGGTGTATCTGAACGCTTGGATTCTCTGTTTCTTCGGACATTGGTAGGATTGTGATACCCATTCGATAAAGGTTGACGATTGCTCTTGTTCTAGTATTTTTAGTAAGTTATGTGCAGATGCAATATAGCTTCTTAGCGTATTCGGTACACGTGGTTGAGCTAAACTGTGAACTGTAATGTCTAAGTACAACAGATTCTTGATAGAGCTCTCAGCATCAGTATATTGCTATGTGTAAGTAGTTAGTTTGGGAACTAAGTATAGGGCCTCTGTCTAACAGACCCCTTCCACTCCCAAGAACGCAAGAATCGCTTAAACGCACTTTTGACAGTTAGAATAAACAGCGTTTAACACTGGCACCATCTGTGGGAAGGTGGAAACACATCAGATTGTTGCAAACCAGTTGTGGAAACGTGACTGTAAATTTTTAATCCACAGTAATAGTACGCGATTTGTACAAAAGATGATACATGCCAGTTACTCAATCCGGTGAAACGTATCCAAAGAACCGCCAGCTTCGGGTACTTAATTTGCTAAGGAAGACTCCGGGAGGTAGAAGTACAACTAGGTCTAACCCAGTTGTCAACAAAGTAAAGAACATTAGTAGTGATTCCAGTCATATTCCGGTGGAACGTGCTACGCCTATAGTAAATTCCGGTACAATTTCGGCACAGTCTGTCGAAGATATAGTAACTCCAGAATCTAGCAGGACGCAGCTTGAAGTAAGTTTAACAACATTGGGTAAAGATTCAAATTTGTTTACGACTAGAAACACCTTAGCCAAAGAAATTAGTGAAGGAGAAAAGGCACCTTGTTTTGGTGAAGATTCGACACATTCCGGTGATATTTCGGTAATAGTTGCTAAAAGATTGCAGTTTTTCGACGACAGTTTACCATTTCTTAGTGAATCTTCAGCCCAGTCATCGGTATTGGGAGTAAGCTTCCTTACATTTGACATCAAGAAGGAAGATAGCTTGTTCGAAACCGAGATTCGAAACATACTGAACAAGATTATCGAACCGAAAAGTGTACAGGCCAACGATACAGATTCTGATAGTTCAGATATTCAGCCCCGGTATATAGAAGATAGTCACAATACAACCATCAGAGCCATGAACGGGCAACAACAATAGCAGCAACAACAACAACTATGCCCACCAAGGTCGACTCCAACAGGAGTAACGTACACCAAATTTGGTGGATTCCCAGGAGATGACCCAGATGCTCATGTACGCACATTTGAGATAAGTTACGCAGTGCTCAACCATCCACCTGATCCGGCGTATAAGGCTATTGTTTTCCAATCGACATTAGTTAACGAAGCAACTAGATGGCTTACAGAATATGATATTAACCATTTCGGCACCTATGAAGCAGTAAGGGATGCCTTTTTGTAGAGATTCAGGCTAAAGAGGAATCCAGCCGAGATTTTTGACTACCTGCAAAACAATAGACAGAAGATAAATCAAACAGTACAGGAATACGCCACTCTATTCAAGACTCATTTGAGGCAGTTATCACAAGCACATACCAACCTACCGGATGATGTTATTACTCAATGGTTTATCAATGGATTGACTCTGCAACTTAAACAGATTATGATCATACGCTCTGTAGGAGCTATGATGCTAGATGCAGTGATTGCAATGGCTTTGCAGCTGGAAAACAAGGTTGGAGGATTTACAGAAGATCTGGAGCGGTTAAAAGAAAATAGAAATATCACCAAAGACCTGACCAGACAGATTTTACTGCACTACATGCAAGAATTCAGGCCATACTAGTGCCAGTTGTGCACTTAGTCAGTTGTTTTGTGCGATCTGCAACACTACCGGACACACCACCGAAAACTGTGCATATAACGCATAAGTATAGGGACCAGCAATTGTCAATGCAATTATACAGGAACCACGGCAGCCAGCCAATCACTATGTACCTCCGCAATCTCTGAACTTGCAAACATGGGCCAACTATTAATTCAATTATCACAGCAATTGCCAATCCAAATGAGACAAGTCACCGATAATATTGGGAATGAGCTACAACATAAGGTGGACGTCCTAGAAGCAGATATCAAGCCTCTACAAGAAGAAATAGATGCGGTCAAAGCACAAAACCATCACTTGCACGCCCAAATTACCCACCTCCAAGCCCAGCTTGCAGAAAAACAAAAAATTGCAGATCAAAGAGATACCGCACTGGAAGATCTCAACCAAAAGGACAAATTACTAAGCGAAGCACAGGCCGAAATCAGTCAGTTGAAGATCGATCTAAACGATAAAGAAGATGCCAGAGTAGCACTAGGTAATCTATTAGAAGAGACCAGAGTTAAACTTGATGAAGTGGTGCAACAAAACCAAGAGCAGCAGAGGCAAGCTAAGCTAAGAGAAGAAGAACTTCAAAGAACAAAAGAAAATTACTCAGATGTCAACATGCTCAAACACTATTTGACCAAGGAAGCTCAAACACAGAAGTTAATATCAGATCTCCGAACGAAAAGGAGTCATACTCCAGAACCGTAAATTTTCAGATTCAAGAAATCGAAAGAAGGGAGAATCAGCTAGAAAATCAGAAGGAAAGAGTAAACAAGATGGAGCAACAAGTTGCAGATATGAAGGTATCCAGAGATGCGGTGCTCGCAGACGAATTTTATTTGTAGGAAGCCTTTCTATAGACACAAGCAAAAATTTTTCTCACTGAATCCATAGCCTTAAGTTCTGTAAGAATAGATGCACAGCTAATAGAACCGGACACCCTCAAACAATTGTTAGAAACACTAAAGAAAAGATCGCCCGCACCTTTAGATTAGCTAGAAATATGTACTTAGAAGGCATTATAGATGAGCAGTAGTTTTGTAAAACCTGCGGATTCGAGTCCACCGTGTGTGCCAGAGTGTTAGCGGCCGCCGAATTGGAAGTGTATAATTGAATCTTGTTCGCACGAGCGAAAAGTTGTTATAGACAGTTTGTAAAAGTTATATAAATCAAGAAAAGACACGCCAGTGACGTTCCGTAGTGGATCACCAGACTGTCTGTCTGGGTGACTGAGCGGGGCGTTACTGTAGTGTTTGTTTGCATAATTTCAAGTATTCTGAGTTTTATGTTCGCCTCTTGTCTTGTCTGCCGTCGACATCTGTTCTGTTTGTTAACTATATAGACGTTCGAGAGATCACCAGACTGTCTGTCTGGGTGATTTGTCTGTAGCGTTACTGTGTGTCGAGTTGATTAATTCAGAGTATCTTGTCGACTTTCTGAGTATTCTGTAAGTATCTGTGTTTCGCCTTGTGTGTTGTCTGTTGGTATCCATTACGGTTGTGAGTCTCAGTTAGTTCGCGTATCGGGTTGTCTCTTTTCTTGAAATGTTCTGCAAATGTATGGCGAAGTCTGTGTAGTCATGGTAGCTCTTCTGGTATTCGGGTTGTATTAAGTTGTCCTAGTATCGAGGTCCGGGTTCATACGGCAAAGTTTAAATGACAATCGGATTTCTTGGGTTGCGTACTGAACCTTCGGTACGGTGTATCTGAACGCTTGGATTCTGTGTGTCTTCGGACATTGGTAGGATTGTGGTACCCATTCGGTAAAGGTTGACGATTGCTCTTGTTCTGGTATTTTTAGTAAGCTATGTGCAGATGCAATATAGCTTCTTAGCGTATTTGGTACACGTGGTTGAGCTAAACTATGAACTGTAATGTCTAAGTACAATAGATTCTTGATAGAGCTCTCAGCATCAGTATATTGTTGTGTGTAAGTAGTTAGTTTGGGAACTAAGTATAGGGCCTCTGTCTAAAAGACCCCTTCCACTCCCAAGAACCCAAGAATCGCTTAAACGCAATTCTGATAGTTAGAATAAACAGCGTTTAACAGTATACTTCCCTGAGGAGAACCTCCCTTGAGTAGGCAAAGTACTATAAGTAAATATTTCATGATCCTGCTAAAAGTAGGTACCCCAGTACCTTCTCTATAGTTTGACACGCCCGGTGCAACACTTGCATTTCTGTGAGAGGCCCTAAGCATAGTAAATAGTCCTTTTCCATTATTTTCTTCCCTATTGCATCTTGGAGTAGGTACTTGGAAGTAGGTACATGACCAATACGCGAGTAGATAAGGAGTCTCTTCATGTACAAAGGAGCCTTAAAAAGTCAGCTATATCTTCGACTAGTGAACCAACATCCCCCATACCTCCTTTGAATTTATGCATTGATTTGGGTGCCACTCCACTGTCGAAAGAAAGGCATAGGAGAACATTAGACTTCTCCTTAGATACATCAGAGGAAACACTAGTGCAAATGGAGTATCTCTCTCATTTACTCTCCAGACTCAATATCTTCCCTACCTTCAAGGGACAAGCTTATGAGGATGCTGATGATCATGTGAGGACATTCATCTCCTTATGCCATGGACGAGGTTTGCAGAATAGAGAGGATGCAATGGTGGTACTCTTCCCATACATCGGAAGGCCTTGCTGACAAATGGTACAGTCAATATGCAGATTGCCATTTTGCTACATGGGAGGCTCTGAAGACGGCGTTCTCATATACATTTCAACCAAATGACTCCTCAGAAAGAGCTCTACATCAGCTAGAGAACCTAAGGCTAAGATCAGGTGAATCCTTTCATGAAGTTCACACTAAGACTCCACATGCTCCAAGTGATTTGTTGGTTAAAATGTGGATAGGAAAAGCTCTACCCAGGTCATCTCAGTAGAAGCTATGTGAGTCTCTTAGATTGGATGCAACCCTTAATGATTTTGTTGGAGCGGCATCACACATTGAAGAAGCTAGGTAACATTTTGAAGGGGAAATACAACCAAATTATGCAACAGAACTAGACCCTATTGGGCAACTGAGGAAAGAACTGGAGGCATTGAGAATGCAACAAAATCACCAAGAAGAGAAGGTCTTGTGAGCGCCGCGTAGCACAGATGATAAAGTAGCCCAACTTCACCGTGAGTTAGAAGATTTGTGGACCACTCAGGATATAAGAGGGCAGATTTGGTGTACAATATATAACAACAATGGACATTCCAATGCTAATTTTCCTAATAGGGTAAGTTGTCAATTTTGAGGAAAGGACGGCTATGAAGCTAGAGAGTGTTACTACCTCAAGGGTACACAGCAACGAGGTAACCCTCAAGCTCTGGATTCATATTATGCTAATACTTCAAATGCACCTAATAGAGAGGAGAATCATACAACAAAGCCTAGATATAATAGGTCATTGATGTGTTATCGTTGTGGTGAGTATGGCCATATGAAAAATAGGTTTTCCCTTCAAGAAGATGCACCTCCTTGTCAGCATTGTCTAGAGGCCATTGATCTCTATACCAAAGATTGCCCAAGAAGCCGCCCTGCTCCAATTCACATGATTGCAGTCTCCCCATAAGTAGAAGGTATGACCACTCAGTCTTATGTTGTTTCATCTTCTTCAATACCCATGATGACTAGAGCTAGACAAGCTGCAGAAACTTGTAGAGAGGAACTACAAGGACTCCACGATAGGGAGGAGGAAAAGAAGATGGGATGGAAGGGCCAAGTAGATATTCAAGGAGCTTATGAAAGGATGGCTACTTCACTAAGAGACCAACCAACAAGTCTGCAAGAAGACACACATGTGGTAAACATTGAGCACATCTTGAAAGGTATTCATCACAAGGTTATTATGTACAAACTCATAAAGATGGATTCAAAAATAAGAAGTAAATTATTAAAGATTGTACACTCTGCTTACTTGAGCCAACCAACTAGCATAGATGGTTTCATGGTTGATTTCCCCCCTGCACCCCTGGCAGACTACCAAAGCTCAAGGTTATCTGTTGTTATAAAGAATGAAGCTCTCACAGGCGTGATTATGGATGGAGGCTCTAGCATTAATTTGATACCACATTTCACAATGAGGAAACTAAATTTGAACCCCACCAAGATGGCACCATTCACAGTTACCCTAGCAGATCAACATCCAATTGCACCAATTGGCATTATTGAAAAGGTACAGATGATCGTACAGGGTTGCCACTTTTTTCTAGATTTTGTGGTTATTGCACTTTTAAGAGACTTCTTACCATTTACTCTTGGGGAAACCTTGGCTAAGGCAAGCAAAAGCTTTGCAAGATTGGGGGAAAAACAAACTGTGGATCTCAACAAACACCAATAGCCAACTGCAATTACATTTGTAAGAGGGATTCAACTCAGGGAAAACTACTGGGTATACTATGGACACTCAGGTAATGCCCTCTTTACCCCAAGAAGATGATGCATTATTGAATTGGATGATGGAAAGTACAAAGTGTTGCACGGTGGAAATCAATGAAATAGAGGAAGAAGTTGTAGAGGAAGGAGTTGCAGAAAAGGACCATGAAGTTCATAAGGAATTAGAGAATGAGAGTTTGCACTTGAGTACAAACATTGAAGGGGCAACTACTATAGAAGTATTAGGGAAGGAAAGTTATGAGCCAGAATGTAGAGAAGATCTCCCCTTTTCAGATATACCTCAAGGATGGACCAGAGAACATATTGCATAATATAAGCTAAATTTCACTCCTGTATAGAGTGGAGATGATTTATCAAGTAAGACTAGTCCTGAAACACTGGTTCAAGAAGTAAATCTAGGGGATGAAGAGAACCCTCAAGTAGTCCACTTGGCCTCTTGGTTATGGCATTAGCCCCCTTTACTACAGAAGTTAACTTCATTACTTTTTCTGCTTACAAAAATGTCTTCGCATGGTCCTACAAAGATCTGATAGGGACACCACAGGAGCTTGGATTACATCGGATACCCTTACTTGAGGGAGCCGTGCCTAAAAGAAGTAGGCCATATGGACTCAATCCAAAGTATGCAGAGGCGGTAAAGTTGGAAATTACAAAACTAGAAGAAGCAGGTATAATTGTTCCAGTAGAACATTCCAGGTGGCTTTCTTCTATGGTTATTATACCCAAGAAAAATAGTGGAGAAATAAGAGTCTACGTTGATTTTCGTGCCTTGAATAATGTGACTATTCAAGATGCATTTCCTCAGCCCTTCAGAGAGCAAGTACTTGAGGAAGTAGCCGGTCACACATTTTATAGCTTCCTGGATGGTTTTAGTGGCTACAAGTAGATAGTGATCCATCCTGATGATAGGGATGAAACAGCCTTCATTACTCCATCGGGCACTTATGTTTATACCCACATGGCTTTTGGCTTGAAGAATGCACTAGCTTCATTTAATAGAACAATGTATCTAATATTGGGAAAGTGGTTGACAACCTTTCTACGCATTTTCATGGATGACTTTCAGTGTTTTCAGGCACAGATAGAAGAGCGACGGTTAAGGACTTCCATGATCATTTGGAAAATCTAAAAGAGAACTTTGAGCAATGTCTCAAAATAGGTTTGAAATTAAATCCTGCTAAATGTCACTTTTTGGTCACCAAGGGCACTCTTCTTGGTCACATAGTATCTGCTGATGGGATAATGGTTGACCCTGCAAAGGTTACTACTATTCTCTCCATGCATATTCCACAAACCCCAAAGGAAGTGCAAAGCTTTTTGGGCCATGCAGGATACCATAGAAGATTTATACGAATGTATTCAGAAATAGCTTAGCCCTTATCAAGGCTTATGAGTAAAAAGGTCCCTTTCTCATGGAGTCCTGAAGCTGAGAAAACATTTTGTGAAGTAAAATTGAGGTTATGTACTGCTCCACTTTAAAGTGTTCCTAAGTGGTCATTGGAGTTTCATGTGCATACAGATGCGAGTCTTCATGCTATTGGTGCAGTTTTAGCTCAACCATCATCACACAAAGTTGATAGACCTATCTGCTATGCTAGCACACTACTTACGAAGCCAGAAAGGAACTATAGTATGACCGAAAGGGGAGGTTTGGCTATTGTATTTTCTCTTCAAAAGTTTCGGAATTACCTTCTCGGTGTATATTTTATAGTCATATCTGACCATCAGGCCTTGAAGTACTTGATAAACAAACCTATGGTGGCTGGAAGGGTTTGGAGATGGTTACTCCTATTTCAAGAATTCAACTTTGATATTCATATTAAGCCAGGAAGAGAGCACTACATGGCAGATCAAGTATCCAAGACCGCAATGAGCGAGAAGGCAACAGGTATTAATGATGAATTGGTGGATAGTAATCTCTTCCTAGTAGCACCTCAGACTTATTGGTATGATGGAATTCTCCATTTTCTCACTACTGGAAAACTCCCAAAAAATTTGACACCTATAGAAAAGAGAAGATTATTCCATAAAACAAAAGTGTACTCACTCATAAATGGGAATTTATATAGATATTGTCAAGATGATATCTTGAGAAAGTGTGTTTATCTAGAGGAGGTAAACCTTTTGCTTGAGGCAGCACACAGTGAAGGGCATCTAAAAGGGGAAGATTTGGCTCAAAGAATCATCCACAAAGGACTATGGTGGCCTCATATCTACAAGGATGCGATCAAGTTTGCTAAAGAATGCAACATTTGCTAGAGATGTGCTTCTACACCAACTAGATTCAATTTCCCATGATTAGTCATATCTACAGGATCGCTTGCATTCGAACGATCAGGTCTTGATTTCATAGGACCAATTAGTCCAACTGGTCAACTTGGGGGTAAGAAGTATATTTTGATGGCCACATGTTATGCAACTAAATGGATTGAGGCTAATGCTCCTATGGATTGCACAGCTTTAACAATAGCTAAGTTTTTGTTTAAACGTATTTTCTCAAGATTTGGTTGCCCACTGGAAATCACTAGTGATAGAGGCACACATTTTGTAAATGAATTGCTCCAATTTATATTTGACAGGTACAAGGTTTTTTATAAAAAGTCTTGTGCTTACTATCCAAGGGCAAATGGCCAAGCACAAAGCTCCAATAAGATTTTGATTGGGTTGCTGCACAAATTATCTTTTGATCTTCAAAGTTTTTGGCCACAAGCATTGATTGGTGCAATTTGGGCTTTCTGAACGACAAGAAGGGGAACCATTGGCAAGATTCCATTTCGCTTAGTATATGGAAAAGAGGCATTATCACCATTCAAATTTATTATCAAAAAAGAAATTGGAGCCAAAACCATTGGAATTGAACCTCCAATTAGGAGACTCGTGGCATTAGAAGAATACAGAGAAGGGGCAATGCAAAAACTTCAGGTAACACACGAAGAGCACAAGAGACTGCACGACAGGTATCTTAGGTCCTGAAGTACAGGAAGGATCCTTGGTTTTCGTGCATCAGATCCCCCTAGTTTCAACGAAATTGGCGCCCAAATGGATAGGACCATATAGGGTGCTAAAGGTATTACCACATGGAGCAGTCTATGTGGACGATTTCCCGGTAAGAGGATACCCCTGGTCAATATCTCCACGGTGAATAATTACCTGAATTAATTCAAATGGGAATCACTTCATTCACTGTATATACCATATTTCATGTAGTGTTTGTAGTTTATTTTGGTCTCATTGAAATAAGCAAATAAGGAGGAGTTTCATCGGGACGGTGCAAAGACTTGATGTGGGGGTTTGTATCCGGGCGTCTCTCTCTCTCTCTCTCTCTCTCTCTCTCTCTCTCTCTCCATGGTGCTCCCACCATCCCCTCCTACTCCCGCCCACAAGCCCCCCAGCCCACCCTCCCCCCCCCCACCCCCTCATACTCCCCCCCACAACCCCCACAGCCCACCCCCCCTGCCACCCCCTCATACTCCCCCCCGTAGCCCCCACAGCCCACCCCCCCGCCACCCCCTCATACTCCCACCCGCAGTGCTCGTAGCCCACCCCCCCCTCTGCCACTCCCTCATACTCCCACCTGTAGCCTCCACAGCCCAACCCCCCCTGCCACCCCCTCATACTCCCCCCTCGCAGCCCCCACAGCCCACCCCCTCATACTCGCATTCACAGCCCTCATAGCCCACCCCCCACCACCCCCTCATACTCCCTCCCCCGTAGCCCCCACAGCCCATCCCCCCCGCCAACCGCTCATACTCCTGCCCACAACCCACCGCCTGCCACATTCTCTCTTTCTTCATCCAGTTGTCTCGATTTTTCCATCGTGTACGAGCTACAAACTTCACACTTACAAGCATGCAAAGAACTTGAAAAGAGCATTGATAAAAGGGCAGCTAGAAGAGACGAAAAGATGAAAGGGAAAGGGAAGAGGACTTCTTCAGTCTCTGCATCTGGATTTTGATGAGCCCTCCCCATCGCCACTCCACACAAGAAAGGTACCTTTAGCTGCCTTCGGAGGAGTTTGTTGCTCAGTCCGAGAGGACCTGCATTTCTTCTCCTAACCAACCGCAGATATGGCATCCTTCCTATGAACTCTAAGCTTCGAGATGGGATATCAACAGAGAATTTAGAAGGCGACAACAAGAGCATAAATGAACCTTTGCATAAACATACGCAATAGTGTGGGACATCGCTCACCTTTTAGTGGAGCTTGAGGATAAAGCCCGCGATTGAAGGAGGGGATGAGAAGACCAACCTTTCCCCCCATCTTGCTATCTCTCCATTCCACTCCACCCTTCCCCAACTCCAACCTCTCTCCACTCCACTCTCCCCCAACTCCACTCCACCTTCCCTCACCTCCCAGCACTCCCCACTCCACCCTCCACTCCACCCTCCCTCACCTCCCACCACTCCCCACTCCACCCACAACAACCTCAACTCCACCCTCCACTCCACCTACCCTCAACTCCCACCACTCCCCACTCCACCCACACTCCACTCCAACTAGGGCAACCTCAACTCCACCCTCCACTCCACCCTCCCTCAACTCCCACCAATCCCCACTCCACCCACACTCCACTCCACCCCTGACAACCTCAGCTCCACCCTCCACGCCACCCTCCCTCAACTCCCACCACTCCCTACTCCACCCACACACCACTCCACCCACGGCAACCCCAACTCCACCCTCTCCGAACTCCACCCACCCTCAACTCCACCCTCCCTCAACTCCCACCACTCCCCACTCCACCCACACTCCACTCGTTCCACGGCAACCCCAACTCCACCCTCTCCCAACTCCACCCACCCTCAACTCCACCCTCCCTCAACTCCCACCACTCCCCACTCCACCCACACTCCACTCCACCCACGGCAACCCCAAGTCCACCCTCCCCTCCACCCTCCCTCAACTCCACCCAACCTCCACACCACCCACCCTCCACCCCACCCTCTCCCAACTCCACCCACCCTCAACTCCACCCTTCATTCCACCCTCCCTCAGCCCCACCACTCCCCACTCCATCGACACTCCACTCCACCCACACCCAAACTCCACCCTTCACTCCACTCAAACTCTACCCACCCACCACTCCACCCAAACTCCACCCACCCACCACTCCACCCACCCTCCACTCCACCCTCCCTCCACTCCACCCTCCCTCCGTCTCCCTCCCTATTTGTCTCTATTTTTTTCTTCTTCTTCTTCTCTCTCTCCCCCTTTTCCCACAATCATTGAGGACAAAGCTTATGATTTTTTACTATTTAGTGATGATGTGGAAGAAGACGAGTTATGACAAGAATGAATGGGGTTATTGGCTTATATGATAGTAAAGGTGGAAAGATTGAGAGATCTTTTTTTATTCTATGGGTGGTGGTGCATGGCTGTTCTAAGCGGATAAATGCAAAAGTGCTAAAACTGTAAGTGGATAAATGATTGTTGCCGCTAACCCTTCGTGACGACTGCCTATTTTTGAGGATCTAATTCAAAACTAGAGGCGAGTACCATATTTGATCTAGCCCTCCAATTTTGGGTCAATCAATCGGTGCATATTCAGTGAACGTGGGAAATTGGCAAGTCCCTCTAGGCCTATTGGAGCCTATAAAAGCAATGGACTAGTGCTCATTGGATACACATATACACATAGACACACATACGGGGCTTCTTCGGGCATCTCTTTTTGACCTCTCTTTGCATTCAATGGCTACAAGCCTTCTGTAGGAAGTCACTCTATGGTGAGGATACAGAGCGTAGGCTTAGTAGTGGAGGGCTAATAGCACTAGAGTGTGAAGAAGTGGCTTGGTTTTGTCATTCAGTGTGAGTTAGTGATATTTCTGTGCTCTTTCCCTTAGAGCAAGTCTTCACATCTTTGTACTGATCAGTGCAAGTCTGCATTTAGTTGTGCTCATTGTTTTAGAGGAATCTCTTCTATTGATTTTATTTGGTTCTGGATTGACATGTTAGCACAGAGCATCAACTTTTGTAGCATTTCTTTTGCCTACATTGTAATCTTCTGTTCGAACTAAGGAGTGGTTTCATCCTTCACTATTGTCATTTAATCTTCTCTTTGAGTATTTACAGTACTGTGCAACTATTGCGATCTGCCTTCTCACAAAAATGTTAAAGGGTATACTTCCCTAAGGAGAACCTCCCTTGAGTAGGCGAAGTACTGGAAGTAAATATTGCATGATCCTGCTAAAAGTAGGTACCTCAGTACCTCCTCAGATTCTCTACATATTAGTTTGTGTGTGTGTGTGTGTGTGTATATATGTCTGTATGTATGTGAGGTGCATTCATCTTTTTAAATGGTTTTTGGCAAAATGCTTCCCATTCCTGATTCACTCATTCAAACTAATATTGCTAAGGCTGCTTATAATACTCAAGTTCCTATTTCTATACTTCACGAGGTTCACGAGCACATTAGGACAAATCAAGAACATTACACTTATAAAGTTAATAAGAAACAATTAGCAAAGTTATTTTAAGGAAGTGATAATTCAAGGACATTTGCAAAATCATCTATAGCATTCTAAAGTCAAACTTGCATCATGTTATTAACGAACACTTTACATTCTTCAAGAGATTAATGAAAATTTATTTAGATAACATATACCATCAAACTAGAACATACACAAATCCTTTCAAATTAGTTTACTTAAACCATTCAAATGCACTTTAGCATTCATTGATATTGTTAATTTTTCTCCTTTGCGTGCAGAAGAATATGAAGTTTTAATTTTTGAGGAAATAATTAATTATGAAGTAACCACTACAAATACAAGTACTCAACATCATAGATATTTAGTAAACTATAAGAATAACTCTATTCAAGAATGTCACTAGATCGATGAGCCTTCAAGAATACCTCATGCGATAATTTTTGCATATCATTCGCATTCAAAATCAGTTCACTGCTTCAAAGGTACATTTCATCCATGTGTCTTTACATGGAACATGCTCTTTTTTTGTTTACTCATGGGACATGTGACTAGCCAGACATATCTAATTTATTTCTTATGAATTGAGATCAAGTGCTTTTTCAACTAGGGGGCATGTTATCACTTATGGAATGATTGAACTATTGGAGTTTATTACTGAGATATTAGTATGCTTTGTGTTTTTATATAGAAGTGGAAGGCTCATGAGGGCATGGATGGCTTGGATATATTCCGAAAGTTCATGTAAATAAATGCCCATGAGGAGGTTTCTTTTCAGAAAGTGATAATAATAATGATTAATATAAGGATCTCTATAGAGCGTAGTTTGGTAAACAAAAGATATGACTCTCGTTAAAAGAGAACAACTTTCTGTTTTCACATTTGCTTTTCGAAGAGTCACCCTCTTTGTAATCTCTTTTTTTGATGTAATAGCTACATACACACATACACACTATAGACTTGTCCTACAAAGTGCATGGGAAAAGACTGCATCCAATACTGTGTATTGTTGCATCTATTGTGGAACTTTGCTTTCTTTGTATTTTAAGATTTTGTACTTTCAATCTACGTATGTATGTATATCTTGCAGTTAATTATAGCTAAGAGCTATGCCATAATTAGTTGAGTGATTTCTTCCTACCAACAAAGTGTTTTAGAGATGATAAGAATATAAACGACAAGAGCAAGACTATAGATAAGGAAATGAAAGGCTTAAAGGAAAGTTGAATTACAGCTAGGTACAAAATACAAAGGAGATGAAGTTACTAAAGGAGAATGGGGTCTACAAGGTAAGAGGCATGTAATTGAAATATCTCACAGAATTTAAAACTAGATTGGCATCCAAAGTTCATTCTGAGCATTTATAGATCTAATTTAAGAAAAAAAAAAGAAGCAATATCCATATATCAAAGATGGAAACCGTTTCTTACCTGATTGAAGTTATGAAACTATGTTTGTCTCCATTCTATGTTTGGAATCACTTTATGTTAGATACCAGATTGTTAGAACCTTTTGTCAGAACCCTTTGTTAGACCTCTCTGCGAAGCTTATCTTCACACCTACCTTTCTGACTTGTCCTTTAATGCCGAGGCATTTAGCCTGGCTTTATATTGTATGTACTTTTGATGAATTATAATCTATGTTCGGAATCACTATATGTAAGATACCAGATTGTCAGAACCTTTTGTCAGAACCCTTTGTGAGACATCTCTGTGAAGCTTATCTTCACACCTACCTTTCTGACTTGTCCTTTAATGCCAAGGCATTTAGTCTGGCTATATATTGTATGTACTTTTTATGAATTATAAGGCGCATCTTCTATTTCACATCTGCGTGTATACTTTGCCATAGCTCTGTCATTGTGCTAATTCTCTGTGTCAAGCTCCATCTCTATAGATTCTTATGTGCACAGATTTCAACAAGTTATAGCTTGTAAAAGATGGAAAATACACCATCTTTCTACGAACAATTAATTAAGATCCAAATGAGAAGCATGAAACCAAAATGTTAATAGATCATCCATAAGAGCCTCAACATTAGAGGTTCCTCTCGTATCTATTGCGTAAACGGAATGCTTGTGGTTTTAAGGAGGATGCATAGAGGCTAATGAGCTTACCATTACAGGAGATTATTCATTTGCACGTAGATTGATGAACCTACCATTATTCGAGATGATGAAGCGCATGAATGCCACAAGATACATGTTAGAAGATAATTCGAGATCTTTCTTTGTAGGGACATGATGGTTCTTTTCTTTTGGGATGGTAATCGTGTAAAATGAACAAGCAGGTGTATCTCATACACAAGATGTGCATATGTTAGCCATTTAAGACTTAATATCCATGTAGCTATAGACGAATTTTGAATGCATGGTGAAAAAGGTATCTAATGGGTAAATGCATTAGGAAGGATTTTACATGCGTTTCTTCTAGTTCTCCTCTTTTGAAAATGATACTCAGCAAACACAGATAAATTTCGAGAAACTTGCCATCTTGTCTGAAGCCGCATCAGATTTAAATATAGTTATCCATGTTGAATGCAGCATCATCCATTTTTTGAGAAGATACTATACAGACACGGAAGACCACAGGAACAATGACGGAGAACTGACTAAGAATGTGCGTGACTGGAAGGAGATATATGACATGGCGCCTATTGGTTCTCTTAAGCTTCCTACAAACTTTGATGCAGATGATACTAGCTCTGATACCACTCTGTGGAGTGTGCGAGCTATGGTGACTCCATCTGCAGAGTCACACAGCAACACAGGCACGACGAAGAAGAAGTCAAACTATTTTGCGTTTTAAAGTACAATTCCACGATATCAACAGAAGACCACATAAACAAAGGAAAGAAAAAGAAAAAGAAAAAATAAAAGATTTATTATGAGCCTTGGTCGCTCTCACGTCACAAAGAAATCGAAAACAAATTTGATTTACAGACTGATATCCTTCTACTCTCTTACCAGAAGCGCTCATATACTTTTAAGATGTCTTAAATATCATGAGACACAGTAATCAAGTACGCGACTTAAGATTATAAGTAGATCGATGAGCTTTAAGTTGATTGAAAAAATCCTTCTTCTTCGCAACGCTCTTCGTTGATTTCCTGTGCAGAGCGTACGTGAATGCAGCACAAGTGATCTAATCTTGAATGCTTTCTCGGTTGCCAAGTAAAAAATTGGCGCACTGTAAAGATCGAACACGAGTAACTTCTCTTTCACTACATTTTCTGGAAGTGTTCTAATTACTCTGCCACAACATTCATCTTAAACATACCCTCAAAGTTTTCTGAGTCCTTGCTGCGCCAAACATCTTATACTTTTTTCGGCCTTTTGGATACGATCAAGTGGAGTATCTGTTTTCATAAGTTCAACTCATGATACGTGGTCCAGCGGACCACTATGATAACAACCTAGTGCTTTCCACGGGGCGAGCCCCCTCCCGGCGTCTGATTTTATGCATTCCTCATCTTCCCGAACGTCCATAATACATACTCTCGCCCACGAAGACGCCGCCTCTCGTTTCTAATTTTCTGCCGATCTACAGTCTGATTTATGGCTGACCTACAGTCTGATCCTTCAAGAGATAGGAAATTGAGAGTCTGATCCATCAGAAACTAAAGACGACAAAGAAATAGAAATTAAAGACGACAAAGAAACTAAAGACGACAAAGAAATAGAAACTAAAGACATAAAATGTTTACATCGCCGCAGTATTCAGTTATTACAAGATCATCTATCTTCAGGATCCCAATTGCTATGCGTTTAATGTTCTGTGTCCTCTAAACTCGAGGGCTCCTCCACTTCCATGATTGGCGGACAACTGCGGAAGTATTCTCTTGCATGCCTGTAGTTAAGCTTGAGTGTGAGAAGAGAAATTTCAGCCTAGAGCAGTTGGTTTCTGATGGGGTCCGCAAGCTTCTGATTTACGGACTAAGAGCTTGCGGCAGCTTCTTCCCGAAGCATGAAATACGTGCGCTTGTTGATCTCCTTGTTTGTGTTGTTCTGGCGAGTAAGCTTTGCGTTAGAGATTTGAAGCTTCGGTTTTGTCAACCGTCTACTTCGAGACCAACGTGTCATGTTGTGGAGTATGGTTAACTCCTTTGAATGCTTCATACTTGTCGACGGAGATAGTTGCAGTAGATTGAACGAAGCTCCTTCATTCCCTTTCTTTATCTACTCAGCTCTTATGATGGATGATATACTTCTCAAGACTCGTGGATTGACTGTTGATAAATAGAGAGATCAAGATGTGGAAACTAAAAAAACTTTCTAGAATGAAATTAAACACTCTCAAAGCACTTTAAAACACTTGATTTTGATATTCCAATAGGGAGAATCAACCTCTACAAGTTAGACTAATTTTTGGTACTGTTGTCTACCTATGTGGAGAGACACACCTTCACTGTTTACAACTTTACTCAGAGATCACTAGGCACATAGTCACAAAATTCACACAACCTTGATGATACTCTATAAGCAATCAAATGCAAGTGGAATCACTTGAAATGGATACCAGGTGGAGGAACTACATCCAAAACAAAATAGTGCTGGAAACTAGCTCACCCCTTAGAAAGGTACTGAGAAATGGTTAACTATAGAGAAGAATAAGCTATCAAAAGTACCTAGTTGAGCAAGAGATACTATGTATAGCAATTTCTTTACACTCTATACTAACTCTAGGAAGAGAGTAGAGGCCATTGACTCTCTTTTTCATGACCTGATTCATACATATATAGGGTGTCCAAAAGTGCTCCTACAATTCTCCAGAATCTCTCAATCAACCATTTTTAGTAAGCTATGATTTAGGAAAGTGTTTGAAGGTTCTTGGTAGCTGAAATTTGTGATATGAAGCTTCTTATTAATAGGTCAACTTGTTATTTAAGTCTTTGAGAATTTATTTATGATTCGGACGGGTTTCGCAAGCTTCTGATTTACAGACTGAGAGCTTGCCGCAGCTACCTCCCGAAGCATGAAATACGTGCGCTTGTCGATCTCCTTGTTTGCGTTGTTCTAGCGAGTAAGATCTGCGTTAGAGATTTGCAGCTTCAGTTTTGTCCACCGTCTTCTTCGAGACCAGCATGTCATGTTGCGGAGTATGGTTAACTCCTTTGAATGCTTCATACTTGTCGATGTAGATAGCTGCAGTAGATTGAGCGAAGCTCCTTCGTTCCCTTTCTTTATCAGCAAAGAGTCTCTACGTGAATCCTTTTCTCTTCCATTTTGTAGTAGCTTCTAAGTTCTTGGAAATTGGACGTCCAAGCCCACAAAGACTCTCTCCTTCTACCATACACATGAGCACACAAGGCAAAGGTACAACATTGCTTGGAAATGATCTAAATTTTCACATTCGACTTCATGGCTGCAATCTTCTGTGAGTGATCCTACACAAATAAACACATTAACATATCAAATTTGTGCCATCCATGTATTTTACTCTTGACTACTTCTAAAGAGTAACAATTGGTAAATATTTTTTCAACGGACAAATAGATTAGAAGGCACTAAACAACATAACAATGCATATTCAGTTCTCAATGAGAGAAAGGAAGAATTGAAAATACATGGTTTGTACCAAGCAAGAAGCACATTCTACTTCTGTATCCTTTCACCCATCATAAGAGCTGAGTAGTATGTGCATGTGCGGATCTGAGAAAAAGAGTTGGCAGAGAAAGAGAGAGTTATTAAATTCAGGTTGAGGAATCAAAACTCAAATTTTTCGAAAGAGTACGGAGAGGAAGAGAGAGTTATGAACTACAGGTTAAGCAATCAAAACTCAACAGATTAGGGAGAGGAAGAGAGACTTATGAACTTCAGGTTGAGCAATCAAAGGAGCTTTTGAATATCTGTATTGGAGCTCATCCTTCTCAGCTAGAGCCTTTTTGGGAGGACAAGTGTGTGTGTGAGAGACAGAGAGAGATCATAATTTTGGGTAAAACAAGCTTATTTATGTGATTGCCACCTATTTCTTACATGTCTTTCCAATGTTGTTCTTCCTTAACAATGGAAGGAGTCTTTGTATATGCAACATATGTATATGCAGTCATTTGGTAAGAGCTATCTGTATATGTTGATTTTGTGTTAGGCTTCATTTTGGCTGCATTTGCCCATCACTTTTGGGAGCGGTAGATACTCACTTTGAAGAGCTTCTTGTGAGTTCATGGTCATGGTGTGTGTGTGTTTTGGGTTGCATGTATGAGCATGCATTCATTCTTAGTATGACATTAGTGGGGATGTCATACTATTATGTTGATGCTATGTATAATGGAGCAGATTTGCTATATAGTCTTAAATGTTAATAGAACATCCATAAGAACTTCAACATTAGAGATTCCTCTCATATCTATTGCGTAAGAGGAATGTTTATGGTTTTAAGGAGGATGTATAGAGGCTGATGAGCTTACCATTACAGGAGATTATTCATTTGCATGTAGCTTGATGAACTTACCATTATTCGAGATGATGAAGCGCATGAATGCCACAAGATATATGTTAGAAGAGAATTCGAGATTATTCTTTGTAGGGACATGATGGTTCTTTTCTTTTGGGAATGGTAATCGTGTCAAATGAACAAGCCGGTGTATCTCATACACAAGATGTGCATATGTTAGTCATTTAAGACTTAATATCCATGTAGCTACAGACGAATTTTGAATGCATGGTGAAAGGGTATCTAATGGGTAAATGTATTAGGAAGGACGAATAAATTCCAAGAGATCTATTACTTTAGATTTTAGATTTTACATTCCTTTCTTCTAGTTCTCCTCTTTTGAAAATGATACTCAGCAAACACAGATAAATTCCGAGAAACCTGTCATCTCGTCTTAAGCTGCATTAGATTCAAATATAGTTATCCATGTTGAATGCAGCATCATCGTTTTTTCGAGAAGATGCTATATAGACACGGTTGACCACAGGAAAAATGACGGAGAACTGACTAAGAACGTGCGTGACTGGAAGGAGATATATGACATGGCGCCTGGTGGTTTTTGAGCTTCCTGCAAGGTTTGACGCAGATGATACTGGCTCTGATACCACTGTGTGGAGTGCGCGAGCTATGGTGACTCCATCTGCAGAGTCACACAGCGACACAGACATGACGAAGAAGAAGTCCATGGATACCGCGCCGCTCTACTGGCGGTCAAGAAAAACATTCATATCAAACTGTTTTGGTTTTAAAGTGCAATTCCACATCATCAACAGAAGACCACAGGAACAAAGGAAAGAAAAAGTAGAAGAAAAGAAAAATATTTATTCTTAGCCTTGGTCGCTCTGACGTGACAAAGAAATCGAAAACAAAATTGATTGATTTACAGTCTGATATCCTTCTACTCTCTTACCAGAAGCGCTCATCGATGAGCTTTAAGTTGATTGAATAAATCCTTCTTCTTCGCAACGCTCTTCGTTGATTTCCTTTGCAGAGCGTACGTGAATGCAGCGCAAAAAATGAGCGCACTGCAAAGATCGAACACGAGTAACTTCTCTTTCACTACATTTTCTGAAAGTCTTCTAATTACACCGCCGCAACATTCATCTTAAACATACCCTCAAAGTTTTCTGAGTCCTTGCTCCGCCAAACATCTTATACTTTTGTCTGCCTTTTAGCTACGATCAAGTGGAGTATCTGTTTTCATCAGTTCAACTTATGATACGTGGTCCAGCGGACCACTATGATATCAACCTAGTGCTTTCCACGGGGCGAGCCCCGTCCCGGCGTCTGATTTTATGCATTCCTCATCTTCCCGAACGTCCATAATACAGGCTCTTGCCCACGAAGGCGCCGCCTCTCGTTTCTAATTTTCTGCCCATCTACAGTCTAATTTATGGCTGACCTACATCTGTTGATTGCTCTGAGAAGCGAGAATGAATAACGCAGAGATCAGACATAGGAACTATCTCTCAGTATATTTATTGACGAGATTCGACAGACACAACGCAAAAATAAAAAGAGGAAGAGTCTTTCTATTAGAGAACCTTGTATCGTGAACACATATCATTTAGAAACAATATTATTAAACATAAAATGTTTACATCGCCGCAGTATTCAGCTATTACAAGATCATCTATCTTCAGATCCCAGTAGCTATGCGTTTAATCTTCTGTGTCCTCTAAACCGAGGGCTCCTCCACTTCCATGATTGGCGGACAACTTCTGCGGAAGTAGTCTCTTGCATGCCTGTACTTAAGTTTGAGTGTGAGAAGAGAAATTTCAGCCCGGAGCAGTTGGTTTTGGACGGGGTCTGCAAACTTCTGACTTACAGCCTGAGAGCTTACGGCAACTTCCTCCCGAAGCATGAAATACGTGCACTTGTCGATCTCCTTGTTTGCATCGTTCTGACGAGTAAGCTTTGCGTTAGAGATTTGCAGCTTCGAGACCAGCGTGTCATGTTGCGGAGTATGGTTAACTCCTTTGAATGCTTCATACTTGTCTACGGAGATAGCTGCAGTAGATTGAACGAAGCTCCTTCGTTCCCTTTCTTTATCTACTTAGCTCTTATGTTGGATGATATACTTCTCTCGACTCGTGGATTGACTGTTGATAAATAGAGAGACAGTGTGTTTGACGGTTTAAGAAATAGAGAGACTTCGTTTCTTCATTCTATCGGGGACCGGAAACTTGAACATTAAGCTGGCCCTGTTTTGCAAAACATACCGCAGGTGACTGTGATATTTGAGAACTGCGTTTTTTATTTCTTGCTCTCGAAAAGAGGAACAATCTTCATATTTACCACAGCAAGTGTAAGACCTCAAAGACTGTGCGGGATATACCCAAGATCTTGTACTAGGATAGCGCAACACACGATTAAGGTTTGGAACATAAAGTACACTATCGAGAAACAAACCCAAAACACCACTTGACAAGATGGGCATACATGATACACCCTTGCGAACACCAACTATACATTACCTTTGGTACGAACTCCCTTGATGTGTAGTCGGAGCTTGAGACACAAATCTATTAAGGAAGACTGCAAATGCTACAAAATCACTAGATTGATGGACATGATCGTGCAATCTATGAGGGAAGCCTAAGTCTCTCTCTCTAGAGACACACACTTGTGGGAAGCCATTGTCTAGGTATCTACGCTAGGAGCAAGCACCATGCACAAGCAAAGAGTGTTTGTGATGTGTACGTTTGCATGCATAGTTGCCTTTGTCCAATTATTCCATTGTGTGAGGGCCACGTGTAGTTCAATAGAATATCATTGTGTTAGGTATTTGTTGAATGTCGATAGAATATCATTGTGAATGAGTTCATCAGCTTTGAATGTCAATAGTTGATCTTAGGTGCCTAATTTTGGAATCAGGCACTCGTCCTTAATATCTATGTTATTAATGATGTATCTCCACTCCATGAGGTAGCCACCAAGAGTGTATGAGACACTAGTCACCCAAAAATATAAGCTTTTTAGAATACAAAGGATCACATCCTTTTTAGAATACAAAGGATTACATCCTTGCCTCTAATAATTCCAAAGAAGTTTGGGATACACTAGCAAGTCTATATGAATATAAAACTCCTTCAAAGATCTATGCTTTAAGGACCAAGTTTCACAATGTTTGTAATCATGCCCAAGACATCATCACAACGTTGATAGCCCAATTTGACAAATACCAAAGAAAGTTATCCCTTTCTTGAAAAAAGATCTCAAGTGAAGACATCCCCATTGGATTGCTAAACAAACGTCCTAGGAACTATGAAACATTTATGACCACTTTGTACAATAGGGGTCAAGAAATTACTTGGAAAGAGGTGAGAAGACTTTTAGTTCTCCATGCCTCTAGACAAAAGACTCAAGCTACTTAAGAAATGGCTATGAAGGCCAAACCTACTTTCCACAAGACTAAGAATCAAAGAGGCACTTAAGAGTTTGAGGACAAAGGCAAGAAGAATTCTACTTGTAATTTTTGTTGAAAACCTAGACACACAATAAAGTATTGCTTGAAGAATAAGAACAATGATAATGAAGCGACATAAGTGGAATTGAACTGCCAAGCATGTGCTAAGCAATGGATAGTCTTTCTCCTAGATTAAGGTTGAAACACGTCCTATAGTTCAACTAAAGTGATCTTAGGCTTTTTGGAGATCCCAAAAAGTATAGAATATTGTCTTAGAGGTTCACTCTTCAAGAACATACATAAATTTTATATTAAGGTGACTATGGTAGCCAATTGTTGTTTAGAATATGAGAATGGATCTCCCTTTTGTATCTACAAGGCACTCCATTTTCATTAAATTTCTTTTTTATATTATATCATTTTGTATTTGGGTACCTATCATTTGTTTCTATCTATGTATTCATTCTCCTTCAAGGGGAATAATCCCAAATATGCTCCCGCTCCCGAACACTATATAAGGAGGGCACCTCGCCCATTCCTACTTTTGAGAGCTCCCCCTCCCGAACACTATATAAGGAGGGCACCTCGCCCATTCCTACTTGGTTAGAAGCTTGAGAAGCCTACTCCGTGCTCTTGGAAAAATCACTCTAGTCCATTTGAGATTTCCAACTTCATGTTTTTCTTAATTAGGAGTTTCACACTCGTTCATTTGGTGAGTACACTCTTCTTTTCATATTGCTTTTGCGTGTGTACTCTCTACATGGTATTTGAGGAATTAGTGGAGGTCTTGATGGTGCATTTGGTGGTCATTCTGGTGTTGATGGTGTTAAACTCTTGGTGATTTTATTTTTTGCTCATAATTGAGAGATGCTTTTTCCATCCATTCTATGCTTGTAAGGATTGATCTTGCCCATTCTCCCACCCTCCCACCTTCTACTTCTCCATTTTCCCACCATTTCTCTACCACACATTCCCATCCTCCTCACACATGAGTAGTCTCGCAACACATGAGTAGCCACCAAGGGAATAATCGCACTTATGATGTACTTTGGAGAGCGCCCTCCGACTCTATATAAGGAGGGTGTCTCCCCCATTCCTACTTGGCTAGAGCCTTGAGGAGCCTACACCATGCTCTTCGAAAACTCACTCTAGTCTATGTGAGAGTTCCCATTTCATGATCTACTCACTTTTGAGTCTCACACTCTTTCATTTTGTGAGTACTCTCTTCTTCTCATCTTGCTTTCACATGTATACTATCAACATGGTATGATACCACTAAGTGGAGGTCTTGGTGGTGCACTTACTAGTCAGTTTGGTGGTGGTTGTGCTTGAGACTTGGTGCATCTTGTTTTCTCTTGATTGAGAGAGGCTTTTACCATCGATTCTATGGTCTTTGGGATTAATTTTTCCCATTTTTCCACCCTCCCATGTTTCTAATTCCTCCGTTACCACACTTTCCTACCTTTCTAAACTAGTTCCAAGTAGATTTGGAGTTACTTTATGATCTCCATATGTGCTTGATAGCATTTATTGTACATCTTATCCTTTTGAAGTGTTTATAAAGACTCTTTCCCTTTCATTTTAATGGCAAGATTTGTGCATACTTTGGTCAACGTTGAAGGATTTCTGGTTATTATATATCTCTTAAGTCCTCTATGGTTATATTTCTCCTTGCATGTGCTTCCAAAGCACCTAAACACGAGCATCTACTCACATCCCTACTAAAGGGTAGAGTGTTCTCAATTTGACATCATGTGAGTATCGATGTGTCAGAATAAAACCAATCTTCCTTAAGAATTGTTTAGACCCTACACCTCGATTGGATATCTACATTGATCCATACAATATGTTTGGAGGAAAAGAGTACCCATAGTGATGCATAAATCTAAAGTTTATAGTTGTAGGCATGTCATATATTTTGTCGGCATGCAAGTCTTCATCATCATCTAGAATTTGCAATGCATATCTTCTATATTGGCACTGAACTCTCCATCTAGAGACATGAGCACATCTCTTGACCTTGAGTTTTGCCAGGTCACAAGCACACGCTTTGAAACCAAGAACGAAGCTTGCCTAAATTGCAAATTGAATGCAACAAAAGACACAGTTCATTAGAGGGTTGAAATGGAGGGATGTACATGCTTGAAATTGAATCATCTTTGTTCATCTACATCCCTTTCAGTTATGGATGTAGTGCTTTCTAAAATACCCTTTGGGAAACAAAAGCCATGGGAACTCATAGAGAAATATCTCTCTTCGCTTGAATTTCAGTGTTGTCATCTCTACACACAAGCCTCTACAGCATCGAATGCTCCCTACTATAGCCCAAAAGTCATGCATTATCAGCAAATAATTTCTCGATCATGGTGTTGCTACAATCCCTTCTTTTAATATCCATGGTAGGGTTGATTCTATCGTTATGAATTTAATTTATGTCTATATATCTTACTCCCACAAATGGCATTCTTCAACCATGATGATATCATTGATGTTTCCATAAGCCTTCATTACTGCCTCATGTGATAATGTTTTCATATCATTCACATTCACAATAAGTTCACTCCTTCAAAGGTACATTTTCATGCAATTGGTTTTACATGGAACATGCTCATTTTTTGTTTAGTGATGGGACACATGACTAGCCAGGCATGTCTATGTTATTTCTTATAAATTGAGCTTAGATCCTTTTTCAACTAGGGCCCATGTTATCACTTATGGAATGATTGGACTATTGGAGTTTGTAGAGCAGGTGATCTTGCTAGCATTTGATTGACTCCACTTTGTGATCTTGGAAGATTCTTTTTCTAGAGTTGTTAAAGCATGAGCTTAGGGGGAGGTTCTTGGGACCTTGGGGGGTTGGGGGGTCTTCGGCCACCCTCAACAATCCTTGCCCTAGAGGCTCATAAGCACTCCCAAGGCCATGTCCTCATTATGGCAACATCATGGACATGTAAAGAGCAATTAATCAGGAAGATGAAATTAGGACTTCACGCATGGGAAAAGACATTTAAAGCAAAGGCTCTAGGCACAAGCGAAGGGTAGGAAGTGGATGCAAGATAAGCACATGGGGTGATCCTTAGACACAAGAGTCAATAAATTCCTTATCGTACTCTATAGGAAAGCTTTGGCCTCTTTTTCTCGTGAAGGGACCTCTTCGCCCATATGACCCTCTTTGAGAAGTCACAATTCCTACTTAAGTAATCACTTTTCTCTTTATTTACCTCAAAGCATGGAAAAGAAGAACCTTGATTTTAGGAAGTGATTGAATTAACTTTGTGTCAAAAGTGGGTGACACCTTAATTTATGAAGCATGCATGTACATTCTTGCAAAAAGGGCGATGCCCATCCTTGCATCACATAGAGGATGAGATGACACGTTATTTTTAGAAATGCTACTACTTGTGATTGAGGGAAGAGCTTGGCTGACACCCTTTAAGGGAATAGATACTATTAGAGAACCTCCTCATCTCAAGTAAATTGGGTGGGGACCATTGTTGTGAAAATATCACATAAGGGAATCCTCATTTTGGCCACATTATATTTTCATTGATGACATGATTTGGGCGACCACTTGGAGGGGTGCACCACGTGGAGACGGCACCAAGGAAAAAATAGAAGGGCGAATATTAGCCCAATGGCAAATTTAGAGGGAAAAAATAATAATAGCTATTTTTCTATGGTTTCAATCCGGAAAGACAAGCCCAATTTACTATTTCTTATTGAGAAACAGATGCAAAAATTTTGCCCTAAATCACACACTCAGATTCAGGGCTTCCATCGAACATTCACTTTCTGCCAACATCTCTGCTTGGATTAGATATCTACTTTTGCCCTACTTAAGAAAACGATGGAAACATTCCCTCTCATGCAAGCGAAGTTGCATTCGAATGTGGAATCGGAGCGTGGATTGAGATGTCTTCTATCCTCTTACAGTTATACACTTCACACTCTACAGTGAATCATTGCTTCTTGAATTTTTCTGCTTATGTAGAAAACTGAGATTACATTGCCACATATTATCGATTATAACTATTCACAAAGAGAGAGAGAGAGAGAGAGAGAGATGATCAGGTGTGAGTTGGGAGCTCGATTAATGAGGTAAGAAATTTCATATCCCTGGAGCTTTAGAGTGGTCTGCTGATTTCTAGGATGCCTTATGTATTCTCTGAGTTTTGTGGAAATAGAAGTAAAGATTTGGTGGTTATTTAGATGTCTGAAGGGCCAGGATGTAGTAGTGAATCAGTTTTTTCTATGAGAAGGATCCATATAAGATAATTGGGAAATTGACTCTCGTTTTGAATGATATGGATGGGATAAGGTGAGCGAATTCAAGAATACAGTAATATCTCTCCTCCATATGGAAGGCTTCTTACTTATGATTGTAGTTACTTTCTCTCATCCAAACATAATAGGGTTTATAACAAGGATTGATTCTACTTTTCAACATTACACATATCCAATATTTTGAAGAGATGGATAAGTATGTGTTTGAAGATGAAGAGGTGTTGCAAAATCCTTGATCTACACCAGCCAAATGAACTCCAGGAGTAGATGGTGGGCCCTTTTAGCTTTCCAATGGATGTATTAGACACCCTATGTACCTTGGAAGATCACTCTCAAAAAGATAGATCAAAACAGATAAGTTGGAGTTAGCTCAGAGGTGAAAACTTGCTATTCTTGGTTCATACACCTGTCCAGTGTTTTACATAATTCTCTAAGCACAACAGCAATTAGCTTAATTCCTCTTGGGGAAGTCTGGTTAGCTTAAAGAGCTAACTTTCAAGAGTAATCTCATCAAAAATAACAAAGCACACACTGAGAATGAGTTTTAACAAGTGATGACATCATCCCGATTTTCACGGGCTGCTACAGAAATAGACCAGTGAGCAGAAACATCACCATAACTCAAAATTTAGAAATCGAATGATTATGAAAGTTTGTATGGTTATAGTAGACAGTAAGCTGAATCCAACAAGCTTTAAATCACGGAATTTGGATAAGTAACCACTGAGAAACACCTCTGACAAGATGAGTCAAAAAGTCGGGTACCTGACAGAGAAGTGAAGATGAACAGACCCTGTTGACTTCAAATGAACATAACTGACGATTGCAACATCCAAATGACATGAACATTTGTGAGCATATAGTAGACTTATAGAGCTAACTTTACCAAGTTAAATCACTGAAAAGGATGCACCAAGCTCAGAGAAAACATCTCTGCAAGCTGACTGAGAAAAACTGAGAGTAATGGTAGTGAGTAGTATACTTCACAAGAACATGGAAAGATGAAACCAAATAATCATGAAAATGAAAGTATATTTCTTGTACAATACAATGACTTACTGATACATATGTGTGCCTTGTAATCACACCTTGATATGGCATAAAGCTCAGCTCTTGGAGGTCTTCACATAGGTCTCTCTAACCACGACTAAAACTGCCATCTATTTATAGTTGAGTTTGGGAGGCTAACTTCCCTCAATCAATGATTGATTTGATTCTCTACCTACTACAAATCACGAATTCGTGGCTCCTCTTTCCATTCTTGATCAAGTGGACTCAACCACTTAAGATTCTTTTACTTTTACATTAAGTAAACTCTTCAAAAGTTACAAGAGGTAGTTCACAAGTGAACTTTACATAGTCTTCTTTTTAAAGCTTCTTCTAAGACTTTGTGAGACTCAAGCCAATACTTAGGCTTGTCATAGACTTGCTCCAATAGCTCCCCCTCAAGCGAAGTATGCTTGAGGTCTTCAATCTTCCAAGATTACCTGCAAAGCAATCATAGCCTTGAATTTGTAAAGCTTTGTACCATCCAATGCTTTGGTTAGAATATCTGCACATTGTTGATGAGTGGACACATATGATATTTGAATCTCTTTGCTTAGAACCTTCTCTCGTACATAGTGATAATGAACTTCAATATGTTTAGTCCTTGCATGAAAAATAGGATTAGCAGCCAAATGAATAGAACTCATATTGTCACCAAAAATAGTTGGAGTTCCAAACTCCAATCCAAGATCTTTGAATAATGTCTTCATCCACATAGCTTCTTGTGTAGCTATGGCAAGACCTCTATATTCAGCTTCAGTAGAAGAGAGAGCAACTGTGGGTTGCTTCTTGGATGACCATGAAATAAGCTTTGAACCTGCAAAGGTAAGATAACCTGAAGTGCTCCTTCTATCTTCCTTGGAGCCAGCCCAATCTGCATCAGAAAATAGCTTCAAACCTAAATCAGATACATAAGGATAATAAAGTCCTTCATTTATGGTTTCTTTGAGATACTTGAGAATCCTTTTGGCAGCATCTATATGTGGTTTCCTTGGTGTGTGCATAAATTGGCTTAGCACACTCACACTGTAACATATATCTACTCTTGTCAATGTGGCATAGTTGAGACTACCCACTAGACTTTGATATGATGTGATGTCCTCTATGAGTTCACCTTCATGTGAGCTCAATTTGTGATTGACCTCCATTGGAGTACCTGCAATCTTATAACCTTGCATCTTGAATTTTGCCAACATGTCCTTAATGTACTTCCTTTGAGTGAGAAACAAACCATGATCTTTGTAGACAACTTCCAAACCTAGGAAGTAGGTAAGTGAACCCAAATCACTTATCTTGAACTCTTCTCTCATCTGATCTTTGATCTTCTTCATACCATCTGCATCATTTCCTGTCAATATAATGTCATCTACATATACACATAGATAGATGACCTCAGAATTACTCTTTTTAATAAAGAGTGAAGGATCTGCCTTGCTTGGTTGAAAGCCTTTGTCTTGCAAGAATGAAACAAGCCTGAAATTCCAAGCTCTTGGAGCTTGCTTGGGACCATACAATGCTTTGTTAAGTTTACACACATAATCATGATAAACTTGATTCTCAAAACCAGGTGGTTGTGCCATATATACCTCTTCTGTTATCCAACCATTCAAGAATGCATTCTTTACATCTAGTTGAAGTATCTTCAAATTCTTGGAAGAGGCAATACTAAGCAAAACCCTAATAGTAGGCATCTTTGCCACAGGAGAGAAGGTCTCCTCATAATCAATTCCCTGAGTTTGTGCAAAGCCTTTTGCTACAAGCCTTGCCTTATACCTATTAATGGAACCATCAGAATTCTTCTTGAGTTTATAGACCCATCTTGAACCTATTACCTTCATGGATGAAGTCTTGGGCACCAAATCCCAAGTGTTGTTTTCCTCAAGTGCTTCAATCTCTTCCTTCATTGCATGCTTCCATTCTGTTTTTGCTTTGGCCTCTTCAAATGATGATGGCTCCTCTTGGTTTATGTCCTGTGCTATGTAGATAGAATGTTTAGTTACTAATGAGGTGTCAAACCCATACCTTTCTGGTTTTTTCTTTTCCCTCATAGGTCTTCTTAGGCCATGATGTGATGATTCTGCTTCATGTCCAAGTTCCTACAATTTTGCTTTACCTTTAGACTTCCATGCTTTGATCTTTTCCATGTGAGATTCTTCATCATCCTCTGAGGTGTCTTGTTCTTCAATCTTTGATTGTTCTCTACCAAGCTTTGGAAAATCTTCTTCAAGATCATATGGTAAATTGATCTTCCTGCATGAATCTTCATACCATGAATTGTTCTCATCAAAAACTACATCTCTGCTTAGCAAGAATCCTTTGTTGGTAGGGTTGTATAACCTGTAGCCCTTTTGATTGTTGTCATATCCAATAAATACACACCTTTTTGCCTTTGGATCCATCTTGCCTCTAACCTGTGAAGGAACATGAGCAAAAGCAATACATCCAAAAATTTTACAATGATCTAAGCTTGGTCTTCTTCCATTCCAAGCCTCATATGGAGTCATCCCATCAAGGGATTTTGAAGGCAACCTGTTAATCAAGTAAGTGGCTATAGATACAGCCTCAGCCCATAAGTAATTAGGTAAATGCTTTTCATTTAACATAGACTTTGCAGCTTCAACAATTGTCCTATTCCTCCTTTCTGCCACTCCATTTTGCTCAGGAGTGTACCTTGTAGTTACCTCTCTTTTGATTCCTCTTTCTTGAAGAAAAGAATCAAAATCATGGGAGAAGTATTCTCCCCCTCCATCTGACCTTAGCCTTTTTAGTGATTTACCTGTTTGATTCTCCACAAGAGCCAAATATCTTTTGAAACATGAAAAAACTTCATCTTTGTGTTTCATAAAGAATAGGATAGTCCATCTGCTGCAATCATCAATAAAGGAAACATAATACCTTGATCCAGATATTGAAGCTTCCTTGCTAGGTCCCCATACATCTGTATGAACCAACTCCAAGAGATCTCCATGCATATAACCTTTCTTCATGAATGGTAACTTGTGAGACTTTCCAAATTGACATGCACTACACTTATAAATCATATGTTGTTTTGACAAATTAGGAAGTCCAAGTACACTTTGGTCCCTGCAGATTTGCTTTAATGACCTTTCACCAATATGTGCTAGCCTTTTGTGCCATACTTCCAATTCTGTGAGTGTCTGACTACCATAATTAAAGAGAGCAATGTTTCTAGTGTCCTGTAATTCAAATGTGAACAGTCTACCTGTCTTTTCACCTTTTGCAATTATTCTGAATCCTTGACTTGGATCTTCAACAAATGCTCCTGCTTTTGTGAACCTGACTTGCAACCCTTTCTCTACTATCTGCCCAACACTTATCAAATTCTTTGTAATGGTAGGGACATAGAGTACCTTACTGAGTAGGTTGATGTTTCCATCAGGTGCTTTGACATTGCCTATTTTCTCCACAGGATGTTTTGTATCATCTCCTGTTTGTACCTCATGCTTATTCCTTGGATCTTCTAAATCTGATAAGAGTGCCACATTTCCTGCCACATGATTTGAACAACCTGAATCTATGTAGAAAATATGCTCATCAGATTTACCTTGTGGCATAGCCATGTTCATGATCAATAATGAATCCTCTTTGTTTGAGTCTTCTGTGTAGTTATTGTAGTCTCTCCTTCCTTTGTAGCCTCCTTGATAGTTTGAATGATTGTAGTTGTTGTAGGTGCCATGGTAGTTGTTGAACCTTCCTCTTGAGTAGCCATAACTTCCTCTATTGCATCCTCTGCCTCTTTGATTCCTGGAATTCCTAAAGCAATTTTCAGTTGTATGATTAGTTAATCCACAAATAGAACATGAGTTGGAGTCTTGGGATCTCCCCCTGCCTTGTCTACCTCCTCTTCCTCTACCTCTGCCATGTCTTCCTCTACCTGCATAGTTAGCTTGATATGTACCTGCTTCATCATCCACTTTCTTTGCCTTTCCTTTGTTATCTTTAGACTTGCTTTTATCCGTGTATAAAGCTGAAGATTGATTACCTTTAGAGATTTTTCCATTTTTGATAAGCTTTGCCTCTTGAGTAGGTAGTTGTCCAATGAGTGTGTTGAAATCAGGTACATGCATGTCCATGTACAAATCCATAGCTGTGGTGAATGGTTCCCACTTATCATCTGCCTTCAATCCATTGATGACCTGCCTTACAATTTGCTCTTCATCTATTACCTCTCCAATGCTTCCCAACTGATCCGCTATGTCCTTAAACTTTGTGACAAAATCAGTCACATTTTGTTTGGGAGCCTTCTTGAGAGTTGTGAACTCCAGCCATAGTTGATGCTTCCTAGCTTTGGTACTTGAAGAAAAGAAAGCTTCAAGTGCATCCCACACTTCCTGAGATGTCTTACAACTTCTAATGTGAGGCAACAAAAAATCTGAGATAGAGTTGAGGAGATAAGACCTTGCAAGTGCATCCTTGGAGCACCATGTGCTCAATCTTTCTTGCTCTTCTTGTGTTGGTTGACTTTTGTTCCTGAAACTTGGCATAACTTCATCTCCAGCCACATAACCATATAAACTTCTACCTTGGAGATAAGCTTCCATTCTTAATGACCAAGCTGAGTAGTTACCTCTGTCCAATTTGTCAATTGATGAAGGAAATCCATCTGCCATGTTGTCCAACCTTGCTCTGATACCACTGTGAAGAGATGGATAAGTATGTGTTTGAAGATGAAGAGGTGTTGCAAAATCCTTGATCTACACCAGCCAAATGAACTCCAGGAGTAGATGGTGGGCCCTTTTAGCTTGCCAATGGATGTATTAGACACCCTATGTACCTTGGAAGATCACTCTCAAAAAGATAGATCAAAACAGATAAGTTGGAGTTAGCTCAGAGGTGAAAACTTGCTATTCTTGGTTCATACACCTGTCCAGTGTTTTACATAATTCTCTGAGCACAGCAGCAATTAGCTTAATTCCTCTTGGGGAAGTCTAGTTAGCTTAAAGAGCTAACTTTCAAGAGTAATCTCATAAAAAATAACAAAGCACACACTGAGAATGAGTTTTAACAAGTGATGACATCATCCCGATTTTCACGGGCTGCTACAGAAATAGACCAGTGAGCAGAAACATCACCATAACTCAAAATGTAGAAATCCAATGATTATGAAAGTTTGTATGGTTATACTAGACAGTAAGCTGAATCCAACAAGCTTTAAAGCACTGAATTTTAATAAGTAACCACTGAGAAACACCTCTGACAAGATGAGTGAAAAAGTCCGGTACCTGACAGAGAAGTGAAGATGAACAGACCCTGTTGACTTCAAATGAACATAACTGAAGATTGCAACGTTCAAATGACATGAAACTTTGTGAGCATATAGTAGACTTATAAACCTAACTTTACCAAGTTAAATCACTGAAAATGATGCACCAAGCTCAGAGAAAACATCTCTGCAAGCTGACTGAGAAAAACTGAGAGTAATGGTAGTGAGTAGTACACTTCACAAGAACATGGAAAGATGAAACCAAATAATCATGAAAATGAAAGTATATTTATTGTACAATACAATGACTTACTGATACATATGTGTGCCTTGTAATCACACCTAGATATGGCATAAAGCTCAGCTCTTGGAGGTCTTCACATAGGTCTCTCTAACCACGACTAAAACTGCCATCTATTTATAGTTGAGTTTGGGAGGCTAACTTCCCTCAACCACTTTCCAATCAATCAATGATTGATTTGATTCTCTACCTACCACAAATCACGAATTCGTGGCTCCTCTTTCCATTCTTGATCAAGTGGACTCAACCACTTAACATTCTTTTACTTTTACATTAAGTAAACTCTTCAAAAGTTACAAGAGGTAGTTCACAAGTGAACTTTACATAGTCTTCTTTTTAAAGCTTCTTCTAAGACTTTGTGAGACTCAAGCCAATACTTAGGCTTGTCATAGACTTGCTCCAACAAATATCATCTTTGTGGACCAACCAATGGGCACTAGCTTTATTTATTCTTCTGATGATTGCAATATTCCTCATGATGGGCAAGGAGTGAGCCACAATATGTTTGAACTTTTGCAGGTATGGATTTTTCATCTTCTAAATAAACCTACCAGTAGTGCAGAAAAAGTCTACAATGAGATCTTAGGAAATAGTGAATGCATATGTGATAAAGAAAAGCATTTATTTCTTTATCACTTGACATATCCAGTATATGAATGCTATAAATTCTCATATTATTCTTCTTACATGATTAAGAAGCTTAGTTGACACATTCAAGAATGTCATGGTGAGGTAGGCTCCCTATGTGATCGTTTCATACACAGATTGCTGAGTCTCTAGCATTGAGTTGTCTTGGTAGGTCGTCTTTCAATTGCACCTAGAATATGCAAAAAAATGAGTTCTTTGTGACAGGGGAGTCATATGTAGGGTACTACATTCTTGTAGTGACGAGCCACATTCATCAAGCCAACAAGCAACATGAGGTTGTCCAAATCAATACGAAGATATTCTCCTTTTCAATTCTCTTGAGTTGGTTCACATTTGATAAATTCTTCTCATGATGTCTGAGTATTCTAGTAAGGTGATAGCAACTCATAATTATCAAGCTCTGTATGATCTCTTTCTTTTTACTAGTTTTATATTTAAGTGCATAAATAGGGCTTTGGCATTGGAAATCGCCTCACAAAACCCGAGATGCAGTATGTTGCATATGTTGATTATGCCTTGCAAATGGGTCTAATCAATAAGATGGTGTACTAGATTACTAGTGATATGTTTCTGGAATATCAAGAGGGGATCCAAAATTGTGGTACAGGAAACGTTTCATTTCCCTTCTTTTTCGAGAATTCATGTTTTCTACTTGTGCTATTGAACATTAATAATACATCAATTTCTGTGCGTAGCAATGGGTGATCCTCTTGCTCTAGGGCTTATTCAATGTGCACCTCCATATTCAATGCCATTATGTATTTTTTTTTGATGATGTCAGTGTAACACTTCTGATTCTGATCCATCCAAACTGAAGTTAATTAATAGAACAAATATTATTAGTAATCACAAATAAATAAATTCTAAAATAGAAGAAAGAAAAGTATTATCCCATCTAGTCGATGTACAAGAGGAATATTTTTTAGCTTCTTGTGTACATTGTTCAATCCAAACGTTGTACATGCATGAGCCTGTTTAAGTGCTTGATAAACTCTAGATGAGAGACCCATGAAACACAATAAATACTCTTTGATGATGCTTGATAAATTGGGCCATAGATATGCAGTCTTTAACGACATGCATATGCTGACTAGTTATTGATTAGCATAGAAGTTGTTTCATATATAAAAATAGGTCTATTAATGTAGGTTGAGGATTGTAGTACCTAAGCACGGCTTAATTAGTATCTAGCTTTACAGATTGATGGTCTCACTGCAGACGTAATCAATATGTGGTCTTCATGATTTTCTGGGAATGTATATTTTCCTCTTTTTCATTTGACAAACCTTTTATTTTAAGCTAAGTATGATACACAATATACTCAAGTTATGCAATTGCAGCATATAAAGATGTTAACTATTTAAAGAATAAACTGCAAATAACTTCAAAGGAAATCATAGACATTGAAGGGTTTTCAAGATCATGATTAGTTTACTATTGAAAATTAACTTGAATCCAATTTAAACTTGTCAATATTATAGATGTGTACACACAAGATTGTTTGCAATTATCCACAAAGTGTATGTCCTAATCTATCTAAACTTGTGAATTGTGAATTAGAGTACTATAATAATTGCAAGAAATGTGATGGGAACTTGTGCTATGACTTTTCAAATATGGATACCTATCAGAACCAGAATAGTGTGAGGCAGGCCTTGAATGTAGGGGACATAGAGATTTTATCCTTAGGTAGATACATGAAACTCAAGCTGAATCATGTTCAAGAAAGGACCCAGAAGCAGAATGTGCTCTTGCTTGTTACAAACCATGTATTTTCAGTTCTTCCTTTCTCTTGTTGAGAAATGAATATGCATTGTTGTGTTGTTCAGTGCCTTCTATTGTATTTGTACATTGAAAAAATATTTATCAATTGTTACTCTTTAGAAGGACTCAAGAGTAAAATACATGGATGGCACAAATCTGATATATTAATGTGTTTATTTGTGTAGGATCACTCACACAAGATTGCAGCCATGAAGTGGAATATGAAAATTTAGATCATTCGAGGTGATGTTGTACCTTTGCCTTGTGTGCTCATGTGTATGGTAGAAGGAAAGAGTCTTTGTGGGCTTGGACCGAGTTTCCAAGAACTTAGAAGCTACTACAAAATGGAAGAGAAGAGGATTCATGTAGAGACTCTTTGCTTGTATATGCATATGCGGATCTGAGAAAAAGAGTAGGGAGAGAAACAGAGAGTTATTAAGTTCAGGTTGAGCAATCAAAACTCAAATTTTGCAACAGAGTAGGAAGAGGAAGAGAGAGTTATGAATTTCAGGTTGAGCAATCAAAACTCAAAAGATTAGGGAGAGGAAGAGAGACTTATGAACTTCAGGTTGAGCAATTAAGGAAGCTTTTGAATATCTGTATTGGAGCTCATCCTTCTTAGCTAGAGCCTTTTTGGGAGGACATGTGTGTGTGTGTGTGAAAGAGAGAGAGAGAGAGATCATAAGAAGCAAAAAAATATTTGATGAGTTTAAAATTACCTTCTTTTGTGGAAAACAAGGTTATTTATGTGATTGCCAACTATTTCTTACCTGTCTTTCCAATGTTTTTCTTCCTTAATATTGGAAGGAGTCTTTGTATATGCAACATATGTATATGCAGTCATCTGGTAAGAGCTATCTGTATATGTTGATTTTGTGTTAGGCTTCATTATGCTTGAGTTTGCCCATCACTCTTGGGAGTGGTAGATACTCACTTTGAAGAGCTTCTTTTGAGTTGATGGTCATGGTGTGTGTGTGTTTTTGGTTGCATGTATGAGCATGCATTCATTCTTCATTAGTGGGGATGTCAAACTATTATGTTGATGCTATGTATAATGGAGCAGATTTGCTATATAGTCTTGTAGCTGACTACCATGAACTTATAGTTCTACTTCCCTTGGAATGTCAACTTCGGGTTTGCCTAGACTCATTGTGGTATATACATGATTTTCACATTATCACACATACACCACATATGAATTCTTTGTCTGGGGTGCAACTGCTTGATATGTGTGTACACCCTATCAACTATGTTTTTTCATGGTTAATTTGTACCAAGTAAATCTATAGCATATTGTATGAGTATATAATGGTTTAAATGCATGTAGCAACTTTAAGGTTTATGTAAATATTTATACAGAAACTCATATACAAAGACTCCTTCCTTTGACTGCATATACATATGTTGCATATACAAAGACTCCTTCCATTGTTAAGGAAGAACAACATTGGAAAGACATGTAAGAAATAGGTGGCAATCACATAAATAAGCTTGTTTTACCCAAAATTATGATCTCTCTCTGTCTCTCACACACACACACTTGTCCTCCCAAAAAGGCTCTAGCTGAGAAGGATGAGCTCCAATACAGATATTCAAAAGCTCCCTTGATTGCTCAACCTGAAGTTCATAAGTCTCTCTTCCTCTCCCTAATCTGTTGAGTTTTGATTGCTTAACCTGTAGTTCATAACTCTCTCTTCCTCTCCCTACTCTTTCGAAAAATTTGAGTTTTGATTGCTCAACCTGAATTTAATAACTCTCTCTTTCTCTGCCTACTCTTTTTCTCAGATCCGCACATGCACATACAAGCAAAGAGTCTCTACATGAATCCTTTTCTCTTCCATTTTGTAGTAGCTTCTAAGTTCTTGGAAATTGGACGTCCAAGCCCACAAAGACTCTCTCCTTCTACCATACACATGAGCACACAAGGCAAAGGTACAACATCGCTTGGAAATGATCTAAATTTTCACATTCCACTTCATGGCTGCAATCTTCTGTGAGTGATCCTACACAAATAAACACATTAATATATCAAATTTGTGCCATCCATGTATTTTACTCTTGACTACTTCTAAAGAGTAACAATTGGTAAATATTTTTTCAACGGACAAATAGATTAGAAGGCACTAAACAACATAAAAATGCATATTCAGTTCTCAATGAGAGAAAGGAAGAATTGAAAATACATGGTTTGTACCAAGCAAGAAGCACATTCTACTTCTGTATCCTTTCTTGAACATGTCCCGTACATTCAAGGATTAAATGCATAGCTAGTGGGATCCTGAAGATAGATGATCTTATGGGTAGATCCCGCACATTCTTCGAGGTCTTACACTTGATGTGGTAAATATGAAGATTGTTCCTCTTTTCGAGAGCAATTGCAGTTCTCAAATAAAAAACACAGTTCTCAAATATCACAGTCACCTGCGGTATGTTTTGCAAAACTGGGCCAGCTTAATGTTCAAGTTTCCGGTCCCTGATAGAATGAAGAAACGAAGTCTCTCTATTTCTTAAACCATTAAACACACTGTCTCTCTATTTATCAGCAGTCAATCCACAAGTCAGGAGAAGTATATCACCCATCATAAGAGCTGAGTAGATAAAGAAAGGGAACGAAGGAGCTTCGCTCAATCTACTGCAGCTATCTACATCGACAAGTATGAAGCATTCAAAGGAGTTAACCATACTCCGCAACATGACATGCTGGTCTTGAAGAAGACGGTGGACAAAACTGAAGCTGCAAATCTCTAACGCAGATCTTACTCGCCAGAACAACGCAAACAAGGAGATCGACAAGCGCACGTATTTCATGCTTCGGAAGCTTGCGAAACCCGTCCGAATCATAACTAAATTCTCAAAGACTTAAATAACAAGTTGACCTATTAATAAGAAGCTTCATATCACAAATTTCAGCTATCAAGAACCTTCAAATACTTTCCTAAATCATAGCTTACTAAAAATGGCTGATTGAGAGATTCTTGGAGAATTGTAGGAGCACTTTTGGACACCCTATATATGTATGAATCAGGTCATGAAAAAGAGAGTCAATGGCCTCTACTCTCTTCCTAGAGTGAGTATAGAGTGTAAAGAAATTGCTATACATAGTATCTCTTGCTCAACTAGTTACTTTTGATAGCTTATTCTTCTCTATAGTTAACCATTTCTCAATACCTTTCTAAGGGGTGAGCTAGTTTCCAACACTATTTTGTTTTGGATGTAGTTCCTCCACCTGGTATCCATTTCAAGTGATTCCACTTGCATTTGATTGCTTATAGAGTATTATCAAGGTTGTGCGAATTTTGTGACTATGTGCCTAGTGATCTCTGAGTAAAGTTGTAAACAGTGAAGGTGTGTCTCTCCACATAGGCAGACAACAGTACCAAAAACTAGTCTAACTTGTAGAGGTTGATTCTCCCTATTGGAATATAAAAATTAAGTGTTTTAAAGTGCTATAGATATTTGAGAGTGTTTAATTTCATTCTAGAAAGTTTTTTTAGTTTCCACATCTTGATCTCTCTATTTATCAACAGTCAATCCACGAGTGTTGATAAGTATATCATCCATCATGAGAGCTGAGTAGATAAAGAAAGGGAATGAAGGAGCTTCGTTCAATCTACTGCAACTATCTCCGTCGACAAGTATGAAGCATTCAAAGGAGTTAACCATACTCCACATCATGACACGTTGGTCTCGAAGTAGATGGTTGACAAAACTGAAGCTTGAAATCTCTAACGCAAAGCTTACTCGCCAGAACAACGCAAACAAGGAGATCAACAAGCGCACGTATTTCATGCTTCGGGAAGAAGCTGCCGCAAGCTCTCAGTCCGTAAATCAGAAGCTTGCACACCCCATCAGAAACCAACTGCTCCAGGCTGAAATTTCTCTTCTCACACTCAAGCTTAAGTACACGCATGCAAGAGAATACTTCTGCAGTTGTCCACCAATCATGGAAGTGGAGGAGCCCTCGAGTTTAGAGGACACAGAAAATTAAACGCATAGCAACTAGGATCCTGAAGATAGATGATCTTGTAATAGCTGAATACTACGGCGATGTAAACATTTTATGTCTTTAGTTTCTATTTCTTTGTTGTCTTTAGTTTCTTTGTCGTCTTTAGTTTCTATTTCTTTGTCGTCTTTAGTTTCTGATGGATCAGACTCTCAATTTCCATTTCTATCTCTTGAAGGATCAGACTGTAGGTCAGCCATAAATCAGACTGTAGATCGACAGAACATTAGAAACGAGAGGCGGCGTCTTCGTGGGTGGGTGGAGTGGTGGGTGGGTGGAGTTTGGGTGGAGTGGTGGGTGGGTAGAGTTTGAGTGGAGTGAAGGGTGGAGTTTGGGTGTGGTTGGAGTGGAGTGTCGATGGAGTGGGGAGGGGTGGGGGCTGAGGGAGGGTGGAATGAAGGGTGGAGTTGAGGGTGGGTAGAGTTGGGAGAGGGTGGGGTGGAGGGTGGGTGGCGTGGAGGTTGGGTGGAGTTGAGGGAGGGTGGAGGGGAGGGTGGACTTGGGGTTTCCGTGTGTAGAGGAGGTACTGGGGTATCCGCTTTTAACAAAAGTAGAGAATGAAAATTAAACACGTCCAGTACATCACCTACTCAAGGGGGGTTCTCTTTAGGGAAGTATACCCTTTAACATTTCTGTGAGCAGGTAGATAACACGGATTGCACAGTGTGGTAAATACTTCGGAAATATGGACAACAAATGACCAAGAAAGACCGTACACTGCTTGATTCAAATCAGATGATTACAAAGTAGGGCAAATTATGCCTAAGGTGAAAATTTAGGACTAACAAGCCACAAGCTTAGGGCTAACAAACCACCTGAAAAGTAAATACTTCAATACAACAGTTTCATCCTATCAGCATAAGGACCACTGATATGCAGACTAACTCAGAACAATACAAATGATAAGGTCTTCTCAAGAGAATAGAACACAATCAACCACACTGACTCACGGAAAAGAAGAAGAATCCAAGCTACTCTTTTACACTATAGTGCTCATAGCCCTTCACTGAGAGGCCTACCCTCTGTATACATGCTACAGAGTAGCACCCACAGTAGACTTGAAACCACCAAGTGCAAGAGAAGACTTCTGCACGTATGTACGAACCACTTGTATCTCTAAAACTTGTACCGTGTACATGTAACCTCAGTGTACCCAAATGAGCACAAATCCCTTGATTTTATAGGCCCCAATAGGCCAAGAGGCCTTGCTGAATCTTCACGTCCACTGATCACGCGCCGGTTAATCACCCAAAATTGGGAGGTAGGTCAAATATTCCACTTGATTTGAACTAGATCCACAAAATAGGTAGTCGTCGTGAATGGTTGGCGGCCACTTTTACTCTTAACAATACACTTTTACCTTTTCACACCAAACATCCTTGATTATTATTATATTTCCTTGTGCGGTATGGCAATCATTGACTTCGGCATCAAATGGACCTCCAAAAACTTCATATATCCCTCCTTTTGTAATGTCCGTGAGACATACGGCGAGTGCAAATGCATTCCCCCTTTCGTCTGAGGTGGAGAATGAAACATTCATATACACATCCTCTGCATCATCTTGGTGTTCATCCTTCTCATGCCCCAAAGCCTACTCTTTCCCGATCCAATCTGAGGAGACCGCAATTGCGTCATTTATGCTTCCATGCTTCAACTCCCTCCTCCGATCGCCCCATGTGCGAGCATCTGGATGAGTGTATGTGTGTGTATACGCATGGGGGTATGTGTGAAATTATGGGGGTGCGTGATTGTGTATGTGTGTGTGCTTGGGCATGTGTGGGGTGAAAGTGTATTTGTGTGTGGATGAGGTTATGTATGTATTTGTGCTTATGTGTGTGTGCGTGCATGTGCTTGTGTATGTATGAGTGCGTGTGTGTATTGGGATGTGGAAGGGGGTGTGTCCATGTGTGTGAGAATGTGCATGTGTGTGTGTGAAGGGTGTGTGTGTATATGTATGGTTGTGTATGTGTTGCGATTGTGAGTGTGTGTTTGTACGCATGTGCGGGTGATGTGAAGAAGAGGTGTGAGGAGGCGGGGGTGGTGTGAGGGGGTGGTGTGAGGAGGCAGGGTGGTGTGAGGGAATGGTGTGAGGAGGCGGGGTGGTGTGAGGGGAGGTGGTGGGCGGAGGAATTGGCGGGGGAGAGGGGGGGATCTGGCGGGGGTCAGCGGGGGGGGGAACGGGAATTATGGCGGAAGGGGGGGGGGCGGGGGTTATGGCGTAGGGGTGCGGGGGCGGAGGGCAAAAAGGGGTGCGGAGGGCGGAGGGCGGAAGGGTGCGGGGGCGGAGGGCGGAAGGGGGTGCGGAGGGCGGAGGCGGAAGGGTGCGGGGGCGGAGGGCGGAAGGGGGTGCGGAGGGCGGAGGGGTTTGGCGGGGGAATTGGTGGGGTGAGGGGGGGGTTGGGCGGGGTCGCGGGGGGTTTGGAGGGGGAATTGGTGGGGGTGAGGGGGGGGTTGAGCGGAGGGCGGAGGGCGGAAGGGGGTGCGGAGGGCGGAGGGGTTTGGCGGGGGAATTGGCGGGGGGTGGGGCGGGGGCTAGGTGGAGGGGGCTGCGGGGGGAATTGGGCGGAGGGGGGCGGGGGCTAGGTGGAGGGGGCTGCGGGGGGAACTGGGTGGAGGGGGGCGGGGGCTAGGTGGAGGGGGCTGCGGGGGGAACTGGGCGGGGAAGGTGGGCGGAGGGCGGAAGGGTGCGGGGCGGGGGAAGAGGGCGCGGAGGGCGGAGGCGGAAGGGTGCGGGGGAAGAGAGAGAAGGAGGGGGGAGAGAGGGAGGGAGAGAGAGAGAGAGAGAGAGAGAGAGAGAGAGAGAGAGAGAGAGAGAGAGAGAGAGAGAGAGAGAGAGAGAGAGAGAGAGAGAGAGAGAGAGAGAGAGAGAGAGAGAGAGAGAGAGAGAGAGAGAGAGAGAGAGAGAGAGAGAGAAAGGGACGGGGGAAGAGAGAGAGAGAGAGAGAGAGAGAGAGAGAGAGAGAGAGAGAGAGAGAGAGAGAGAGAGAGAGAGAGAGAGAGAGAGAGAGAGAGAGAGAGAGAGAGAGAGAGAGAGAGAGAGAGAGAGAGAGAGAGAGAGAGAGAGAGAGAGAGAGAGAGAGAGAGAGAGAGAGAGAGAAAGAAAGGGACGGGGGAGGAGAGAGAGAGAGAGAGAGAGATAGAGAGAGAGAGAAAGAAAAAGGGAGAGAGGGAGAGAGAGTGAGAGAGAGAGAGAGAGAAAGAGAGAAGAGAGAGGGGGGTAGGTTGAAAGAGAGAGGGAAATAGAGAGAGGGGGGGAAATCGAAAGAGAAGAGGGAGAGAGAAAGAAAGAGAGGGAATAGAGGGAGAGAGGGGAAGGAGAGAGAAAGAGAGAAAAAGAGAGAGAGGAAAGAGAGAGATGGCGGGGAAGAGAGAGGGGAGGGGGATCTACAGACCCCCACATCAAGATTTTGCACCGTCCCTGGTGCAATTTCTTCCTTATTCTACTTTTTTCTTCAGAATGAACTTGCAGATCCTCCAGTTGCACTGCCAGGACTCCATACCACACTTTTGGAGAACCAAAATACATATAATTCACAGAATACCGGTGGTGATCTTCAACATGCCAACAAAAAGAGGAAAAACACATTCCCATATACAGCCAGGGAACCAGAACTGCAGAGATTTTCTCCTCCTCAAAAGCTAAGATTGATCCACCCAGTCGAGCAATGCTACTCAAATTCCACCCAGAGCTTTCATAGGAGCTGTGTGTCTCTCCAAGTCTGTCCTGAGGAAAACCACTACCAAATTTCCTTGTCTCTATCTTAGCACCATAAAGGTCCTCCAATTGCTCAGCTGCATGCTCCACTATTCGCCAATATTCCCCTTCTACACAATCAACAGAAGCTTTCTCCCGAAAAGATTCACGAACAGGCTTCTCCCTCTCAAAATATTCATCCTTAAACTGGTTATCATATTTTCCAAAGGCCTCTAATGTGAATGGTGGCCCGTGCTCAAAACCAAACGTTCCATCCTTATCTGCAGATTCTGTGCAAACATCTATAGGAAACATCGAGGATGGCCTCTTTTCCGTTTCTTCTGTTCCTTGATCCATCCTAAAGGTATATCTGCAAAAGGAAGATCTTCTCTGCTCTTGAGTTCATAATCTTCCACCTCTGATACTTTTATATTGGTTGCCTTCTCACGGCTTGTGCTTTCCTGCAATTGCTCATTCTCCAACACCTTGTGGTCTTCATTGCCCCTTCCTGTAATTACCTTATCTGCAACTTCTTCCTCAATTTCATTAATCTCCACTGTGCAACACTCTGCACTTCCCATCATCCAATTTAACAATGTATCCTCTTCTTGGGGTAGAGAGGGCATTACCTGAGTATCCACAGTATATCCAGTAGTTTTTCCTGAGTCGAATCCTTCTTCCAAATGTAGTTGCAGTTGGCTATTGGTATTTGTTGAAATCCATAGTTTATTTTTTCCCCAATCTTGCAAAGCTTTTGCTTGTCTAAGCCAAGGTCTCCCCAGGAGCAAAGGGTAGGAAGTCTCTTGTGGAAGTGCAATAACAACAAAATCCAACACAAAGTGGCAACCCTGTACTACCATCAATACCTTTTCAATAATGCCAAGTGGCGCAACCCGATGTTGATCTGCCAATGTAACCGTGAATGGTGCCAACTTGGTGGGGTTCAATTTCAGCTTCTTCATTGTAAAATCTGGCATCAAATTGATACCAGAGCCTCCATCTATGATCACACCTGTAAAAGCTTCATCCTTTATACAAACTGATAATCTCGAACTTTGGTAGTCTGCTAAGGGTGCAGGAGGAAAATCAACCATGAAACCATCTATACTAGGTGATTGGACCAAGTGAGCAGAGTGTATAATCTTCAGTAAGTCACTTTTTATTTTTGAATCCATCCTTATAAGTTCATATAGACTAACCTTGTGATGAACACCTTTCAAGATCTGTTCAATGTTTACCTCCTGAGTGTTTTCTTGCAGACTTGCTAGTTGGCCCCTTAGAGAAGTAGTTATTTCTTCATAGGCTCCTTCAATTTCCACTTGGTCCTTCCATCCAGACTTCTTTTCTTCCTCTTTATCCTGAATTCCTTGTTGTTCCCCCCTAAGGTTTGCTGCTGCTTGCCTAGCTCTGGTCATCATGGGCATAGCAGAGGATGAAACAGCATAGGATTGAGTAGTCATACCTTCTACCGGTGGGGAGACTGCAATCATGTGAATTGGAGCAGGACGACCTCTTGGGCAATCTTTGGTATAATGATCAATGCTGACAAGGAGGTGCATCTTCTGGGAGGGAACACCTATTTTGCATGTGGCCGTACTCACCACAACGATAGCACATCAAAGGTCTATTATATCTAGGCTTTGCAGGCCTATTCTCCTCTCTGTTAGGTGTATTCGAAGTACTAGCATAGTATGAATCCAAAGTTTGAGGGTTACCTCTCTGCTGTGTACCCTTGAGGTAGTAGCAATCTCTGGCTTCATGACCATCTTTTCCACAAAATTGACAGCTTACCTTAATAGGGCAATTAGCATTGGAATGTCCATTGTTGTTATAGATTGTACACCAAATTTGTCTCCTTATATCTTGAGTGGTCTTCAAGTCTTCTAACTCCCGGCGAAGCTGGGCTACTTCATCATCAGTGCGATTTTGTTGCATCTTTAATGCTTCCAATTCCCTTCTCTTCTTGTTGATTTTGTTGCATCTTTAATGCTTCCAATTCCCTCCTCAGTTGCTCAATAGGATCCAGGTCTGCAGCATACTTAGGTTGTGTATCCCCTTCAAAATGTTGCCTTGCTTCTTCAATGCGTGATGCCGCTGCAACAAAATCATTGAGGGTCGCATCCAATCTAAGAGATTCACGAAGCTTCTGCTGAGATGACCTAGGCAGAGCCTTTTCGATCCACTTTTTAACCAAAAAGTCACCAGGGGCATGTGGCAGACGTGCAACAAGTGCTTTTGTTCTAGTGTGAAGTTCATGAAAAGATTCACCTGGTCTTAGCTTCAAATTCTCTAGCTGATCTAGAGCTCTTTCCGAGGAATCACTTGGTCGGAATGTTTGTGAGAACGCCGCCTTCAAAGCCTCCCATGTAGTGAAATGGCCATCTGCATATTGACTATACCATTTATCTGCAAGACCCTCCAATGTGGATGGAAAAAGTGCTAGCATTGCATCCTCTCTATTTTGCAGACCTCTTCCACGGCATAAAGAGATAAATCTCCTCACATGATCATCCGCATCTTCATATGCATGTCCCTTGAAGGTAGGGAACTTGATGTTTAATCTAGAGAGCAAATGAGCAAGATCCTCCATTTGGACTGGTGTCTCTTCTGACGTATCTGAGGAGAAGTCTAGAGTTCTCCTATACCCTTCTTTTGACAATGGTGTCGCACCCAAATCAATAGATAAATTTAGGGAGGACAGAGGGGAGGTAGACTCACTAGCCGTGGTTATTGCTAACTTGTTAAGGCTCCTTCGAACACGAAGAGATTCCTTATCTGCTCGTGTATGGGTCATGTACCTAATCGCAATTGCAATAGGGAAAAACACCTCTCACAAAAATGCAAAGGTCCCACCGGGCGTGCCAAACTGTAGAGGAGGTACTGGGGTATCCGCTTTTAACAAAAGTAGAGAATGAAAATTAAACACGTCCAGTACATCACCTTCTCAAGGGGGGTTCTCTTTAGGGAAGTATACCCTTTAACATTTTTGTGAGCAGGTAGATAACACGGATTGCACAGTGTGGTAAATACTTCGGAAATATGGACAACAAATGACCAAGAAAGACCGTACACTGCTTGATTCAAATCAGATGATTACAAAGTAGGGCAAATTATGCCTAAGGTGCAAATTTAGGACTAACAAGCCACAAGCTTAGGGCTAACAAACCACCTGAAAAGTAAATACTTCAATACAACAGTTTCATCCTATCAGCATAAGGACCACTGATATGCAGACTAACTCAAAACAATACAAATGATAAGGTCTTCTCAAGAGAATAGAACACAATCAACCACACTGACTCACGGAAAAGAAGAAGAATCCAAGCTACTCTTTTACACTATAGTGCTCATAGCCCTTCACTGAGAGGCCTACCCTTTGTATACACGCTACAGAGTAGCACCCACAGTAGACTTGAAACCACCAAGTGCAAGAGAAGACTTCTGCACGTATGTACGAACCACTTGTAACCTCAGTGTACCCAAATGAGCACAAATCCCTTGATTTTATAGGCCCCAATAGGCCAAGAGGCCTTGCCCAATCTTCACGTCCACTGATCACGCGCCGGTTAATCACCCAAAATTGGGGGGTAGGTCAAATATTCCACTTGATTTGAATTAGATCCACAAAATAGGTAGTCGCCGTGAATGGTTGGCGGCCACTTTTACTCTTAACAATACACTTTTACCTTTTCACACCAAACATCCTTGATTATTATTATATTTCCTTGTGCGGTATGGCAATCATTGACTTCGGCATCAAATGGACCTCCAAAAACTTCATATATCCCTCCTTTTGTAATGTCCGTGAGACATACAGCAAGTGCAAATGCATTCCCCCTTTCGTCTGAGGTGGAGAATGAAACATTCATATACACATCCTCTGCATCATCTTGGTGTTCATCCTTCTCATGCCCCAAAGCCTGCTCTTTCTCGACCAATCTGAGGAGACCGCAATTGCGTCATTTATGCTTCCATGCTTCAACTCCCTCCTCCGATCGCCCCATGTGCGAGCATCTAGATGAGTGTATGTGTGTGTATACGCATGGGGGTATGTGTGAAATTATGGGGGTGCGTGATTGTGTATGTGTGTGTGCTTGGGCATGTGTGGGATGAAAGTGTATTTGTGTGTGGATGAGGTTATGTATGTGTTTGTGCTTATGTGTGTGTGCGTGCATGTGCTTGTGTATGTATGAGTGCGTGTGTGTATGGGGATGTGGAAGGGGGTGTGTCCATGTGTGTGAGAATGTGCATGTGTGTGTGTGAAGGGTGTGTGTATATGTATGGTTGTGTATGTGTTGCGATTGTGAGTGTGTGTTTGTACGCATGTGCGGGTGATGTGAAGAAGAGGTGTGAGGAGGCGGGGGTGGTGTGAGGGGGTGGTGTGAGGAGGCGGGGTGGTGTGAGGGAATGGTGTAAGGAGGCGGGGTAGTGTGAGGGGAGGTGGTGGGCGGAGGAATTGGCGGGGGCGAGGGGGGGATCCGGCGGGGGTCAGCGGGGGGGAAGGGGAATTATGGCGGAAGGGGGGGGGGCGGGGGTTATGGCGTAGGGGTGCGGGGGCGGAGGGCGGAAAGGGGTGCGGAGGGCGGAGGGCGGAAGGGTGCGGGGGCGGAGGGCGGAAGGGGGTGCGGAGGGGGGAGGTGGAAGGGTGCGGAGCGGAGGGCGGAAGGGGGTGCGGAGGGCGGAGGGGTTTGGCGGGGGAATTGGTGGGGTGAGGGGGGGGTTGGGCGGGATCGCGGGGGGTTTGGGGGGGGAATTGGCGTGGTGAGGGGGGGGGTTGAGCGGAGGGCGGAGGGCGGAAGGGGGTGCGGAGGGCGGAGGGGTTTGGCGGGGGAATTGGCGGGGGGGGGGGGGCGAGGGTTAGGTGGAGGGGGCTGCGGGGGGAACTGGGCGGAGGGGGGCGGGGGCTAGGTGGAGGGGGCTGCGGGGGGAACTGGGCGGAGGGGGGCGTGGGCTAGGTGGAGGGGGCTGCGGGGGGAACTGGGCGGAGGGGGGCGGGGGCTAGGTGGAGGGGGCTGCGGGGGGAACTGGGCGGGGAAGGTGGGCGGAGGGCGGAAGGGTGCGGGGCGGGGGAAGAGGGTGCGGAGGGCGGAGGCGGAAGGGTGCGGGGGAAGAGAGAGAAGGAGGGGGGAGAGAGGGAGGGAGAGAGAGAGAGAGAGAGAGAGAGAGAGAGAGAGAGAGAGAGAGAGAGAGAGAGAGAGAGAGAGAGAGAGAGAGAGAGAGAGAGAGAGAGAGAGAGGAGAGAGAGAGAGAGAGGAGAGAGAGAGAGAGAGAGAGAGAGAGAGAGAGAGAGAGAGAGAGAGAGAGAGAGAGAGAGAGAGAGAGAGAGAGAGAGAGAGAGAGAGAGAGAGAGAGAGAGAGAGAGAGAGAGAGAGAGAGAGAGAGAGAGAGAGAGAGAGAGAGAGAGAGGAGAGAGAGAGAGAGAGAAGAGAGAGAGGAGAGAGAGAGAGAGAGAGAGAGAGAGAGAGAGAGAGAGAGAGAGAGAGAGAGAGAGAGAGAGAGAGAGAGAGAGAGAGAGAGAGAGAGAGAGAGAGAGAGAGAGAGAGAGAGAAGAAAGGGACGGGGGAGGAGAGAGAGAGAGAGAGAGAGAGAGAGAGAGAGAGAGAGAGAGAGAGAGAGAGAGAGAGAGAGAGAGAGAGAGAGAGAGAGAGAGAGAGAGAGAGAGAGAGAGAGAGAGAGAGATAGAGAGAGAGAGAAAGAAAAAGGGAGAGAGGGAGAGAGAGTGAGAGAGAGAGAGAGAGAAAGAGAGAAGAGAGAGGGGGGTAGGTTGAAAGAGAGAGGGAAATAGAGAGAGGGGGGGAAATCGAAAGAGAAGAGGGAGAGAGAAAGAAAGAGAGGGAATAGAGAGAGAGAGAGGGGAAGGAGAGAGAAAGAGAGAAAAAGAGAGAGAGGAAAGAGAGAGATGGCGGGGAAGAGAGAGGGGAGGGGGATCTACACCGTGGGTGGAGTGGAGTGTGGGTGGAGTGGGGAGTGGTGGGAGTTAAGGGAGGGTGGAGTTGAGGGTGGGTGGAGTTGGGAGAGGGTGGAGTTGGGGTTGCCGTGGAACGAGTGGAGTGTGGGTGGAGTGGGGAGTGGTGGGAGTTGAGGGAGGGTGGAGTTGAGGGTGGGTGGAGTTCGGAGAGGGTGGAGTTGGGGTTGTCGTGGGTGGAATGGTGTGTGGGTTGAGTAGGGAGTGGTGGGAGTTGAGGGAGGGTGGCATGGAGGGTGGAGTTGAGGTTGTCAGGGGTGGAGTGGAGTGTGGGTGGAGTGGGGATTGGTGGGAGTTGAGGGAGGGTGGAGTGGAGGGTGGAGTTGAGGTTGCCCTGGTTGGAGTGGAGTGTGGGTGGAGTGGGGAGTGGTGGGAGTTGAGGGTAGGTGGAGTGGAGGGTGGAGTTGAGGTTGTTGTGGGTGGAGTGGGGAGTGGTGGGAGGTGAGGGAGGGTGGAGTGGAGGGTGCAGTGGGGAGTGCTCGGAGGTGAGGGAAGGTGGAGTGGAGTTGGGGGAGGGTGGAGTGGAGAGTGGTTGGAGTTGGGGAAGGGTGGAGTGGAATGGAGGGATAGCAAGATGGGGGGAAAGGTTGGTCTTCTCATCCCCTCCTTCAATCGCGGGCTTTATCCTCAAGCTCCACTAAAAGGTGAGCGATGTCCCACACTATTGCTTACTTCTAAATCAGTCAAATAAGACCAATGTACTCGTATCAATGTTTATGCAAAGGTTCATTTATGCTCTTGTTGTCGCCTTCTAAATTCTCTGTTGATATCCCATCTCGAAGCTTAGAGTTCATAGGAAGGACGCCATATGTGCGGTTGGTTAGGAGAAGAAATGCAGGTCCTCGCGCACTGAGCAACAAACTCCTCCGAAGGCAGCTAAAGGTACCTTTCTTGTGTGGAGTGGCGATGGCGAGGGCTCATCAAAATCGAGATGCAGAGACTGAAGAAGTCCTCTTCCCTTTCCCTTTCATCTTTTCGTCTCTTCTAGCTGCCCTTTTATCAATGCTCTTTTCAAGTTCTTTGCATGTGTGTAAGTGTGAAGTTTGTTGCTCGTACACGATGGAAAAATCGAGACAACTGGATGAAGAAAGAGAGAATGTGGCAGGCGGTGGGCTGTGGGCAGGAGTATGAGCGGTTGGCGGGGGGATGGGCTGTGGGGGCTGTGGGGGAGGGAGTATGAGGGGGTGGTGGGAGGTGGGCTATGAGGGCTGTGAATGCGAGTATGAGGGGGTGGGTTGTGCGGGCTGCGGGGGGGAGTATGAGGGGGTGGCAGGGGGGTTGGGTTGTGGAGGCTACAGGTGGGAGTATGAGGGAGTGGCAGAGGGGGGGGTGGGCTACGAGCACTGCGGGTGGGAGTATAAGGGGGTGGCGGGGGGGTGGGCTGTGGGGGCTACGGGGGGGAGTATGAGGGGGTGGCAGGGGGGGTGGGTTGTGGGGGTTGTGGGGGGGAGTATGAGGGGGTGGGGTGGAAGGGTGGGCTGGGGGGCCTGTGGGCGGGAGTAGGAGGGGATGGTGGGAGCTCCATGGAGAGAGAGAGAGAGAGAGAGAGAGAGAGAGAGAGAGAGAGAGAGAGAGAGAGACAGAGAGAGGCCGCGGGGCATGGAGGGACGGGGTGGGGGCTGGTGGTGAAGGGAGGGGAGGGGGGTCGCGGGGTGGGAGGGAGTGGGCAGGCGGGGGAAGAGAGAGAGAGGGAGGAGAGAGAGAGAGAGAGAGAGAGAGAGAGAGAGAGAGAGAGAGAGAGAGAGAGAGAGAGAGAGAGAGAGAAGGGGTTGCGGGGTATGGAGGGGGGGTGGGGGGCTGGCAGTGAGGGGAGGGCGGGGTGGGAGGCAGTGGGCAGGTAAGGGAAGAGAGAGAGGGAGGGGGAGAGAGAGAGAGAGAGAGGAGAGAGAGAGAGAGAGAGAGAGAGAGAGAGAGAGAGAGAGAGAGAGAGAGAGAGAGAGAGAGAGAGAGAGAGAGAGAGAGAGAGAGAGAGAGAGAGAGAGAGAGAGAGAGAAAGCAAGGGGAGTGGGGCCGCGGGGCATGGAGGGGCGGGGTGGGGGCTGGTGGTGAGGGCAGGTGAGGGGTGTCACGGGGTGGGAGGTGGTGGGCTGGCGGGGGAAGAGAGAGAGGGAGGGAGAGAGAGAGAGAGAGAGAGAGAGAGAGAGAGAGAGAGAGAGAGAGAGAGAGAGGAAGGGGAGGGGGGCCGCGGGGCATGGATGGGCGGGGTGGGGGCTGGTGGTGAGGGGCGGGGAGGGGGGTCGCGGGGTGGGAGGTTGTGGGCTAGCGAGGGAAGAGAGAGAGGGAGGGAGAGAGAGAGAGAGAGAGAGAGAGAGAGAGAGAGAGAGAGAGAGAGAGAGAGAGAGAGAGAGAGAGAGAGAGAGAGAGAGAGAGAGAGAGAGAGAGAGAGAGAGAGAGAGAGAGAGAGAGATGAGAGAGAGAGAGAGAGAGAGAGAGACTGAGCATTTATAGATCTAATTTAAGAAAAAAAAGAAGTAATATCCATATATCAAAGATGGAAACCGTTTCTTACCTGATTGAAGTTATGAAACTACGTTTGTCTCCATTCTATGTTTGGAATCACTTTATGTTAGATACCAGATTGTCAGAACCTTTTGTCAGAACCCTTTGTTAGACCTCTCTACGAAGCTTATCTTCACACCTACCTTTCCGACTTGTCCTTTAATGCCGAGGCATATAGCCTGGCTATATATTGTATGTACTTTTGATGAATTATAATCTATGTTCGGAATCACTATATGTCAGATACCAGATTGTGAGAACCTTTTGTCAGAACCCTTTGTGAGACCTCTCTGTGAAGCTTAACTTCACACCCACCTTTCTGACTTGTCCTTTAATGCCAGGGCATTTAGTCTGGCTATATATTGTATGTACTTTTTGTGAATTATAAGGCGCATCTTCTATTTCACATCTGCATGTATACTTTTCCATAGCTCTGTCATTGTGCTAATTCTCTGTGTCAAGCTCCATCTCTATAGCCTCTTATGTGCACAGATTTCAACAAGTTATAGCTTGTAAAAGATGGAACATACACCATCTTTCTGCGAACAATTAATTAAGATCCAAATGAGAAGCATGAAACCAAAATGTTAATAGATCATCCATAAGAGCCTCAACATTAGAGGTTCCTCTCGTATCTATTGCGTAAACGGAATGCTTGTGGTTTTAAGGAGGATGCATAGAGGCTGATGAGCTTACCATTACAGGAGATTATTCATTTGCATGTAAATTGATGAACCTACCATTATTCGAGATGATGAAGCGCATGAATGCCACAAGATACCTGTTAGAAGATAATTCGAGATCTTTCTTTGTAGGGACATGATGGTTCTTTTCTTTTGGGATGGTAATCGTGTAAAATGAACAAGCAGGTGTATCTCATACACAAGATGTGCATATGTTAGCCATTTAAGACTTAATATCCATGTAGCTATAGACGAATTTTGAATGCATGGTGAAAAAGGTATCTAATGGGTAAATGCGTTAGGAAGGATTTTACATGCGTTTCTTCTAGTTCTCCTCTTTTGAAAATGATACTCAGCAAACACAGATAAATTTCGAGAAACTTGCCATCTCGTCTGAAGCCGCATCAGATTCAAATATAGTTATCCATGTTGAATGCAGCATCATCCATTTTTTGAGAAGATACTATACAGACACGGAAGACCACAGGAACAATGACGGAGAACTGACTAAGAATGTGCGTGACTGGAAGCAGATATATGACATAGCGCCTGGTTGTTCCCTTAAGCTTCCTGCAAACTTTGATGCAGATAATACTAGCTCTGATACCACTCTGTGGAGTGTGCGAGCTATGGTGACTCCATCTGCAGAGTCACACAGCAACACAGGCACGACGAAGAAGAAGTCAAACTATTTTGAGTTTTAAAGTACAATTCCACGATATCAACAGAAGACCACAGAAACAAAGGAAAGAAAAAGAAAAAGAAAAAATAAAAGATTTATTATGAGCCTTGGTCGCTCTCACGTCACAAAGAAATCGAAAACAAATTTGATTGATTTACAGACTGATATCCTTCTACTCTCTTACCAGAAGCGCTCATATACTTTTAAGATGTCTTAAATATCATGAGACACAGTAATCAAGTACGGAACTTAAGATTATAAGTACATCGATGAGCTTTAAGTTGATTGAATAAATCCTTCTTCTTCGCAACGCTCTTCGTTGATTTCCTGTGCAGAGCGTATGTGAATGCAGCACAAGTGATCTAATCTTGAATGCTTTCTCGGTTGCCAAGTAAAAAATTGGCGCACTGCAAAGATCGAACACGAGTAACTTCTCTTTCACTACATTTTCTGGAAGTCTTCTAATTACTCTGCCGCAACATTCATCTTAAACATACCCTCAACGTTTTCTGAGTCCTTGCTCCGCCAAACATCTTATACTTTTGTCGGCCTTTTGGCTACGATCAAGTGGAGTATCTGTTTTCATAAGTTCAACTCATGCTACGTGGTCCAGCGGACCACTATGATAACAGCCTAGTGCTTTCCACGGGGCGAGCCCCCTCCCGGCGTCTGATTTTATGTATTCCTCATCTTCCCGAACGTCCATAATACAGACTCTCGCCCACGAAGACGCCACCTCTCGTATCTAATTTTCTGCCGATCTACAGTCTGATTTATGGCTGACCTACAGTCTGATCCTTCAAGAGATAGAAATGGAAATTGAGAGTCTGATCCATCAGAAACTAAAGACGACAAAGAAATAGAAACTGAAGACGACAAAGAAACTAAAGACGAGAAAGAAATAGAAACTAAAGACATAAAATGTTTACATCGCCGCAGTATTCAGCTATTACATCTCAGTTGCTATGCGTTTGATTTTCTGTGTCCTCTAAACTCGAGGGCTCCTCCACTTCCATGATTGGCGGACAACTGCGGAAGTATTCTTTTGCATGCCTGTACTTAAGCTTGAGTGTGAGAAGAGAAATTTCAGCCTGGAGCAGTTGGTTTCTGATGGGGTCCGCAAGCTTCTCCTTGTTTGCGTTTTTCTGGCAAGTAAGCTTTGCGTTAGAGATTTGAAGCTTTAGTATTGTCAACCGTCTACTTCGCGACCAACGTGTCATGTTGTGGAGTATGGTTAACTCCTTTGAATGCTTCATACTTGTCGATGGAGATAGTTGCAGTAGACTGAACGAAGCTCCTTCATTCCCTTTCTTTATCTACTCAGCTCTTATGATGGATGATATACTTCTCAAGACTCGTGGATTGACTGTTGATAAATAGAGAGGTCAAGATGTGGAAACTAAAAAAACTTTCTAGAATGAAATTAAACACTCTCAAATATCTATAGCACTTTAAAACACTTGATTTTGATATTCCAATAGGGAGAATCAACCTCTACAAGTTAGACTAGTTTTTGGTACTGTTGTCTGCCTATGTGGAGAGACACACCTTCACTGTTTACAACTTTACTCAGAGATCACTAGGCACATAGTCACAAAATTCACACAACCTTGATAATACTCTATAAGCAATCAAATGCAAGTGGAATCACTTGAAATGGATACCAGGTGGAGGAACTACATCCAAAACAAAATAGTGCTGGAAACTAGCTCACCCCTTAGAAAGGTACTGAGAAATGGTTAACTATAGAGAAGAATAAGCTATCAAAAGTAACTAGTTGAGCAAGAGATACTATGTATAGAAATTTCTTTACACTCTATACTAACTCTAGGAAGAGAGTAGAGGCCATTGACTCTCTTTTTCATGACCTGATTCATAGATATATAGGGTATCCAAAAGTGCTCCTACAATTCTCCAAGAATCTCTCAATCAGCCATCTTTAGTAAGCTATGATTTAGGAAAGTGTTTGAAGGTTCTTGATAGCTGAAATTTGTGATATGAAGCTTCTTATTAGTAGGTCAACTTGTTATTTAAGTCTTTGAGAATTTAGTTATGATTCGGACGGGTTTCCCAAGCTTCTGATTTACAGACTGAGAGCTTGCCGCAGCTACCTCCCGAAGCATGAAATATGTGCGCTTGTCGATCTCCTTGTTTGCGTTGTTCTAGCGAGTAAGATCTGCGTTAGAGATTTGCAGCTTCAGTTTTGTCCACCGTCTTCTTCGACACCAGCATGTCATGTTGCAGAGAGACCGTTCTTTATCTACTCAGCTCTTATGATGGGTGATATACTTCTCCCGACTCGTGGATTGACTGCTGATAAATAGAGAGACCGTGTGTTTAATGGTTTAAGAAATAGAGAGACTTAGTTTCTTCATTCTATCGGGGACCGGAAACTTGAACATTAAGCTCGCCCAGTTTTGCAAAACATGCCGCAGGTGACTGTGATATTTGAGAACTGCGTTTTTTATTTGAGAACTGCATTTGCTCTCAAAAAGAGGAACAATCTTCATATTTACCACATCAAGTGTAAGACCTCGAAGACTGTGCGGGATCTACCCATAAGATCATCTATCTTGAGGATCCCACTAGCTATGCGTTTAATCCTTGAATGTACGGGACATGTTCAAGAAAGGATACAGAAGTAGAATGATCTTCCTGCTTGGTACAAACCATGTATTTTCAATTCTTCCTTTCTCTCATTGAGAACTGAATATGCATTGTTATGTTGTTTAGTGCCTTCTAGTCTATTTGTCCGTTGAAAAAATATTTACCAATTGTTACTCTTTAGAAGTAGTCAAGAGTAAAATACATGGATGGCACAAATTTGATATATTAATGTGTTTATTTGTGTAGGATCACTCACAGAAGATTGCAGCCATGAAGTGGAATGTGAAAATTTAGATCATTTCCAAGCGATGTTGTACCGTTGCCTTGTGTGCTCATGTGTATGGTACAAGGAGAGAGTCTTTGTGGGCTTGGACGTCCAATTTCCAAGAACTTAGAAGCTACTACAAAATGGAAGAGAAAAGGATTCACGTAGAGACTCTTTGCTTGTATGTGCATGTGCGGATCTGAGAAAAAGAGTAGGCAGAGAAAGAGAGAGTTATTAAATTCAGGTTGAGCAATCAAAACTCAAATTTCTCGAAAGAGTAGGGAGAGGAAGAGAGAGTTATGAACTACAAGTTAAGCAATCAAAAGAGGAAGAGAGACTTATGAACTTCAGGTTGAGCAATCAAGAGAGCTTTTGAATATCTGTATTGGAGCTCATCCTTCTCAGCTAGAGCCTTTTTGGGAGGACAAGCGTGTGTGTGAGAGATAGAGAGAGATCATAATTTTGGGTAAAACAAGCTTATTTATGTGATTGCCACCTATTTCTTACATGTCTTTCCAATGTTGTTCTTCCTTAACAATGGAAGGAGTCTTTGTATATGCAACATATGTATATGCAGTCATTTGGTAAGAGCTATCTGTATATGTTGATTTTGTGTTAGGCTTCATTTTGGCTGCATTTGCTCATCACTTTTGGGAGCGGTAGATACTCACTTTGAAGAGCTTCTTGTGAGTTCATGGTCATGGTGTGTGTGTGTTTTGGGTTGCATGTATGAGCATGCATTCATTCTTAGTATGACATTAGTGGGGATGTCATACTATTATGTTGATGCTATGTATAATGGAGCAGATTTGCTATATAGTCTTAAATGTTAATAGATCATCCATAAGAGATTCAACATTAGAGATTCCTCTCATATCTATTGCGTAAGAGGAATGTTTATGGTTTTAAGGAGGATGTATAGAGGCTGATGAGCTTACCATTACAGGAGATTATTCATTTGCATGTAGCTTGATGAACTTACCATTATTCGAGATGATGAAGCGCATGAATGCCATAAGATATATGTTAGAAGAGAATTCGAGATTATTCTTTGTAGGGACATGATGGTTCTTTTCTTTTGGGAATGGTAATCGTGTCAAATGAACAAGCCATTTAAGACTTAATATCCATGTAGCTACAGACGAATTTTGAATGCATGGTGAAAGGGTATCTAATGGGTAAATATATTAGGAAGGACGAATAAATTCCAAGAGATCTATTACTTTAGATTTTAGATTTTACATTCCTTTCTTCTAGTTCTCCTCTTTGAAAATGATACTCAGCAAACACAGATAAATTCCGAGAAACCTGTCATCTCGTCTTAAGCTGCATCAGATTCAAATATAGTTATCCATGTTGAATGCAGCATCATCGTTTTTTCGAGAAGATTCTATATAGGCACGGTTGACCACAGGAAAAATGACGGAGAACTGACTAAGAACGTGCGTGACTGGAAGGAGATATATGACATGGCGCCTGGTGGTTTTTGAGCTTCCTGCAAAGTTTGACGCAGATGATACTGGCTCTGATACCACTGTGTGGAGTGCGCGAGCTATGGTGACTCCATCTGCAGAGTCACACAGCGACACAGACATGACGAAGAAGAAGTCCATGGATACCGCGCCGCTCTACTGGCGGTCAAGAAAAACATTCATATCAAACTGTTTTGGTTTTAAAGTACAATTCCACATCATCAACAGAAGACCACAGGAACAAAGGAAAGAAAAAGTAAAAGAAAAGAAAAATATTTATTCCTAGCCTTGGTCCCTCTGACGTGACAAAGAAATCGAAAACAAAATTGATTGATTTACAGTCTGATATCCTTCTACTCTCTTACCAGAAGCGCTCATATACTTTTAAGATGTCTTAAATATCATGAGACACAGTAATCAAGTACGCAACTTAAGATTATAAGTACATCGATGAGCTTTAAGTTGATTGAATAAATTCTTCTTCTTCGCAACGCTCTTCTTCGCAGAGCGTACGTGAATGCAGCGCAAGTGATCTAATCTTGAATGCTTTCTCGGTTGCCAAGCAAAAAATGAGCGCACTGCAAAGATCGAACACGAGTAACTTCTCTTTCACTACATTTTCTGAAAGTCTTCTAATTACTCCGCCGCAACATTCATCTTAAACATACCCTCAAAGTTTTCTGAGTCCTTGCTCCGCCAAACATCTTATACTTTTGTCTGCCTTTTAGCTACGATCAAGTGGAGTATCTGTTTTCATCAGTTCAACTTATGATACGTGGTCCAGCGGACCACTATGATATCAACCTAGTGCTTTCCACGGGGCGAGCCCCCTCCCGGCGTCTGATTTTATGAATTCCTCATCTTCCCGAACGTCCATAATACAGACTCTTACCCACGAAGACGCCGCCTCTCGTTTCTAATTTTCTGCCCATCTACAGTCTGATTTATGGCTGACCTACATCTGTTGATTGCTCTGAGAAGCGAGAATGAATAACGCAGAGATCAGACATAGGAACTCTCTCTCAGAATATTTATTGACAAGATTCGACAGACACAACGCAAAAATAAAAAGAGGAAGAGTGTTTCTATTAGAGAACCTTGTATCGTGAACACATATCATTTAGAAACAATATCATTAGACATAAAATGTTTACATCGCCGCAGTATTCAGCTATTACAAGATCATCTATCTTCAGATCCCAGTAGCTATGCATTTAATCTTCTGTGTCCTCTAAACCGAGGGCTTCTCCACTTTCATGATTGGCAGACAACTTCTGCGGAAGTAGTCTCTTGCATGCCTGTACTTAAGTTTGAGTGTGAGAAGAGAAATTTCAGCCCGGAGCAGTTGGTTTTGGACGGGGTCCGCAAACTTCTGACTTACGGACTGAGAGCTTACGGCAGCTTCCTCCCAAAGCATGAAATACGTGCACTTGTTGATCTCCTTGTTTGCGTCGTTCTGACGAGTAAGCTTTGCGTTAGAGATTTGCAGCTTCGAGACCAGCGTGTCATGTTGCGGAGTATGGTTAACTCCTTTGAATGCTTCATACTTGTCTACGGAGATAGCTGCAGTAGATTGAACGAAGCTCCTTCGTTCCCTTTCTTTATCTACTCAGCTCTTATGATGGATGATATACTTCTCCCGACTCGTGGATTGACTGTTGATAAATAGAGAGACAGTGTGTTTGACGGTTTAAGAAATAGACAGACTTCGTTTCTTCATTCTATCGGGGACCGGAGACTTGAACATTAAGCTGGCCCTGTTTTGCAAAACATACCGCAGGTGACTGTGATATTTGAGAACTGCGTTTTTTATTTCTTGCTCTCGAAAAGAGGAACAATCTTCATATTTACCACAGCAAGTGTAAGACCTCGAAGACTGTGCGGGATATACCCAAGATCTTGTACTAGGATAGCGCAACACACGATTAAAGTTTGGAACATAAAGTACACTACCAAGAAACAAACCCAAAACACCTCTTGACAAGATGGGCATACATGATAGACCCTTGCGAACACCAACTATACATTACCTTTGGTACGGACTCCCTTGATGTGTTGTCGGAGCTTGAGACACAAATCTATTAAGGAAGAGTGCAAATGCTACAAAATCACTAGACTGATGGACATGATCGTGGAATCTATGAGGGAAGCCTAAGTATCTCTCTCTAGAGACACACACTTGTGGGAAGCCATTGTCTAGGTATCTACGCTAGGAGCAAGCACCATGCAAAAGCAAAGAGTGTTTGTGATGTGTACGTTTGCATGCATAGTTGCCTTTGTCCAATTATTCCATTGTGTGAGGGCCACGTGTAGTTCAATAGAATATCATTATGTTAGGTATTTGTTGAATGTCGATAGAATATCATTGTGAATGAGTTCATCAGCTTTGAATGTCAACAGTTGATCTTGGGTGCCTAATTTTGGCATCAGGCACTCCTCCTTAATATCTATGTTATTAATGATGTATCTCCACTCCATGAGGTAGCCACCAAGAGTGTATGAGACTCTAGTCACCCAAAAATATAAAATTTTTAGAATACAAAGGATCACATCCTTTTTAGAATACAAAGGATTACATCCTTGCCTCTAATAATTCCAAAGAAGTTTGGGTTACACTAGCAAGTCTATATGAATATAAAACTCCTTCAAAGATTTATGCTTTAAGGACCAAGTTTCACAATGTTTGTAATCATGCCCAAGACATCATCACAACGTTGATAGCCCAATTTGACAAATACCAAAGAAAGTTATCCCTTTCTTGAAAAAAGATCTCAAGTGAAGACATCGCCATTGGATTGCTAAACAAACGTCCTAGGAACTATGAAACATTTATGACCACTTTGTACAATAGGGGTCAAGAAATTACTTGGAAAGAGGTGAGAAGACTTTTAGTTCTCCATGCCTCTAGACAAAAGACTCAAGCTACTTAAGAAATGGCTATGAAGGCCAAACCTACTTTCCACAAGACTATGAGTCAAAGAGGCACTTAAGAGTTTGAGGACAAAGGCAAGAAGAATTCTACTTGTAATTTTTGTTGAAAACCTAGACACACAATAAAGTATTGCTTCAAGAATAAGAACAAGGATAATTCCAAGTCTACTCCAAAGATCGACCACCAAACTCATTGTACAAGTGAAGACCTCTTCTTTACCATTTAGAACAAGGCAATTTTCACATCCACTAGAAAGAATGTGTTTTTTTACTGTGGGGCTTTGTCACATATGTGCAATGACAAAAAATGACTTTCATGAGTTTTAAGAGCACAAAGGCCAAGTTTATCTCGAAGATAGCAAGTGCTTTGACATCCAAGGAAGAGCCAAAGATCAAGTAACGAACGCAAAAGGGGAGACCAAGTTACTCAAAGCTGATCTTCATGTATCAAGGCTTTGTAAGAACCTTCTCTGAGTAAACACCATTACTAACTGCAACACCATGGTGCAATTCGATAATGAAAAAGTTCAAGTCATGAATTCAGAATCCAAGGACATGATAGCTCAAGGATTCCAAGACAATGGTCCCTAAAAGATTTCAAGTTTCATAGCCAAGGAGTAAAGGTTTAGCTTGTGGCACTTCATATTTGCACACACCTCTTGCTTAGTTAAGATATCTTCAAGTGATCTTGTGAATGGTTTTCCCAAGGTTGCATAAGTGGAATTGAACTGCCAAGCATGTGCTAAGCAATGGATAGTCTTTCTTCTAGATTAAGGTTGAAACACGTCCTATAGTTCAACTAAAGTGATCTTAGGCTTTTTGGAGATCCCAAAAAGTATAAAATATTGTCTTAGAGGTTCACTCTTCAAGAACATACATAAATTTTATATTAAGGTGACTATGGTAGCCAATTGTTGTTTAGAACATGAGAATGGATCTCCCTTTTGTATCTACAAGGCACTCCATTTTCATTAAATTTCTTTTTTATATTATATCATTTTGTATTTGGGTACCTATCATTTGTTTCTATCTATGTATTCATTCTCCTTCAAGGGGATCAATCCCAAATATGATATACTTTTGAGAGCTCCCCCTCCCGAACACTATATAAGGAGGGCACCTCGCCCATTCCTACTTGGTTAGAAGCTTGAGAAGCCTACTCCGTGCTCTTGGAAAAATCACTCTAGTCCATGTGAGATTTTCCACTTCATGTTTTTCTTAATTAGGAGTTTCACACTCGTTCATTTGGTGAGTACACTCTTCTTTTCATATTGCTTTTTCATGTGTACTTTCTACATGGTATTTGAGGAATTAGTGGAGGTCTTGCTGGTGCATTTGGTGGTAATTCTGGTGTTGATGGTGTTAAACTCTTGGTGATTTTATTTTTTGCTCATAATTGAGAGATGCTTTTTCCATCCATTCTATGCTTGTTAGGATTGATTTTGCCCATTTTCCCACCCTCCCACCTTCTACTTCTCCATTTTCCCACCATTTCTCTACCACACATTCCCATCCTCCTCACACATGAGTAGTCTCGCAACACATGAGTAGCCACCAAGTGAATAATCGCACTTATGATGTACTTTGGACAGCGCCCTCCGACTCTATATAAGGAGGGTGTCTCCCCCATTCCTACTTGGCTAGAGCCTTGAGGAGCCTACTCCATGCTCTTCGAAAACTCACTCTAGTCTATGTGAGAGTTCCCATTTCATGATCTACTCACTTTTGAGTCTCACACTCTTTCATTTGGTGAGTACTCTCTTCTTCTCATCTTGCTTTCACATGTATACTATCAACATGGTATGATACCACTAAGTGGAGGTCTTGGTGGTGCATTTACTAGTCAGTTTGGTGGTGGTTGTGCTTGAGACTTGGTGCTTCTTGTTTTCTCTTGATTAAGAGAGGCTTTTACCATCGATTCTATGGTCTTTGGGATTAACTTCTCCCATTTTTCCACCCTCCCATGTTTCTAATTCCTCCGTTACCACACTTTCCTACCTTTCTAAACTAGTTCCAAGTAGATTTGGAGTTACTTTATGATCTCCAAATGTGCTTGATGGCATTTATTGTACATCTTATCCTTTTGAAGTGTTTATAAAGACTCTTTCCCTTTCATTTTAATGGCAAGATTTATGCATACTTTGGTCAACGTTGAAGGATTTCTGGTTATTATATATCTCTAAAGTCCTCTATGGTTATATTTCTCCTTGCATGTGCTTCCAAAGCACCTAAACACGAGCATCTACTCACATCCCTACTAAAGGGTAAAGTGTTCTCAATTTGACATCATGTGAGTATCGATGTGTCAGAATAAAACCAATCTTCCTTAAGCATTGTTTAGACCCTACACCTGCATTGGATATCTGCATTGATCCATACAATATGTTTGGGGGAAAAGAGTACCCATAGTGATGCATAAATCTAAAGTTTACAATTGTAGGCATGTCATATATTTTGTCGGCATGCAAGTCTTCATCATCATCTAGAATTTGCAATGCATATCTTCTATCTTGGCACTGAACTCTCCATCTAGAGACATGAGCACATCTCTTGACCTTCAGTTTTGCCAGGTCACAAGCACACGCTTTGAAACCAAGAACGAAGCTTGCCTAAATTACAAATTGAATGCAACAAAAGGCACAGTTCATTAGAGGGGTGAAATGGAGGGATGTACATGCTTGAAACTGAATCATCTTTGTTCATCTACATCCCTTTCAGTTATGATGCAGTGCTTTCTAAAATACCTTTTGGGAAACAAAAGCCATGGGAACTCATAGAGAAATATCTCTCTTCGCTTGAATTTCAGTGTTGTCATCTCTACACACAAGCCTCTACAGCATCGAATGCTCCCTACTATAGCCCAAAAGTCATGCATTATCAGCAAATAATTTCTCGATCATGGTGTTGCTACAATCCCTTCTTTTAATATCCATGGTAGTGCTGATTCTATCGTTATGAATTTAATTTATGTCTATATATCTTACTCCCACAAATGGCATTCTTCAACCATGATGATATCATTGATGTTTCCATAAGCCTTCATTACTGCCTCATGTGATAATGTTTTCATATCATTCACATTCACAATAAGTTCACTCCTTCAAAGGTACATTTTCATGCAATTGGTTTTACATGGAACATGCTCATTTTTTGTTTAGTGATGGGACACATGACTAGCCAGACATGTCTATGTTATTTCTTATAAATTGAGCTTAGCTCCTTTTTCAACTAGGGGCCATGTTATCACTTATGGAATGATTGGACTATTGGAGTTTGTAGAGCAGGTGATCTTGCTAGCATTTGATTGACTCCACTTTGTGATCTTGGAAGATTCTTTTTCTAGAGTTGTTAAATCATGAGCTTAGGGGGAGGTTCTTGGGACCTTGGGGGGGTTGGGGGGTCTTCGGCCACCCTCGACAATCCTTGCCCTAGAGGCTCATAAGCACTCCCAAGGCCATGTCCTCATTATGGCAACATAATGGACATGTAAAGAGCAATTAATCAGGAAGATGAAATTAGGACTTCACGCATGGGAAAAGACATTTAAAGCAAAGGCTCTAGGCACAAGCGAAGGGTAGGAAGTGGATGCAAGATAAGCACATGGGGTGATCCTTAGACACAAGAGTCAATAAATTCCTTATCGTACTCTATAGGAAAGCTTTGGCTCTTTTCTCGTGAAGGGACCCCTTCACCCATATGAACCTCTTTCAGAAGTCACAATTCCTACTTAAGTAATCACTTTTCTCTTTATTTACCTCAAAGCATGGAAAAGAAGAACCTTGATTTTAGGAAGTGATTGAATTAACGTTGTGTCAAAAGTGGGTGACCCCTTAATTTATGAAGCATGCATGTACATTCTTGCAAAAAGGGCGATGCCCATCCTTGCATCACATAGAGGATGAGACGACACGTTATTTTCAGAAATGCTACTACTTGTGATTGAGGGAAGAGCTTGGCTGACACCCTTCAAGGGAATAGATACTATTAGAGAACCTCCTAATCTCAAGTATATTGGGTGGGGACCATTGTTGTGAAAATATCACATAAGGGAATCCTCATTTTGGCCACATTATATTTTCATTGATGACATGATTTGGGCGACGCCTTGGAGGGGTGCACCACGTGGAGACGACACCAAGGAAAAATATAAGTGCGAATATTAGCCCAATGGCAAATTTAGAGGGAAAAAATAATAATAGCTATTATGGTTTCAATCCAGAAAGACAAGCCCAATTTACTATTTCTTATTGAGAAACAGATGCAAAAATTTTGCTCTAAATCACACACTCAGATTCAGGGCTTCCATCGAACATTCACTTTCTGCCAACATCTCTGCTTGGATTAGATATCTACTTTTGCCCTACTTAAGAAAACGATGGAAACATTCCCTCTCATGCAAGCGAAGTTGCATTCGAATGTGGAACGGGAGCGTGAATTGAGATGTCTTCTATCCTCTTACAGTTATACACTTCACACTCTACAGTGAATCATTGCTTCTTGAATTTTTCTGCTTATGTAGAAAACTGAGATTACATTGCCACATATTATCGATTATAACTATTCACAGAGAGAGAGAGAGATGATCACGTGTGAGTTGGGAGCTCGATTAATGAGGTAAGAAATTTCGTATCCCTAGAGCTTCAGAGTGGTCTGCTGGTTTCTAGGATGCCTTATCTATTCTCTGAATTTTGTGGAAATAGAAGTAAAGATTTGGTGGTTATTTAGATGTCTGAAGGGCCAGGATGTAGTAGTGAATCGGTTTTTTCTATGAGAAGGATCCATATAAGATAATTGGCAAATTGACTCTCGTTTTGAATGATATGGATTGGATAAGGTGAGCGAATTCAAGAATACAGTAATATCTCTCCTCCATATGGAAGGCTTCTTACTTATGATTGTAGTTACTTTCTTTCATCCAAACATAATAAGGTTTATAACAAGGATTGATTCTACTTTTCAACATTACATATATCCAATATCATCTTTGTGGACCAACCAATGGGCACTAGCTTTATTTATTCTTCTGATGATTGCAATATTCCTCATGATGGGCAAGGAGTGAGCCACAATATGTTTGAACTTTTGCAGGTATGGATTTGTCATCTTCTAAATAAAGCTACCAGTAGTGCAGAAAAAGTCTACAATGAGATCTTAGGAAATAGTGAATGCATATGTGATAAAGAAAAGCATTTATTTCTTTATCACTTGACATATCCAGTATATGAATGCTATAAATTCTCATATTATTCTTCTTAAATGATTAAGAAGCTTAGTTGACACATTCAAGAATTTCATGGTGAGGTAGGCTCCCTATGTGATCGTTTCATACACAGATTGCTGAGTCTCTAGCATTGAGTTGTCTTGGTAGGTCGTCTTTCAATTGCACCTAGAATATGCAAAAAAATGAGTTCTTTGTGACAGGGGAGTCATATGTAGGGCACTACATTCTTGTAGTGACGAGCCACATTCATCAAGCCAACAAGCAACATGAGGTTGTCCCGATCAATATGAAGATATTCTCCTTTTCAATTCTCTTGAGTTGGTTCACATTTGATCAATTCTTCTCATGATGTCTGAGTATTCTAGTAAGTTGATAGCAACTCATGCTCTGTATGATCTCTTTCTTTTTACTAGTTTTACATTTAAGTGCATAAATAGGGCTTTGGCATTGGAAATCGCCTCACAAAACCCGAGATGGAGTATGTTGCATATGTTGATTATGCCTTGCAAATGGGTCTAATCAATAAGACGGTGTACTAGATTACTAGTGATATGTTTCTGGAATACCAAGAGGGGATCCAAAAGTGTGGTACAGGAAACGTTTCATTTCCCTTTTTCTTTCAAGAATTCATGTTTTCTACTTGTGCTATTGAACATTAATATTACATCAATTTCTGTGGGTAGCAATGGGTGATCCACTTGCTCTAGGGCTTATTCAGTGTGCACCTCCATATTCAATGCCATTATGTATTTTTTTTTATGATGTCAGTGTAACACTTCTGATTCTGATCCATCCAAACTGAAGGTAATTAATAGAACAAATATAATTAGTAATCACAAATAAATAAACTCTAAAATAGAAGAAAGAAAAGTACTATCCCATCTAGTCGATGTACAAGAGAAATATTTTTTAGCTTCTTGTGTACATTGTTCATTCCAAACGTTGTACATGCATGAGCCTGTTTAAGTGTTTGATAAACTCTGGATGAGAGACCCATGAAACACAATAAATATTCTCTGATGATGCTTGATAAATTGGGCCATAGATATGCAGTCTTTAACGACATGCATATGCTGACTAGTTATTGATTAGCATAGAAGTTGTTTCATATATAAAAATAGGTCTATTAATGTAGGTTGAGGATTGTAGTACCTAAGCACGGCTTAATTAGTATCTAGCTTTACAGATTGATGGTCTCACTACAAACGTAATGAATATGTGGTCTTCATGATTTTTTGGAAATGTATATTTTCCTCTTTTTCATTTGATAAACCTTTTATTTTAAGCTAAGTATGATACACAATATACTCAAGTTATGCATTTGCAGCATATAAAGATGTTAACTATTTAAAGAATAAACTGCAAATAACTTCAAAGGAAATCATGGACATTGAAGGGTTTTCAAGATCATGATTAGTTTACTATTGAAAATTAACTTGAATCCAATTTAAACTTGTCAATATTATAGATGTGTACACACAAGATTGTTTGCAATTATCCACAAAGTGTATGTCCTAATCTATCTAAACTTGTGAATTATGAATTAGAGTACTATAATAATCGCAAGAAATGTGATGGGAGCTTGTGCTATGACTTTTCAAATATTGATACCTATCAGAACCAGAATAGTGTGAGGCAGGCCTTGAATGTAGGGGATATAGAGATTTTATCTTTAATACATGAAACTCAAGCTGAATCGTGTTGAAGAAAGGACCCAGAAGTAGAATGTGCTCTTGCTTGTTACAAACCATGTATTTTCAGTTCTTCCTTTCTCTTGTTGAGAAATGAATATGCATTGTTGTGTTGTTAAGTGCCTTCTATTGTATTTGTAAATTGAAAAAATATTTATCAATTGTTACTCTTTAGAAGGACTCAAGAGTAAAATACATGGATGGCACAAATCTGATATATTAATGTGTTTATTTGTGTAGGATCACTCACACAAGATTGCAGCCGTGAAGTGGAATATGAAAATTTAGATCATTTGAGGTGATGTTGTACCTTTGCCTTGTGTGCTCATGTGTATGGTAGAAGGAAAGAGTCTTTGTGGGCTTGGACATCGAGTTTCCAAGAACTTAGAAGCTACTACAAAATGGAAGAGAAAAGGATTCATGTAGAGACTCTTTGCTTGTATGTGCATATGCGGATCTGAGAAAAGGAGTAGGGAGAGAAACACAGAGTTATTAAGTTCAGGTTGAGCAATCAAAACTCAAATTCTGCAACATAGTAGGAAGAGGAAGAGAGAGTTATGAATTTCAGGTTGACCAATCAAAACTCAAAAGATTAGGGAGAGGAAGAGAGACTTATGAACTTCAGGTTGAGCAATCAAGGAAGCTTTTGAATATCTCTATTGGAGCTCATCCTTCTCAGCTAGAGCCTTTTTGGGAGGACATGTGTGTGTGAGAGAGAGAGAGAGATCATAATAAGCAAAAAAATTATTTGATGAGTTTAAAATTACCTTCTTTTGTGGAAAACAAGGTTATTTATGTGATTGCCAACTATTTCTTACTTGTCTTTCCAATGTTTTTCTTCCTTAATATTGGAAGGAGTCTTTGTATACGCAACATATGTATATGTAAGAGCTATCTGTATATGTTAATTTTGTGTTAGGCTTCGTTATGCTTGAGTTTGCCCATCACTCTTGGGAGTGGTAGATACTCACTTTGAAGAGCTTCTTCTGAGTTCATGGTCATGGTGTGTGTGTGTTTTTGGTTGCATGTATGAGCATGCATTCATTCTTAGTATGACATTAGTGGGGATGTCAAACTATTATGTTGATGCTATGTATAATGGAGCAAATTTGCTATATAGTCTTGTAGCTGACTACCATGAACTTATAGTTCCACTTCCATTGGAATGTCAACTTGGGGTTTACCTAGACTCATTGTGGTATATACATGATTTTCACATTATCACACATACACCACATATGAATTCTTTGTTTGGGGTGCAACTGCTTGATATGTGTGTACACCCTATCAACTATGTTTTTTCATGGTTAATTTGTACCAAGTAAATCTATAGCATATTGTATGAGTATATAATGGTTTATATGCATGTAGCAACTTTAAGGTTTATGTAAATATTTATACAGAAACTCATATATTGTAGCACCCCTCTTTCTCTCTCTCCCCTCCCTCTCTCTCTTCCCCCACCTACCCACTGCCTTCCACCCCGCAACCCCCCTCCTCTCCCCTCACCGCCAGCCCCTACCCCTCCCTTCCATGCCCACCCCACCCCTCCATGCCCCGCGGCCCTCTCTCTCTCTCTCTCTCTCTCTCTCTCTCTCTCTCTTTCTCTCTCTCTCTCTCTCTCTCTCTCTCTCTCTCTCTCTCTCTCTCTCTCTCTCTCTCTCTCTCTCTCTCTCTCTCTCTCTCTCTCTCTCTCTCTCTCTCCCCCCTCTCTCTCTTCCCTCACCAGCCCACCACCTCCCACCCCGCGACCCCCCCTCCCCTCCCCTCACCACCAGCCCCCACCCCGCCCCTCCATGCCCCGCGGCCCCCCTCCCCTTCCTCTCTCTCTCTCTCTCTCTCTCTCTCTCTCTCTCTCTCTCTCTCTCTCTCTCTCTCTCTCTCTCTCTCTCTCTCTCTCTCTCTCTCTCTCTCTCTCTCCCTCTCCTCGCCTGCCTCTCTCTCTTCCCCCGCCAGCCCACCACCTCCCACCCCGCGATTCTCTCTCTCTCTCTCTCTCTCTCTCTCTCTCTCTCTCTCTCTCTCTCTCTCTCTCTCTCTCTCTCTCTCTCTCTCTCTCTCTCTCTCTCTCTCTCTCTCCTCCCTCTCTCTCTCTTCCCCCGCCTACCCACTCCCTCCCACCCCGTGACCCCCCTCCCCTCCCTTCACCACCAGCCCCCACCCCGTCCCTCCATGCCCCGCGGCCTCTCTCTCTCTCTCTCTCTCTCTCTCTCTCTCTCTCTCTCTCTCCCCATGGAGCTCCCACCATCCCCTCCTACTCCCGCCCACAGGCCCCCCAGCCCACCCTCCCCCCCCACCCCCTCATACTCCCCCCCACAACCCTCACAGCCCACCCCCCCTGCCACCCCCTCATACTCCCCCCCGTAGCCCCCATAGCCCACCCCCCCGCCACCCCCTCATACTCCCACCCGTAGTGCTCGTAGCCCACCCCCCCCTCTGCCACTCCCTCATACTTCCACCTGTAGCCTCCACAGCCCAACCCCCCTGCCACCCCCTCATACTCCCCCCCCCCCCCCCAAGCCCCCACAGCCCACCCCCTCATACTCGCATTCACAGCCCTCATAGCCCACCCCCCACCACCCCCTCATACTCCCTCCCCCGCAGCCCCCACAGCCCATCCCCCCGCAAACCTCTCATACTCCTGCCCACAGCCCACGGCCTGCCACATTCTCTCTTTCTTCATCCAGTTGTCTCGATTTTTCCATCGTGTACGAGCTACAAACTTCACACTTACACACATGCAAAGAACTTGAAAAGAGCATTGATAAAAGGGCAGCTAGAAGAGACGAAAAGATGAAAGGGAAAGGGAAGAGGACTTCTTCAGTCTCTGCATCTCGATCTTGATGAGCCCTCGCCATCGCCACTCCACACAAGAAACGTACCTTTAGCTGCCTTCGGAGGAGTTTGTTGCTCAGTCCAAGAGGACCTGCATTTCTTCTCCTAACCAACCGCACATATGGCATCCTTCCTATGAACTCTAACCTTTGAGATGGGATATCAACAGAGAATTTAGAAGGCGACAACAAGAGCATAAATGAACCTTTGCATAAACATTGATACGAGTACATTGGTCTGATTTGACTGATTTAGAAGTAAGCAATAGTGTGGGACATCGCTCACCTTTTAGTGGAGCTTGAGGATAAAGCCGGCGATTGAAGGAGGGGATGAGAAGACCAACCTTTCCCCCCATCTTGCTATCCCTCCATTCCACTCCACCCTTCCCCAACTCCAACCACTCTCCACTCCACCCTCCCCCAACTCCACTCCACCTTCCCTCACCTCCCAGCACTCCCCACTCCACCCTCCACTCCACCCTCCCTCACCTCCCACCACTCCCCACTCCACCCACAACAACCTCAACTCCACCCTCCACTCCACCTACCCTCAACTCCCACCACTCCCCACTCCACCCACACTCCACTCCAACTAGGGCAACCTCAACTCCACCCTCCACTCCACCCTCCCTCAACTCCCACCAATCCCCACTCCACCCACACTCCACTCCACCCCTGACAACCTCAACTCCACCCTCCACGCCACCCTCCCTCAACTCCCACCACTCCCTAATCCACCCACACACCACTCCACCCACGGCAACCCCAACTCCACCCTCTCCGAACTCCACCAACCCTCAACTCCACCCTCCCTCAACTCCCACCACTCCCCACTCCACCCACACTCCACTCGTTCCACGGCAACCCCAACTCCACCCTCTCCCAACTCCACCCAACCTCAACTCCACCCTCCCTCAACTCCCACCACTCCCCACTCCACCCACACTCCACTCCACCCACGGCAACCCCAAGTCCACCCTCCCCTCCACCCTCCCTCAAGTCCACCCAACCTCCACACCACCCACCCTCCACCCCACCCTCTCCCAACTCCACCCACCCTCAACTGCACCCTTCATTCAACCCTCCCTCAGCCCCCACCACTCCCCACTCCATCGACACTCCACTCCACCCACACCCAAACTCCACCCTTCACTCCACTCAAACTCTACCCACCCACCACTCCACTCAAACTCCACCCACCCACCACTCCACCCACCCTCCACTCCACCCTCCCTCCACTCCACCCTCCCTCCGTCTCCCTCCCTATCTGTCTCTATTTTTTTCTTCTTCTTCTCTCTCTCTCTCCCTTTTCCCACAATCATTGACGACAAAGCTTATGATTTTTTACTATTTAGTGATGATGTGGAAGAAGACGAGTCATGACAAGAATGAATGGGGTTATTGGCTTATCAATGACAGTAAAGGTGGAAAGATTGAGAGGTCTTTTTTGACTCTATGGGTGGTGGTGCATGGTTGTACTAAGTCGGGAGTGATTTGTTTCGATAAGAAAGAGATCTCAGCTTGTATTCAAAAGTGACAATAAACGTGTAAGTGGTAAAAGTGTAAGCGGATAAATGCAAAAGTGGTAAAAGTGTAAGTGGATAAATGATTGTTGCCGCTAACCCTTCGTGACGACTGCCTGTTTTTGAGGATCTAATTCAAAACTAGAGGCGAGTACCATATTTGATCTAGCCCTCCAATTTTGGGTCAATCAATCGGTGCATATTCAGTGAACGTGGGAAATTGGCAAGTCCCTCTAGGCCTATTGGAGCCTATAAAAGCAATGGACTACTGCTCATTGGATACACATATACACATAGATACACATACGGGGCTTATTCGGGCATCTCTTTTTGACCTCTCTTTGCATTCAATGGCTACAAGCCTTCTGTAGGAAGTCACTCTATGGTGAGGATACAGAGCGTGGGCTTACTAGTGGAGGGCTAATAGCACTAGAGTGTGAAGAAGTGGCTTGGTTTTGTCATTCAATGTGAGTTAGTGATATTTCCGTGCTCTTTCCCTTAGAGAAATTCTTCACATCTTTGTACTGATCAGTGCAAGTCTGCATTTAGTTGTGCTCATTGTTTTAGACGAATCTCTTCTATTGATTTTATTTGGTTCTGGATTGACATGTTAGCACAGAGCATCAACTTTTATAGCATTTCTTTTGCCTACATTGTAATCTTCTGTTCGAACTAAGGAGTGGTTTCATCCTTCACTATTGTCATTTAATCTTCTCTGTGAGTATTTACAATACTATGCAACTATTGCGATCTGCCTTCTCACAAAAATGTTAAAGGGTATACTTCCCTAAGGATAACCTCCCTTGAGTAGGCGAAGCACTGGAAGTAAATATTGCATGATCCTGCTAAAAGTAGGTACCTCAGTACCTCCTCAGATTCTCTACATATTAGTTTGTGTGTGTGTGTGTGTGTGTATATATATATATATATATATATATATATATATATATATATATATATATATGTATGTATGTATGTGAGGTGCATTCATCTTTTGAAATGGTTTTTGGCAAAATGCTTCCCATTCCTGATTCACTCATTCAAACTAATATTCCTAAGGCTTCTTATAATACTCAAGTTCCTATTTCTATACTTCACGAGGTTCACGAGCACATTAGGACAAATCAAGAACATTACACTTATAAAGTTAATAAGAAACAATTAGCAAAGTTATTTAAGGAAGTGATAATTCAAGGACATTTGCAAAATCATCTATAACATTCTAAAGTCAAACTTGCATCATGTTATTAACGAACATTTTACATTCTTCAAGAGATTAATGAAAATTTATTTAGATAACATATACCATCAAACTAGAACATACACAAATCCTTTCAAATTAGTTTACTTAAACCATTCAAATGCACTTTAGCATTCATTGATATTGTTAATTTTTCTCCTTTGCTTGCAGAAGAATATGAAGTTTTAATTCTTGAGGAAATAATTAATTATGAAGTAACCACTACAAATACAAGTATTCAACATCATAGATATTTAGTAAACTATAAGAATAAATCTATTTAAGAATGTCACTAGATCGATGAGCCTTCAAAAATACCTCATGTGATAATTTTTGCATATCATTCGCATTCAGAATCAGTTCACTGCTTCAAAGGTACATTCTCATCCATGTGTCTTTACATGGAACATGCTCTTTTTTTGTTTACTCATGGGACATGTGACTAGCGAGACATATCTAATTTATTTCTTACGAATTGAGATCAAGTGCTTTTTCAACTAGGGGGCATGTTATCACTTATGGAATGATTGAGCTATTGGAGTTTATTACTGAGATATTAGTATGCTTTGTGTTTTTATATAGAAGTGGAAGGCTCATGAGGGCATGGATGGCTTGGATATATTCCGAAAGTTCATGTAAATAAATGCCCATGAGGAGGGTTCTTTTCAGAAAGTGATAATAATAATGATTAATATAAGCATCCCTATAGAGCGTAGTTTGGTAAACAAAAGATATGGCTCTCGTTAAAAGAGAACAACTTTCTGTTTTCACATTTGCTTTTCGAAGAGTCATCCTCTTTGTAATCTCTTTTTTTGATGTAATAACTACATACACACACACACACACTATAGACTTGTCCTACAAAGTGCATGGGAAAAGAGTGCATCCAATACTGTGTATTGTTGCATCTATTGTGGAACTCTGCTTTCAATGTGTTTTAAGATTTTGTACTTTCAGTCTACGTATGTATGTATATCTTGCAGTAAATTATAGCTAAGAGCTATGCCATAATTAGTTGAGTGATTTCTTCCTACCAACGAAGTGTTTTAGAGATGATAAGAATCTAAACGACAAGAGCAAGACTATAGATAAGGAAATGAAAGGCTTAAAGGAAAGTTGAATTACAGCTAGGTACAAAATACAAAGGAGATGAAGTTACTAAAGGAGAATGGGGTCTACAAGGTAAGAGGCATGTAATTGAAATATCTCACGGAATTAAAAACTAGATTGGCATCCAAAGTTCGTTCTAAGCATTTATAGATCTAATTCCCTTAAGCTTCCTGCAAACTTTGATGCAGATGATACTAGCTCTGATACCACTCTGTGGAGTGTGCGAGCTATGGTGACTCCATCTACAGAGTCACACAGCAACACAGGCACGACGAAGAAGAAGTCAAACTATTTTGAGTTTTAAAGTACAATGCCACGATATCAACAGAAGACCACAGAAACAAAGGAAAGAAAAAGAAAAAGAAAAAATAAAAGATTTATTATGAGCCTTGGTCGCTCTCACGTCACAAAGAAATCGAAAACAAATTTGATTGATTTACAGACTGATATCCTTCTACTCTCTTACCAGAAGTGCTCATATACTTTTAAGATGTCTTAAATATCATGAGACACAGTAATCAAGTACGCAACTTAAGATTATAAGTACATCGATGAGCTTTAAGTTGATTGAATAAATCCTTCTTCTTCGCAACGCTCTTCGTTGATTTCCTGTGCAGAGCGTACCTGAATGCAGCACAAGTGATCTAATCTTGAATGCTTTCTCGGTTGCCAAGTAAAAAATTGGCGCACTGCAAAGATCGAACACGAGTAACTTCTCTTTCACTACATTTTCTGGAAGTCTTCTAATTACTCTGCCGCAACATTCATCTTAAACATACCCTCAAAGTTTTCTGAGTCCTTGCTCCGCCAAACATCTTATACTTTTGTCGGCCTTTTGGCTACGATCAAGTGGAGTATCTGTTTTCATAAGTTCAACTCATGATACGTGGTCCAGCAGACCACTATGATAACAACCTAGTGCTTTCCACGGGGCGAGCCCCCTCCCGGCGTCTGATTTTATGCATTCCTCATCTTCCCAAACGTCCATAATACAAACTCTCGCCCACGAAGACGCCGCCTCTCGTTTCTAATTTTATGTCGATCTACAGTCTGATTTATGGCTGACCTACAGTCTGATCCTTCAAGAGATAGAAATGGAAATTGAGAGTCTGATCCATCAGAAACTAAAGATGACAAAGAAATAGAAACTAAAGACGACAAAGAAATAGAAACTAAAGACATAAAATGTTTACATCGCGGTAGTATTCAGCTATTACAAGATCATCTATCTTCAGGATCCCAGTTGCTATGCGTTTAATTTTCTGTGTCCTCTAAACTCGAGGGCTCCTCCACTTCCATGATTGGCGGACAACTGCAGAAGTATTATCTTGCATTCCTGTACTTAAGCTTGAGTGTGAGAAGAGAAATTTCAGCCTGGAGCAGTTGGTTTCTGATGGGGTCCGCAAGCTTCTGATTTACGGACTGAGAGCTTGCGGCAGCTTCTTTCCGAAGCATGAAATACGTGCACTTGTTGATCTCCTTGTTTGTGTTGTTCTGGCGAGTAAGCTTTGCGTTAGAGATTTGAAGCTTCAGTTTTGTCAACCGTCTACTTAGAGACCAACGTGTCATGTTGTGGAGTATGGTTAACTCCTTTGAATGCTTCATACTTGTCGACGGAGATAGTTGCAGTAGATTGAACGAATCTCCTTCATTCCCTTTTTTGTCTACTCAGCTCTTATGATGGATGATATACTTCTCAAGACTCGTGGATTGACTGTTGATAAATAGAGAGATCAAGATGTGGAAACTAAAAAAACTTTCTAGAATGAAATTAAACACTCTCAAATATCTATAGCACTTTAAAACACTTGATTTTGATATTCCAATAGGGAGAATCAACCTCTACAAGTTAGACTAGTTTTTGGTACTGTTGTCTGCCTATGTGGAGAGACACACCTTCACTGTTTACAACTTTACTCAGAGATCACTAGGCACATAGTCACAAAATTCACACAACCTTGATAATACTCTATAAGCAATCAAATGCAAGTGGAATCACTTGAAATGGATATCAGGTGGAGGAACTACATCCAAAACAAAATAGTGCTGGAAACTAGCTCACCCCTTAGAAAGGGACTGAGAAATGGTTAACTATAGAGAAGAATAAGCTATCAAAAGTAACTAGTTGAGCAAGAGATACTATGTATAGCAATTTCTTTACACTCTATACTAACTGTAGTACTCCTCTTTTCCTCTCTCGCTTTGTCTTCCACTTGGGTAGGGCAGGCTCTTTCTTTCACGTATTGATGGGAGAATCAACGGCCAGAGCATCAGTACCTCCTTTTTTGGACCCCTCTCAACCCCCCTCAACCCCAACCCCTAGCGCCTCACCCTCATCCCCGCCTCCACTCAACCCCACTCCGCTCAACCCATCCTAGCCCCCCTCAACTCCACTCAACCCCACGCAACCCACCCCCTCTCAACCCCTCTCAACCCTACCCAACCCCCCTCCAACCCCTTGCGCCACTCATCCCCAACCCCCTCCAACCCCTTGCGCCACTCAACCCCACACAACCCACCCCCTCTCAACCCCTCTCAACCCCACGCAACCCACCACCTCTCAACCCCTCTCAACTATTGGAGTTTATTGACCTCCAAAGTATAGCAGGAAGTAGGTGGAACCCCCTAGGAACAAGTTGACCTTCTCACAAACTTCATCATAGAAAACCAGTCATGCTTGCAGAGCTTACTACTCTCTACTCACTCAAAATTTTTTAAAACTGTTTTAACCACATATACTAGAGACCAAGAGCTTTCCAATGAGCCAAAGAACACTCAATTTGGATATATAATGAGGGAGATACAAGCTCTGCAAGCTCTGCATACAAAAACTAGAGTAGCATAGAGATACTCTCTTGGACATCCCACAAGATCACGACTTTTCTCCTCTTTTTATAGCATGGGAAACTAATCTAAAACCTTCCTAATACATCTAAATTCGTGGTAGACACTTGGATGGAGGTATTACATGACTCAAGTGCTCAAATAAGCAAAGTATTGATGGACTTTGAGAACTAGCCACATCAACCTTCCACTAGGACACCACTGAAGCTCCCTTGTGACTCACTAATTTGACTCACCATGTTCTAGAACTCACATGGTATTTTTGCTACATTTTATGAATAATATGAGCCTTCTTGAAGTATTTGAAGACTTCCCAAAGGTATTTACATAATTTGAAACTTGTACCCTACATAAAACAAATGTTCGCAACATTCTCCCCCTCAAGTTTCAAAGGGTATTTCCTTCATGCCAAGAATATAGTTGAATCTTTGAAGCTTTGGTCCATCCAAGGATTTGGTGAAGATATCTGCAACTTGATCCTTTGTTCCAACAAAAGAAACCTGCACTTCATTGTTCATGGCCTTCTCTCGAACATAATGATAGTGAACCTCTATATGCTTTGTTCTAGCATGAAAAATAGGATTTGAGGTCATATGAATGCTGCTCAAGTTATCCCCATATATCAGTGGTACATCAACCTGCACATTCAAGTCATGAAACAACTTTTTAAACCACATAACCTCAGTAGTAGCCAATGCTAAACCTCTATACTCAGCCTCTGTAGAAGATAAAGCAACTGTAGGCTGTTTCTTTGAACTCCATGTTAATGTCTTGTTTCCTGCTATTACCACATATCCACTTGTGGATCTTCTGTCATCTTTGCTTCCAGCCCAATCTGCATCACTAAAGACTTTAAGAGTTAGATCAACATCATGACTATAAAATAATCCTTCGTTCATGGTACCTTTCAAATACCTAAGCACTCTTTTCGCTGCATGCATATGAGGTACTCTAGGTTCATGCATAAACTGTGACAATACTCCCACTGCATAACATATATCAGGTCTAGTTTTTGTTGCATAAATCAAAGATCCTACCATGGATCTATATACATTCATATCATGCAACTCATCACCTTCCTTTGCACTCAGGTTTACATTACATTCCATTGGAGTAGAAACAAATTTACATTCCTGCATACCAAACCTTTTCAGCATATCACATATATACTTTCTTTGTATCAACCACATACCTTCATCGCTATACACAATTTCAATCCCAAGAAAGTATCTGAGCAAACCAAGATCTGAAATTTTAAATTCCTTTCCCAAATTACCTTTTATCTCATCAATTGCTTTTGCATCATTCCCTGTAATCAACAAGTCATCCACATAAATGCATACATAGACACACATGCCATCTACATGTTTTACATAAAGTGAAGGATCAGCATGACTCGCTGTGTATCCTTGCAGCATAAGATACTTTACCAACCTTGCATTCCATGCCCTTGGTGCCTGCTTAAGACCATACAATGCCTTCTTTAACCTGCATACATGATTAGGACATTTTGCATCCACATAACCATCTGCCTGTGACATATACACTTCTTCATTTAACTCACCATTAAGAAAGGCATTTTTTATATCAAGTTGATATATATTCCACCTTTTACTTGCAGCTAAAGCCAACAAAGTTCTCACTGTTGCCATATTTGCTACTGGACTAAATGTTTCCTCATAGTCCACACCTTGAGTTTGATTATATCCTTTTGCTACAAGTCTAGCCTTATATCTAGACACACTACCATCACTATTTCTTTTAATCTTAAAAACCCACTTGCAACCAATTACCTTTTGCTTTGGTGTACTTGGAACTAAATTCCAAGTCTTGTTATCCTGTAGTGCTTCCATTTCTTCTCTCATTGCTTTCTCCCACTTTTCATCTCCTTTGGCCTCATCATAACATGTGGGTTCATTTTCCTGCTCAACTTTTGTCATAAAAGCATAATGAGTATTCATGAAAGATTCATAAGTATACCTTTGAGGTTGCTTACTTACTCTTGAAGTTCTTCTTACCTCCAATGTAGATGCTCTTCCTTTCTTATTAGGAACCTTTGATGATTCTCCATACTCACATACATCACTAATTTCCTCTCCTTCATCATTAACTTCAACAAGTTTGAGTTTACCTTTACTTTTAACACTTGGAGGTGACTCTTGCCTTAATCTTCCATTGAAAGGTGATCCTCTTTCTTCATCTAGACCACTCCTTTCATCATTTAAACTTCCTGATGGCTGAACTATGCATTCATCTCCTTCAACCACACCTTCTTCATTTTCATCCATGACCTGCAAACAATTCTTATCTGCATACCATGAAAGTGATTCATCAAAGTTTACATCTCTTGACACAACATTGGTATCAGAGCAAGTACTTGGAGGCTTGGAGAAGGTTATCATACCTTGACGAAGAATTTGAAGCTATCGAAGAAGCAGTTTATCATCAACACTACACAAAGGTAGAAGAAGATTGCAAGGAGGCATCTGAAGCAACATCCAAGCAAAGAAAGGTGCACATACCTCATTTACAAGGTAAATATTATATAACTTCTCATCACACACATTGGAAAGGAGGCTTAAAAGAGGAAGCTTAGCATTTGTATTATGGGAGACCAACATGCACAAATAGAGAAGCTTGATAAGACCAATTATCAGGCATGGAAGTTTAGAATCACAGCATACTTGCAAGGTAGAGGCTTGTATGGTTTGATTGACGGCACAGATATCAAACCCACATTACCAGAGGACCCAAATCAGCAACAATTGAGGGAGTTTAGAGTTTGGAATGAGAGAGACAAAAGGGTTATATTCATTTTATCACAAAATATTCAAGATTCAATGGTAGGACACATACAAGATCTAGACACAAGTAGAGATGTTTGGCTTGCATTGGAAAGGTTGTATGCTACAGGTACAAGAGCAAGGAAGATTCAACTCAAAAATGAGTTGAATAACATAAAGAAAGATACAAGGACATCGGTCAATGATTACATATTGAAAGTTAAAGAGATTGCAGATCAACTAGGATCAATTCAAGCTCATGTGGAGGACGACGACTTGGTTGCACATACTCTCAACGGACTCAAAGATGATGAGAGATGGAAACCCTTCATTACTTCAGTTTATGTCAGAGGAGAATTACCAGATTTTGATCAACTTATTGCCCTCATGGTCACGGAGGAGATGAATCTAAATGGTTCTACTTCAAATCGAAAAGGATCTCAAGGACAAGCTCTTTATGTAGGATCATCAAGAGGTGGAAACAGAGGTGGAAGAGGTTCAAATAGAGGTCGAGGAAGAAGGATCGATGATCAAAGGACTTCAAGTGGCTTCTTCAACACAAGAGGAAGAGGAAGATCAAGCGCTAGAGGTACGAGAGGCTACTACAACTACAACCAAAGACAAAGGAGTGAAGATAATAAGAACAATTGCTATATATGTGGAAGGTATGGACACTATGCCAAAGATTGTTATCAAAATGAAAATAATCAAGGTGGTAATCGAAGAGGAGGCTATTCAAGAAGAGGTAAACAACAAGGAAATTATGCAGTTGAAGGTAAAAGTGATGATTATGATTCTCTTCTTATGATGAATGTAGAAACTAAGATGAATTCCAATAGTGATGTATGGTATGTAGATAGTGGTTGTTCTAATCACATGTCTCATGATGCTTCATGGTTTTCTAATATGCATAATCCGTCATGTAAAGGTCATGTTGAAACAGGAGATGATACAACACATAAGATTATGCAGGTTGGAGATGTTGTTATGCAGGATAAGAGCAAGAAAAATTGCTTGAAGGATGTACTTTATGTGCCAACGATCACTAAGAATAAGATGTCGGTTGGTCAAATGGTAGAAAAAGGTCTACAAGTGAGATTTAATCATGTAGGTTGCTTCATTGAGGATCCAAAGCAAAGGAGGCTAATTGCTAGAGGTCAAAAACAAGGTAGATTGTTTACATTCAAGGTAAACCCAAATCATACAAACTATTTCTCTTATGGTATGCATCGAATAGCAGAGCTTGATCTATGGCACAAAAGGATTGGACACATGAATGTACACAGGTTAAAGGAGCTATCAAAGAAGAGGATTGTTGAAGGATTACCTGATCTTACTAAGCAACATATGGTGCATCTTTGTGAAGCATGTCAAATGGGTAAGCAGAGTAGACAACCTTTCAAGCATTCAAGTTATGTAAGTGATGGTTTGCTAGATCTCATACACACAGATGTGTGGGGACCTACTAAAGAGGCATCCTTGATTGGTAATAAGTACTATGTATCATTCATTGATGATCATAGTAGAATGACATTTGTGTATTTCATTAAACATAAGAGTGAGGTCTTTGATTGTTTCAAGAAGTTCAAATCATATGTCGAAAAGCAAACAGGAAGGTATATTAAGAAGCTAAGGTCTGATGGAGGGGGGAGAGTATTTCTCTCAAGCTTTTACTGATTTTTTGTATGATGAAGGTATCAAAAGAGAAGTTACATGCAGGTATACTCCACAACAAAATGGAGTCGCAGAAAGAAGAAACAGAATCATAGCAGAAGCATCTAGAAGTATGCTTAATGATATGTGTTTGCCTAATTATTTTTGGGCTGAAGCTGTTAGCACAAGTGTTTACATTATGAATAGAGTTCCGACTGCTGGAGTTCATCATTTGACACCATATGAGGTATGGCATGGAAGGAAACCAAGTGTAAGTCATTTGAAAGTATTTGGTTGTGTATGTTATGTACATGTACCTAGTGAGGTGAGATCTAAACTTGATGCAAAATCAGAAAAATGTATATTTATTGGTTATGCAGATACTCAAAGAGGATATAGATGCTATAATCCTCATACCAATAAGGTTGTTGTGTCATCAACCCCACCCAACCCCATGCGCCCTCATCCCCAACCCCACCCAACCCCATGCGCCCTCATCCCCAACCCCCTCCAACCCCTTGGGCCACTCATCCCCAACCCCCTCCAACCCCTTGCGCCACTCATCCCCAACCCCCTCCAACCCCTTGCGCCACTCATCCCCAACCCCCTCCAACCCCTTGCGCCACTCAACCCCACACAACCCACCCCCTCTCAACCCCTCTCAACCCCACGCAACCCACCACCTCTCAACCCCTCTCAACCCCACCCAACCCCATGCGCCCTCATCCCCAACCCCCTCCAACCCCTTGCGCCACTCATCCCCAACCCCCTCCAACCCCTTGCGCCACTCATCCCCAACCCCCTCCAACCCCTTGCGCCACTCAACCCCACACAACCCACCCCCTCTCAACCCCTCTCAACCCCACGCAACCCACCACCTCTCAACCACTCTCAACCCCACCCAACCCCATGCGCCCTCATCCCCAACCCCCTCCAACCCCTTGCGCCACTCATCCCCAACCCCCTCCAACCCCTTGCGCCACTCATCCCCAACCCCCTCCAACCCCTTGCGCCACTCATCCCCAACCCCCTCCAACCCCTTGCGCCACTCATCCCCAACCCCCTCCAACCCCTTGCGCCACTCAACCCCACACAACCCACCCCCTCTCAACCCCTCTCAACCCCACGCAACCCACCCCCTCTCAACCCCTCTCAACCCCACCCAACCCCATGCGCCCTCATCCCCAACCCCCTCCAACCCCTTGCGCCACTCATCCCCAACCCCCTCCAACCCCTTGTGCCACTCAACCCCACACAACCCACCCCCTCTCAACCCCTCTCAACCCCACGCAACCCACCACCTCTCAACCCCTCTCAACCCCACCCAACCCCATGCGCCCTCATCCCCAACCACCTCCAACCCCTTGCGCCACTCATCCCCAACCCCCTCCAACCCCTTGCGCCACTCATCCCCAACCCCCTCCAACCCCTTGCGCCACTCAACCCCACACAACCCACCCCCTCTCAACCACTCTCAACCCCACGCAACCCACCCCCTCTCAACCCCACCCAACCCCATGCGCCCTCATCCCCAACCCCCTCCAACCCCTTGCGTCACTCATCCCCAACCCCCTCCAACCCCTTGCGCCACTCAACCCCACACAACCCACCCCCTCTCAACCCCTCTCAACCCCACGCAACCCACCACCTCTCAACCCCTCTCAACCCCACCCAACCCCATGCGCCCTCATCCCCAACCCCCTCCAACCCCTTGTGCCACTCATCCCCAACCCCCTCCAACCCCTTGCGCCACTCATCCCCAACCCCCTCCAACCCCTTGCGCCACTCATCCCCAACCCCCTCCAACCCCTTGCGCCACTCAACCCCACACAACCCACCCCCTCTCAACCCCTCTCAACCCCACGCAACCCACCACCTCTCAACCCCTCTCAACCCCACCCAACCCCATGCGCCCTCATCCCCAACCCCCTCCAACCCCTTGCGCCACTCATCCCCAACCCCCTCCAACCCCTTGCGCCACTCAACCCCACACAACCCACCCCCTCTCAACCCCTCTCAACCCCATGCAACCCACCCCCTCTCAACCCCTCTCAACCCCACCCAACAGACTTCTAAGAAGACCGAACCACAGAAGATCTCCTGAAGAAGAGAAAGAAGCTCAGTCATTTAAATTCTTGGAAATTGTTTGAAGAACATGCAGAGAGCAAGAATCTAGAATATGGAGCCAGTTATCTCTAGAGGATTGCTGCAAGGTGGGGCAGTGGAGGAACACCATGATTGGATAGGCAGATGGACCAATCGGCTTCGTTGGATTGTCAGAACCGGATGAAGAGATAAAAGTGAATTGGTAAAAGTAAAAGAGTATTGCCAAAGGCAAAAGTGGATAAACAAATGTTGCCGCTCACGGCAACTACCTATTCTTGAGGACCCAATTCAAATCAAGGGAATAATTGACCTACCACTCCAGTTTTGGGCATTCCACCGGCGCGTGATCAGTAAACGTAAAGATTCCGCAAAGCTCTCTTGGCCTATTGGGGCCTATAAAATCAAGGGATTTATGCTCATTTGAACTTACTTTTTGTACGTACACTGGGAGTACACTGTGCACACTCTTTTGGGGTACATTTTTTTTAGTTTAATTGACGCGTGCAGAAGACCTCTCTGGCATTTGGTGGTTTCAAGTCACTGTGGGAGTCACTCTCTGAGTGGATACAGAGCGTGGGCTTCCCAGGGAGGACTATGAGCACCATTGTGTAGGAGAGTAGCTTGGATTTTTCTCCTTATCTGTAAATCAGTGTGTTGATTGGGTTCTATTTTCTTGTGAAATCCATCATATCAATTGTATTGCTCAGAGTTAGATTGCATCACATTGCCTTTGTGCGGATGATAAGGATCTGTTGTATTAAAGCTATTTGCTTTTAGGGTGGCTCATTATTTGGAGCATCGCTCTGCCCACTCTTGTAATCCTCTGTTTCGAATCAAGGAGTGTCTGGTCTTTTATTCATTGATCATCTATATTTTCTGGAGTCTTTCCACTCTGTGTAATCTTGTCATATACCTGCTCACAGAAATGTTAAAGGGTACATTTCCCTGCTCACAGAAATGTTAAAGGGTACATTTCCCCCTTGAGTAGGTGACGTACTGGACGAGTCGAATCTTCATTCTCTACTTTAGAGAAAAGCGGATACCCCAATACCTCCTCTACAGTTTGGCACACCCGGTGGGATACTTTGCATTCTGTGAGAGGTATTTCGCCCTATTTGCGAGTAGGTACATGACCCATACGCGGGCGGACAAGGAGTCACATCGTGAACGAAAGCGTTTTTACAAGTTAGAAATACCCACGACCAGTGAGCCTACCTCTCCTCCACCTGCCTTGAATCTATCCATTGATTTGGGGGTGACACCATTGTCAAAAGAGAAGCACAGGAGAACCTTAGATTTTTCCTCTGACACTTCAGAAGAGGCACCGGCACCAATGGAGGATCTTTCCCATTTACTCTCTAGGTTGAACATCAAGTTTCCTACATTTAAAGGATTGGCTTATGAAGATGCAGATGACCACGTGAGAAGATTCGTCTCGCTATGCCGAGGAAGAGGATTGCAGAACCGGGAGGACGCAATGTTGGTGCTTTTTCCATCTACATTGGAAGGCCTTGCAGACAAGTGGTACAGCCAGTATGCAGATGGGCACTTCACTACCTGGGAGGCACTAAAGACGGCATTCTCGCAGACATTTTGACCAAGCGACTCCTCAGAACGAGCTCTAGATCAGCTAGAGAACCTAAACTTACGAGCAGGTGAATCTTTTCATGAATTGCACACTAGGACAAAAGCTCTTGTTTCTCGTTTGCCTCATGCTCCAGGTGATTTTCTAGTCAAAAAATGGATTGAGAAGGCGCTGCCTAAGTCATCACAGCAAAAGCTTAGAGAATCTCTCAGACTGGATGCAACACTTGAAGACTTTGTGGCCACTGCATCACGCATTGAGGAGGCTAGACTACATTTTGAAGTGGAGTCTCAACCAAATTATGCATCTGATTTGGATCCAATCGGGCAACTCAGGAAGGAGTTGGAAGCCTTAAGGATGCAACAAAGTCGCCAAGAAGAGAAGGTCATACCGCCATCCTCAACCCACAATATGGATGAAGTAGCTCAACTTCGGCGTGAGCTTGAAGACTTGCGGACTACACAGGACATACGAAGACAGGTTTGGTGTACAATATGTAGCAATAATGGACACTCTAATATAAATTGTCCTAACAGAGTTAGTTGCCAATTCTGTGGCAAAGAGGGTCATGAAGCAAGGGATTGCTACTACCTGAAGGGGACACAACAACAAGGTAACCATCAAGGTGTAGATTCATATTATGCTAGCACGTCTAATGCACCTAATAGAGAAGAGACCCGCCCAACTCGGCCTAGATTCAATAGGCCCCTAATGTGTTACCGCTGTGGGGAGTATGGCCATATGCAGAATAGGTGCTCTCTTCCAGAGGATGCACCCCCTTGTCAGCACTGTCCAGATGCTAAAGATCACTACACCAGAGATTGTCCAAGGAGCCGCCCTCCTCCAATTCACATGATTGCGGTCTCCCCACCAGTAGAAGGTACGACTGCTCAAACTTACATTGTTTCATCTTCATCCATACCAATGATGACTAGAGCCAGGCAAGCGGCTTTAGCACAGAAGGAAGGACAAACAAGGCTCAAAGAAAGAGATGCAGAGAAGAGGGTGGGATGGAAGGACCAGGAAGATATGGAAGAAGCTTATGAGAGGGTAACTACTTTGCTCAAAGAACAACCAACAACTACTCCTAGAGGTACGCAAGAAGTAGATATTGAAGAAATTTTGAAAGGTATTCACCATAAAATTAGCTTGTACCAACTCATAAAGATGGACTCTAAAGTAAGAAGTGGTCTGTTGAAGATCATACATTCTGCATGTTGGTGTCCACCTCCTAGCATAGATGGTTTTATGGTGGACTTCCCTCCTGCACCATTGGCTGATTATCAGAGTTCAAGGTTATCAGTCTTAATCAAAGATGAAGCCCTCTCAGGTGTCATTATTGATGGAGGTTCTGGCATCAACTTGATGCCTGATTTCACAATGAGAAAGTTGAAGCTGAATCCAACAAAGGCGGCACCCTTTACGGTCACATTAGCAGATCAAAGACGGGTTGCGCCGCTCGGCATTGTCGAAAAGGTACTCATGATAGTGCAGGGCTGTCATTTTGTTCTGGACTTTGTTGTCATTGCCTTGCCACAGGAAACCTCATATCCTTTGCTCTTGGGAAGGCCTTGGTTAAGGCAAGCAAAGGCGTTGCAGGATTGGGGAAAGAACAAGTTGTGGATTTCCACAGGTACCAATAATCAATTGCAGATACATATGGAAGAAGGAGCAGACATCAACAAGGCTACTGGATACACAATGGATACTGAGGTAATGCCTTCTCTACCTCTAGAAGATGATACCTTATTTAAATGGATGATGGGAAGTGTAGAATGCTGCACAGTAGAGATATGTGAAGTGGATGAGGGTTTGATAGAAACAGCACAAGGAGGCCAGGAAGAGGAAAGTTTGACACATGGCGCCACTACGATGGTATGTAAGGAGAAGGCAGGTAAAAACGAGGAATCGGATGATTTTATGCTTGCAGGTCCAGAAGGTGAAAAAGTTGTGTCTGGATCTGAGGAAGCTAAGGGTGACCTACAAGAACTTCCATTCACAAATATACCAGCAGGATGGATCAAAGAAGAGATAGTGGATCATCAATTGAGTTCGGCTCCTGCCTATAGTGGGGAGGAATTGTCAAATGGGTCCAACTCTGAACAGTCAGTTCAGGAAGTTAATCTGGGAAATGAAGAAAATCCCCAAGTAGTTCACTTGGCTGCTTGGCTATGGAATTATCCCTCTCTGCTGCAGAAGGTAACCTCCTTACTTTATACCTATAAAAATGTTTTTGCTTGGTCCTACAAGGACCTAACAGGGATACCTGAGGAGTTAGGGTTACATCGTATACCTTTAATGGAAGGAGCTTCACCTGCCAGAAGTAGGCCTTACAGGCTTAATCCGAAGTATGCAAAGGCAGTGAAGCTAGAAATAGACAAATTAGAAGAGGCAAACATTATTGTACCAGTGGAACACTCTCGGTGGCTCTCCTCCATGGTCATCGTACCTAAGAAAAATGGCAAAATAAGAGTATGTGTCGATTTCCGGGCTTTGAACAAGGTAACTATTCAAGATGGTTTTCCTCAACCATTCACAGAACAGGTGCTTGAAGAAGTGGCTGGACACACCATGTATAGCTTTCTTGATGGGTTCAGTGGCTACAATCAGATAGCCATCCATCCTGAAGATAGAGATAAGACGGCTTTTGTTACTCCATGGGGCACATATGTGTACACACGAATGGCTTTTGGCTTGAAAAATGCTCCTGCTTCCTTTAATAGAACTATGTATATGATATTGGGGAAATGGTTAACTGCATTCCTAAGAATTTTTATGGATGATTTTTCAGTGTTCTCAGGGACAGATGGGAGAGCAATAGTCCAAGATTTCCATAACCATTTGAAAAATCTAAAGGAAATCTTTGAGCAATGTTTGAAAACAGGTCTGAAGCTGAACCCTGAAAAGTGCCACTTTTTGGTTACTAAGGGCACTCTTTTGGGCCATATAGTATCTGCAGAAGGTATAACTGTGGACCCTGCAAAGGTGACAGCTATTCTATCAATGCCCATTCCACAAAGTCCAAAAGAAGTGCAGAGTTTCTTGGGCCATGCAGGGTATCACAGAAGGTTCATTCGAATGTATTCAGAGATTGCTAAGCCCTTGTCAAGGCTCACCAGCAAAAAGGTCCCTTTCACATGGGATGCAGAAGCTGACAAGGCATTCTGTGAACTAAAGATGAGGTTGTGTACTGCTCCTCTTTTATGTGTTCCTAATTGGTCATTGGAATTTCACGTGCACACAGATGCAAGTCTCCATGCGGTTGGTGCAGTCCTAGCTCAACCGTCAGCACACAAGATCGATAGACCAATTTCATATGCCAGCAGATTACTCAATCAAGCGGAGAGGAACTACAGCACGACGGAAAGAGAAGGTTTGGCCATTGTGTTTGCTCTCCAAAAGTTCAGACATTATCTGCTAGGTGTGCATTTCATTGTAATTTCTGATCATCAACCATTGAGATATTTGATCAACAAACCGAGAGTAGCCGGAAGAATCTGGAGGTGGTTGCTTTTATTTCAAGAATTCAATTTTGACATTCACATTAAGCCACGTAAAGAGCATCACATGGCAGATCAAATGTCCAGGACGGCAAGGGGTGAAGAAGCGACGGGTATCAAGGACGAACTGGTGGATAGCCATCTCTTTCTAGTGGCAGTTCGAACAGGGTGGTATGACGAAATTCTTAATGTTCTTGCTTCTGGTAAGGTCCCAGAACATTTGACACCTCTGGAAAAAAGAAGATTGCTACTAAAAACTAAGGCATATTCTCTTATTAATGGAAGTCTGTATAGATATGGTCAGGATGGCATATTGAGAAGATGTGTCTATCCAGAAGAGGTAAACTTTCTGCTAGAGGCTGCACACAGTGAAGGGCACCTAAGGGGAAAAGAATTGGCTCATAAACTCATCCACAAAGGTTTATGGTGGCCTCACCTCTTCAAGGACGCGATCAGGTTTGCTAAGGAATGTCACATATGCCAGAGGTGCGCTCCTACGCCGACCAGGTTGAATTTCCAACCGTTGGTCATATCTACGGGATGGCTTCCATTTGAGCGATGGGGTTTGGACTTCATAGGACCAATTAGCCCGACTGGTCAACCTGGAGGTAAAAGGTATATCTTGATGGCCACGTGTTATGCCACCAAATGGATAGAGGCCAAAGCCACTACGGACTGTACGACTCTGACAGTAGCTAAATTCATGTATAAACAAATTTTTTCAAGGTTTGGGTGCCCACTGGAAATCACCAGTGACAGGGGCACACACTTTGTAAACCAATTGCTCCAGTTTGTATTTGACAGGTATAAAATTTTTCATAAAAAATCTTGTGCCTACTACCCGAGGGCAAATGGTCAAGCCGAGAGCTCCAACAAGATTTTGATTGGGCTACTTCGCAAACTATCTTTCGATCATCAGAGCTCGTGGCGGCAAGCACTGATTGGAGCCATTTGGGCTTTCAGAACCACAAGGAGAGGGACCACTGGCGAGACCCCTTTTCGGTTGGTTTATGGAAAGGAAGCATTGGCACCCTTCGAGTTCATCATCAGAAAGGAAATCGGGATCAGAACCATGGAGATTGAACCCCCCATTCAGAGGTTGGTGGCATTAGAGGAGTGCAGAGAAGGAGCAATACAGAAGCTTCAGATAACGCAAGAAGGGTGCAAGAGGCTACATGATCGGTATCTGAGGACCAATGAAGTACAGGAAGGATCTATGGTTTTAGTGCATCAAGTCCCAGCAATTTCAACTAAATTGGCACCTAAATGGATAGGACCATATAAGGTTATCAAAGTATTGCCACATGGCGCAGTGCATATGGAAGATCTGCAGGGTAAAAGGTTGCCCTTAATCAACATCTCCAGAGTGAAAAGTTATTTGAATTGAGATAAGCAGATGAAATTTATTTTATCTCACTATACATACCGTAGTCTTCCATTTTCTGCAGTTCATTTTGAGGGAATAAGCAAATAAAGGAGTTATTGCACCGAGACGGTGCAAAAGCTTGATGTGGGGGTCTGTAGTACTCCTTCTCTTTTCCTCTCTCGCTTTGTCTTCCACTTGGGTAGGGCAGGCTCTTTCTTTCACGTATTGATGGGAGAATGAACGGCCAGAGCATCAGTACCTCCTTTTTTGGACCCCTCTCAACCCCCCTCAACCCCAACCCCTAGCGCCTCACCCTCATCCCCGCCTCCACTCAACCCCACTCCGCTCAACCCATCCTAGCCCCCCTCAACTCCACTCAACCCCACGCAACCCACCCCCTCTCAACCCCTCTCAACCCCACCCAACCCCCCTCCAACCCCTTGCGCCACTCATCCCCAACCCCCTCCAACCCCTTGCGCCACTCAACCCCAAACAACCCACCCCCTCTCAACCCCTCTCAACCCCACGCAACCCACCACCTCTCAACCCCTCTCAACCCCACCCAACCCCATGCGCCCTCATCCCCAACCCCACCCAACCCCATGCGCCCTCATCCCCAACCCCCTCCAACCCCTTGCGCCACTCATCCCCAACCCCCTCCAACCCCTTGCGCCACTCATCCCCAACCCCCTCCAACCCCTTGCGCCACTCATCCCCAACCCCCTCCAACCCCTTGCGCCACTCAACCCCACACAACCCACCCCCTCTCAACCCCTCTCAACCCCACGCAACCCACCACCTCTCAACCCCTCTCAACCCCACCCAACCCCATGCGCCCTCATCCCCAACCCCCTCCAACCCCTTGTGCCACTCATCCCCAACCCCCTCCAACCCCTTGCGCCACTCATCCCCAACCCCCTCCAACCCCTTGTGCCACTCAACCCCACACAACCCACCCCCTCTCAACCCCTCTCAACCCCACGCAACCCACCACCTCTCAACCCCTCTCAACCCCACCCAACCCCATGCGCCCTCATCCCCAACCCCCTCGCTTTGTCTTCCACTTGGGTAGGGCAGGCTCTTTCTTTCACGTATTGATGGGAGAATCAACGGCCAGAGCATCAGTACCTCCTTTTTTGGACCCCTCTCAACCCCCCTCAACCCCAACCCCTAGCGCCTCACCCTCATCCCCGCCTCCACTCAACCCCACTCCGCTCAACCCATCCTAGCCCCCCTCAACTCCACTCAACCCCACGCAACCCACCCCCTCTCAACCCCTCTCAACCCCACCCAACCCCCCTCCAACCCCTTGCGCCACTCATCCCCAACCCCCTCCAACCCCTTGCGCCACTCAACCCCAAACAACCCACCCCCTCTCAACCCCTCTCAACCCCACGCAACCCACCACCTCTCAACCCCTCTCAACCCCACCCAACCCCATGCGCCCTCATCCCCAACCCCACCCAACCCCATGCGCCCTCATCCCCAACCCCTCCAACCCCTTGCGCCACTCATCCCCAACCCCCTCCAACCCCTTGCGCCACTCATCCCCAACCCCCTCCAACCCCTTGCGCCACTCATCCCCAACCCCCTCCAACCCCTTGCGCCACTCAACCCCACACAACCCACCCCCTCTCAACCCCTCTCAACCCCACGCAACCCACCACCTCTCAACCCCTCTCAACCCCACCCAACCCCATGCGCCCTCATCCCCAACCCCCTCCAACCCCTTGTGCCACTCATCCCCAACCCCCTCCAACCCCTTGCGCCACTCATCCCCAACTCCCTCCAACCCCTTGCGCCACTCAACCCCACACAACCCACCCCCTCTCAACCCCTCTCAACCCCACGCAACCCACCACCTCTCAACCCCTCTCAACCCCACCCAACCCCATGCGCCCTCATCCCCAACCCCCTCCAACCCCTTGCGCCACTCATCCCCAACCCCCTCCAACCCCTTGCGCCACTCATCCCCAACCCCCTCCAACCCCTTGCGCCACTCATCCCCAACCCCCTCCAACCCCTTGCGCCACTCATCCCCATCCCCCTCCAACCCCTTGTGCCACTCAACCCCACACAACCCACCCCCTCTCAACCCCTCTCAACCCCATGCAACCCACCCCCTCTCAACCCCTCTCAACCCCACCCAACCCCATGCGCCCTCATCCCCAACCCCCTCCAACCCCTTGCGCCACTCATCCCCAACCCCCTCCAACCCCTTGCGCCACTCAACCCCACACAACCCACCCCCTCTCAACCCCTCTCAACCCCACGCAACCCACCACCTCTCAACCCCTCTCAACCCCACCCAACCCCATGCGCCCTCATCCCCAACCCCCTCCAACCCCTTGCGCCACTCATCCCCAACCCCCTCCAACCCCTTGCGCCACTCATCCCCAACCCCCTCCAACCCCTTGCGCCACTCAACCCCACACAACCCACCCCCTCTCAACCACTCTCAACCCCACGCAACCCACCCCCTCTCAACCCCTCTCAACCCCACCCAACCCCATGCGCCCTCATCCCCAACCCCCTCCAACCCCTTGCGCCACTCATCCCCAACCCCCTCCAACCCCTTGCGCCACTCAACCCCACACAACCCACCCCCTCTCAACCCCTCTCAACCCCACGCAACCCACCACCTCTCAACCCCTCTCAACCCCACCCAACCCCATGCGCCCTCATCCCCAACCCCCTCCAACCCCTTGCGCCACTCATCCCCAACCCCCTCCAACCCCTTGCGCCACTCATCCCCAACCCCCTCCAACCCCTTGCGCGACTCATCCCCAACCCCCTCCAACCCCTTGCGCCACTCAACCCCACACAACCCACCCCCTCTCAACCCCTCTCAACCCCACGCAACCCACCACCTCTCAACCCCTCTCAACCCCACCCAACCCCATGCGCCCTCATCCCCAACCCCCTCCAACCCCTTGCGCCACTCATCCCCAACCCCCTCCAACCCCTTGCGCCACTCAACCCCACACAACCCACCCCCTCTCAACCCCTCTCAACCCCACGCAACCCACCACCTCTCAACCCCTCTCAACCCCACCCAACCCCATGCGCCCTCATCCCCAACCCCCTCCAACCCCTTGCGCCACTCATCCCCAACCCCCTCCAACCCCTTGCGCCACTCAACCCCACACAACCCACCCCCTCTCAACCCCTCTCACCCCCACGCAACCCACCCCCTCTCAACCCCTCTCAACCCCACCCAACAGACTTCTAAGAAGACCGAACCACAAAAGATCTCCTGAAGAAGAGAAAGAAGCTGAGTCATTTAAATTCTTGGAAATTGTTTGAAGAACATGCAGAGAGCAAGAATCTAGAATATGGAGCCAGTTATCTCTAGAGGATTGCTGCAAGGTGGGGCAGTGGAGGAACACCATGATTGGATAGGCAGATGGACCAATCGGCTTCGTTGGATTGTCAGAACCGGATGAAGAGATAAAAGTGAATTGGTAAAAGTAAAAGAGTATTGCCAAAGGCAAAAGTGGATAAACAAATGTTGCCGCTCACGGCAACTACCTATTCTTGAGGACCCAATTCAAATCAAGGGAATAATTGACCTACCACTCCAATTTTGGGCATTCCACCGGCGCGTGATCAGTAAACGTAAAGATTCCGCAAAGCTCTCTTGGCCTATTGGGGCCTATAAAATCAAGGGATTTATGCTCATTTGAACTTACTTTTTGTACGTACACTGGGAGTACACTGTGCACACTCTTTTGGGGTACATTTTTTTTAGTTTAATTGACGCGTGCAGAAGACCTCTCTGGCATTTGGTGGTTTCAAGTCACTGTGGGAGTCACTCTGTGAGTGGATACAGAGCGTGGGCTTCCCAGGGAGGACTATGAGCACCATTGTGTAGGAGAGTAGCTTGGATTTTTCTCCTTATCTGTAAATCAGTGTGTTGATTGGGTTCTATTTCCTTGTGAAATCCATCATATCAGTTGTATTGCTCAGAGTTAGATTGCATCACATTGCCTTTGTGCGGATGATAAGGATCTGTTGTATTAAAGCTATTTGCTTTTAGGGTGGCTCATTATTTGGAGCATCGCTCTGCCCACTCTTGTAATCCTCTGTTTCGAATCAAGGAGTGTCTGGTCTTTTAGTCATTGATCATCTATATTTTCTGGAGTCTTTCCACTCTGTGTAATCTTGTCATATACCTGCTCACAAAAATGTTAAAGGGTACATTTCCCTGAAAGAGAACCCCCCTTGAGTAGGTGACGTACTGGACGAGTCGAATCTTCATTCTCTACTTTAGAGAAAAGCGGATACCCCAGTACCTCCTCTACACTAACTCTAGGAAGAGAGTAGAGGCCATTGACTCTCTTTTTCATGACCTGATTCATACATATATGGGGTGTCCAAAAGTGCTCCTACAATTCTCCAAGAATCTCTCAATCAGCCATTTTTAGTAAGCTATGATTTAGGAAAGTGTTTGAAGGTTCTTGATAGCTGAAATTTGTGATATGAAGCTTCTTATTAATAGGTCAACTTGTTATTTAAGTCTTTGAGAATTTAGTTATGATTCGGACGGGTTTCGCAAGCTTGCCGCAGCTACCTCCCGAAGCATGAAATACGTGCGCTTGTCGATCTCCTTGTTTGCGTTGTTCTAGCGAGTAAGATCTGCGTTAGAGATTTGCAGCTTCAGTTTTGTCCACCGTCTTCTTCGAGACCAGCATGTCATGTTGCAGAGTATGGTTAGCTCCTTTGAATGCTTCATACTTGTCGATGTAGATAACTGCAGTAGATTGAGCGAAGCTCCTTCGTTCCCTTTCTTTATCTACTCAGCTCTTATGATGGGTGATATACTTCTCCCGACTCGTGGATTGACTGCTGATAAATAGAGAGACAGTGTGTTTAATGGTTTAAGAAATAGAGAGACTTCGTTTCTTCATTCTATCGGGGACCGGAAACTTGAACATTAAGCTGGCCCAGTTTTGCAAAACATACCGCAGGTGACTGTGATATTTGAGAACTGCGTTTTTTTTATCTGAGAACTGCAATTGCTCTCGAAAAGAGGAACAATCTTCATATTTACCACATCAAGTGAAAGACCTCGAAGACTGTGCGGGATCTACCCATAAGATCATCTATCTTGAGGATCCCACTAGCTATGCGTTTAATCCTTCAATGTACGGGACATGTTCAAGAAAGGATACAGAAGTAGAATGTGCTTCTTGCTTGGTACAAACCATGTATTTTCAATTCTTCCTTTCTCTCATTGAGAACTGAATATGCATTGTTATGTTCTTTAGTGCCTTCTAATCTATTTGTCCGTTGAAAAAATATTTACGAATTGTTACTCTTTAGAAGTAGTCAAGAGTAAAATACATGGATGGCACAAATTTGATATATTAATGTGTTTATTTGTGTAGGATCACTCACACAAGATTGCAGCCATGAAGTGGAATGTGAAAATTTAGATCATTTCCAAGCGATGTACCTTTGCCTTGTGTGCTCATGTGTATGGTAGAAGGAGAGAGTCTTTGTGGGCTTGGACGTCCAATTTCCAAGAACTTAGAAGCTACTACAAAATGGAAGAGAAAAGGATTCACGTAGAGACTCTTTGCTTGTATGTGCATGTGCGGATCTGAGAAAAAGAGTAGGCAGAGAAAGAGAGAGTTATTAAATTCAGGTTGAGCAATCAAAACTCAAATTTTTCGAAAGAGTAGGGAGAGGAAGAGAGAGTTATGAACTACAGGTTAAGCAATCAAAACTCAACAGATTAGGGAGAGGAAGAGAGACTTATGAACTTCAAGTTGAGCAATCAAGGGAGCTTTTGAATATCTGTATTGGAGCTCATCCTTCTCAGCTAGAGCCTTTTTGGGAGGACAAGTGTGTGTGTGAGAGACAGAGAGAGATCATAATTTTGGGTAAAACAAGCTTATTTATGTGATTGCCACCTATTTCTTACATGTCTTTCCAATGTTGTTCTTCCTTAACAATGGAAGGAGTCTTTGTATATGCAACATATGTATATGCAGTCATTTGGTAAGAGCTATCTGTATATGTTGATTTTGTGTTAGGCTTCATTTTGGCTGCGTTTGCCCATCACTTTTGGGAGCGGTAGATACTCACTTTGAAGAGCTTCTTGTGAGTTCATGGTCATGGTGTGTGTGTGTTTTTGGTTTCATGTATGAGCATGCATTCATTCTTAGTATGACATTACTGGGGATGTCATACTATTATGTTGATGCTATGTATAATGGAGCAGATTTGCTATATAGTCTTAAATGTTAATAGATCATCCATAAGAGCTTCAACATTAGAGATTCCTCTCATATCTATTGCGTAAGAGGAATGTTTATGGTTTTAAGGAGGATGTATAGAGGCTGATGAGCTTACCATTACAGGAGATTATTCATTTGCATGTAGCTTGATGAACTTACCATTATTCGAGATGATGAAGCGCATGAATGCCACAAGATATATGTTAGAAGAGAATTCGAGATTATTCTTTGTAGGGACATGATGGTTCTTTTCTTTTGGGAATGGTAATCGTGTCAAATGAACAAGCCGGTGTATCTCATACACAAGATGTGCATATGTTAGCCATTTAAGACTTAATATACATGTAGCTACAGACGAATTTTGAATGCATGGTGAAAAGGTATCTAATGGGTAAATGTATTAGGAAGGACGAATAAATTCCAACAGATCTATTACTTTAGATTTTAGATTTTACATTCCTTTCTTCTAGTTCTCCTCTTTTGAAAATGATACTCAGCAAACAAAGATAAATTCCGAGAAACCTGTCATCTCGTCTTAAGCTGCATCAGATTCAAATATAGTTATCCATGTTGAATGCAGCATCATCGTTTTTTCGAGAAGATGCTATATAGACACGGTTGACCACAGGAAGAATGACGGAGAACTGACTAAGAACGTGCGTGACTGGAAGGAGATATATGACATGGCGCCTGGTGGTTTTTGAGCTTCCTGCAAAGTTTGACGCAGATGATACTGGCTCTGATACCACTGTGTGGAGTGCGCGAGCTATGGTGACTCCATCTGCAGAGTCACACAGCGACACAGACATGACGAAGAAGAAGTCCATGGATACCGCGCCGCTCTACTGGCGGTCAAGAAAAACATTCATATCAAACTGTTTTGGTTTTAAAGTACAATTCCACATCATCAACAGAAGACCACAGGAACAAAGGAAAGAAAAAGTAAAAGAAAAGAAAAATATTTATTCTTAGCCTTGGTCGCTCTGACGTGACAAAGAAATCGAAAACAAAATTGATTGATTTACAGTCTGATATCCTTCTACTCTCTTACCAGAAGCGCTCATATACTTTTAAGATGTCTTAAATATCATGAGACACAGTAATCAAGTACGCAACTTAAGATTATAAGTACATCGATGAGCTTTAAGTTGATTGAATAAATCCTTCTTCTTCGCAACGCTCTTCGTTGATTTCCTGTGCAGAGCGTACGTGAATGCAGCGCAATCTAATCTTGAATGCTTTCTCGGTTGCCAAGCAAAAAACGAGCGCACTGCAAAGATCGAACACGAGTAACTTCTCTTTCACTACATTTTCTGAAAGTCTTCTAATTACTCCACCGCAACATTCATCTTAAACATACCCTCAAAGTTTTCTGAGTCCTTGCTCCGCCAAACATCTTATACTTTTGTCTGCCTTTTAGCTACGATCAAGTGGAGTATCTGTTTTCATCAGTTCAACTTATGTTACGTGGTCCAGCGGACCACTATGATATCAACCTAGTGCTTTCCACGGGGCGAGCCCCCTCCCGGCGTCTGATTTTATGCATTCCTCATCTTCCCGAACGTCCATAATACAGACTCTTGCCCACGAAGACGCCGCCTCTCGTTTCTAATTTTCTGCCCATCTACAGTCTGATTTATGGCTGACCTACATCTGTTGATTGCTCTGAGAAGCGAGAATGAATAACGCAGAGATCAGACATAGGAACTATCTCTCAGTATATTTATTGACAAGATTCGACAGACACAACGCAAAAGTAAAAAGAGGAAGAGTCTTTGTATTAGAGAACCTTGTATCGTGAACACATATCATTTAGAAACAATATCATAAGACATAAAATGTTTACATCGCCGCAGTATTCAGCTATTACAAGATCATCTATCTTCAGATCCCAGTAGCTATGCGTTTAATCTTCTGTGTCCTCTAAACCGAGGGCTCCTCCACTTCCATGATTGGCAGACAACTTCTGCGGAAGTAGTCTCTTGCATGCATGTACTTAAGTTTGAGTGTGAGAAGAGAAATTTCAGCCTGGAGCAGTTGGTTTCGGACGGGGTCCACAAACTTCTGACTTACGGACTGAGAGCTTATGGAAGCTTCCTCCCGAAGCATGAAATACGTGCACTTGTCGATCTCCTTGTTTGCGTCGTTCTGACGAGTAAGCTTTGCGTTAGAGATTTGCAGCTTCGAGACCAGTGTGTCATGTTGCGGAGTATGGTTAACTCCTTTGAATGCTTCATACTTGTCTACGGAGATAGCTACAGTAGATTGAACGAAGCTCCTTCGTTCCCTTTCTTTATCTACTCAGCTCTTATGATGGATGATATACTTCTCCCGACTCGTGGATTGACTGTTGATAAATAGAGAGACAGTGTGTTTGACGGTTTAAGAAATAGAGAGACTTCGTTTCTTCATTCTATCGGGGACCGGAAACTTGAACATTAAGCTGGCTCAGTTTTGCAAAACATACCGCAGGTGACTGTGATATTTGAGAACTGCGTTTTTTATTTCTTGCTCTCGAAAAGAGGAACAATCTTCATATTTACCACAGGAAGTGTAAGACCTCGAAGACTGTGCGGGATATACCCAAGATCTTGTACTAGGATAGCGCAACACACGATTAAAGTTTGGAACATAAAGTACACTACCGAGAAACAAACCCAAAACACCTCTTGACAAGATGGGCATGCATGATACATCCTTGCGAACACCAACTATACATTACCTTTGGTACGGACTCCCTTGATGTGTAGTCAGAGCTTGAGCCACAAATCTATTAAGGAAGAGTGCAAATGCTACAAAATCACTAGATTGATGGACATGATCGTGCAATCTATGAGGGAAGCCTAAGTCTCTCTCTCTAGAGACACACACTTGTGGGAAGCCATTGTCTAAGTATCTACGCTAGGAGCAAGCTTCATGCACAAGCAAAGAGTGTTTGTGATGTGTACGTTTGCATGCATAGTTGCCTTTGTCCAATTATTCCATTGTGTGAGGGCCACGTGTAGTTCAATAGAATATCATTGTGTTAGGTATTTGTTGAATGTCAATAGAATATCATTGTGAATGAGTTCATCAGCTTTGAATGTCAACAGTTGATCTTGGGTGCCTAATTTTGGCATTAGGCACTCGTGCTTAATATCTATGTTATTAATGATGTATCTCCACTCCATGAGGTAGCCACCAAGAGTGTATGAGACACTAGTCACCCAAAAATATAAAATTTTTAGAATACAAAGGATCACATCTTTTTAGAATACAAAGGATTACATCCTTGCCTCTAATAATTCCAAAGAAGTTTGGGATACACTAGCAAGTCTATATGAATATAAAACTCCTTCAAAGATTTATGCTTTAAGGACCAAGTTTCACAATGTTTGTAATCATGCCCAAGACATCATCACAACGTTGATAGCCCAATTTGACAAATACCAAAGAAAGTTATCCCTTTCTTGAAAAAAGATCTCAAGTGAAGACATCGCCATTGGATTGCTAAACAAACGTCCTAGGAACTATGAAACATTTATGACCACTTTGTACAATAGGGGTCAAGAAATTATTTGGAAAGAGGTGAGAAGACTTTTAGTTCTCCATGCCTCTAGACAAAAGACTCAAGCTTCTTAAGAAATGGCTATGAAGGCCAAACCTACTTTCCACATGACTAAGAATCAAAGAGGCACTTAAGAGTTTGAGGACAAAGGCAAGAAGAATTCTACTTGTAATTAAAACCTAGACACACAATAAAGTATTGCTTCAAGAATAAGAACAAGGATAATTCCAAGTCTACTCCAAAGATCGATCACCAAACTCATTGTACAAGTGAAGACCTCTTCTTTACCATTTAGAACAAGGCAATTTTCACATCCACTATTAAGAAAGAATGTGTTCTTTTACTGTGGGGCTTCATCACATATGTGCAATGACAAAAAATGACTTTCATGAGTTTTAAGAGCACAAAGCCCAAGTTTATCTCGAAGATAACAAGTGCTTTGACATCCAAGGAAGAGCCAAACATCAAGTAACGAACGCAAAAGGGGAGACCAAGTTACTCAAAGCTGATCTTCATGTATCAAGGCTTTGTAAGAACCTTCTCTGAGTAAACACCATTACTAAGTGCAACACCATGGTGCAATTCGATAATGAAAAAGTTCAAGTCACGAATTGAGAATCCAAGGACATGATAGCTCAAGGATTCCAAGACAATGGTCCCTAAAAGATTTCAAGTTTCATAGCCAAGGAGTAAAGGTTTTGCTTGTGGCACTTCATATTTGCACACACCTCTTGCTTAGTTAAGATATCTTCAAGTGATCTTGTCAAAGGTTTTCCCAAGGTTGCATAAGTGGAATTGAACTGCCAAGCATGTGCTAAGCTATGGATAGTCTTTCTTCTAGATTAAGGTTGAAACACGTCCTATAGTTCAACTAAAGTGATCTTAGGCTTTTTGGAGATCCCAAAAAGTATAAAATATTGTCTTAGAGGTTCACTCTTCAAGAACATACATAAATTTTATATTAAGGTGACTATGGTAGCAAATTGTTGTTTAGAATATGAGAATGGATCTCCCTTTTGTATCTACAAGGCACTCCATTTTCATTAAATTTCTTTTTTATATTATATCATTTTGTATTTGGGTACCTATCATTTGTTTCTATCTATGTATTCATTCTCCTTCAAGGGGAATAATCCCAAATATGATATACTTTTGAGAGCTCCCCTCCCGAACACTATATAAGGAGGGCACCTCGCCCATTCCTACTTGGTTAGAAGCTTGAGAAGCCTACTCCGTGCTCTTGGAAAAATCACTCTAGTCCATGTGAGATTTTCCACTTAATGTTTTTCTTAATTAGGAGTTTCACACTCGTTCATTTGCTGAGTACACTATTCTTTTCATATTGCTTTTGCATGTGTACTCTCTACATGGTATTTGAGGAATTAGTGGAGGTCTTGATGGTGCATTTGGTGGTCATTCTGGTGTTGATCGTGTTAAACTCTTGGTGATTTTATTTTTTGCTCATAATTGAGAGATGCTTTTTCCATCCATTCTATGCTTGTTAGGATTGATTTTGCCCATTCTCCCACCCTCCCACCTTCTACTTCTCCATTTTCCCACCATTTCTCTACCACACATTCCCATCCTCCTCACACATGAGTAGTCTCGCAACACATGATGTACTTTGGAGAGCGCCCTCCGACTCTATATAAGGAGGGTGTCTCCCCCATTCCTACTTGGCTAGAGCCTTGAGGAGCCTACTCCATGCTCTTCGAAAACTCACTCTAGTCTATGTGAGAGTTCCCATTTCATGATCTACTCACTTTTGAGTCTCACACTCTTTCATTTCGTGAGTACTCTCTTCTTCTCATCTTGGTTTCACATGTATACTATCAACATGGTATGATACCACTAAGTGGAGGTCTTGGTGGTGCATTTACTAGTCAGTTTCGTGGTGGTTGTGCTTGAGACTTGGTGCTTCTTGTTTCTCTTGATTGAGAGAGGCTTTTACCATCGATTCTATGGTCTTTGGGATTAATTTTTCCCATTTTTCCACCCTCCCATGTTTCTAATTCCTCCGTTACCACACTTTCCTACCTTTCTAAACTAGTTCCAAGTAGATTTGGAGTTACTTTATGATCTCCATATGTGCTTGATGGCATTTATTGTACATCTTATCCTTTTGAAGTGTTTATAAAGACTCTTTCCCTTTCATTTTAATGGCAAGATTTGTGCATACTTTGGTCAACGTTGAAGGATTTCTGGTTATTATAGGTCTCTTAAGTCCTCTATGGTTATATTTCTCCTTGCATGTGCTTCCAAAGCACCAAAACACGAGCATCTACTCACATCCCTACTAAAGGGTAGAGTGTTCTCAATTTGACATCATGTGAGTATCGATGTGTCAGAATAAAACCAATCTTCCTTAAGCATTGTTTAGACCCTACACCTCCATTGGATATCTGCATTGATCCATACAATATGTTTGGAGGAAAAGAGTACCCATAGTGATGCATAAATCTAAAGTTTATAGTTGTAGGCATGTCATATATTTTGTCGGCATGCAAGTCTTCATCATCATCTAGAATTTGCAATGCATATCTCCTATCTTGGCACTGAACTCTCCATCTAGAGACATGAGCACATCTCTTGACCTTGAGTTTTGCCAAGTCACAAGCACACGCTTTGAAACCAAGAACGAAGCTTGCCTAAATTGCAAATTGAATGCAACAAAAGACACAGTTCATTAGAGGGTTGAAATGGAGGGATGTACATGCTTGAAATTGAATCATCTTTGTTCATCTACATCCCTTTGAGTTATGGATGCAGTGCTTTCTAAAATACCCTTTGGGAAACAAAAGCCATGGGAACTCATAGAGAAATATCTCTCTTCGCTTGAATTTGAGTGTTGTCATCTCTACACACAAGCCTCTACAGCATCGAATGCTCCCTACTATAGCCCAAAAGTCATGCATTATCAGCAAATAATTTCTCGATCATGGTGTTGCTACAATCCCTTCTTTTAATATCCATGGTAGTGCTGATTCTATCGTTATGAATTTAATTTATGTCTATATATCTTACTCCCACAAATGGCATTCTTCAACCATGATGATATCATTGATGTTTCCATAAGCCTTCATTATTGCCTCATGTGATAATGTTTTCATATCATTCACATTCACAATAAGTTCACTCCTTCAAAGGTACATTTTCATGCAATTGGTTTTACATGGAACATGCTCATTTTTTGTTTAGTGATGGGACACATGACTAGCCAGACATGTCTATGTTATTTCTTATAAATTGAGCTTAGCTCCTTTTTCAACTAGGGCCCATGTTATCACTTATGGAATGATTGGACTATTGGAGTTTGTAGAGCAGGTGATCTTGCTAGCATTTGATTGACTCCACTTTGTGATCTTGGAAGATTCTTTTTCTAGAGTTGTTAAAGCATGAGCTTAGGGGGAGGTTCTTGGGACCTTGGGGGGGTTGGGGGGTCTTCGGCCACCCTCGACAATCCTTGCCCTAGAGGCTCATAAGCACTCCCAAGGCCATGTCCTCATTATGGCAACATCATGGACATGTAAAGAGCAATTAATCAGGAAGATGAAATTAGGACTTCACGCATGGGAAAAGACATTTAAAGCAAAGGCTCTAGGCACAAGCGAAGGGTAGGAAGTGGATGCAAGATAAGCACATGGGGTGATCCTTAGACACAAGAGTCAATAAATTCCTTATCGTACTCTATAGGAAAGCTTTGGCCTCTTTTTCTTGTGAAGGGACCCCTTCGCCCATATGACCCTCTTTGAGAAGTCACAATTCCTACTTAAGTAATCACTTTTCTCTTTATTTACCTCAAAGCATGGAAAAGAAGAACCTTGATTTTAGGAAGTGATTGAATTAACTTTGTGTCAAAAGTGGGTGACACCTTAATTTATGAAGCATGCATGTACATTCTTGCAAAAAGGGCGATGCCCATCCTTGCATCCAATAGAGGATGAGACGACACGTTATTTTCAGAAATGCTACTACTTGTGATTGAGGGAAGAGCTTGGCTGACACCCTTTAAGGGAATAGATACTATTAGAACCTCCTCATCTCAAGTAAATTGGGTGGGGACCATTGTTGTGAAAATATCACATAAGGGAATCCTCATTTTGGCCACATTATATTTTCATTGATGACATGATTTGGGCGACCACTTGGGGGGGTGCACCACATGGAGACGACACCAAGGAAAAATATAAGGGCGAATATTAGCCCAATGGCAAATTTAGAGGGAAAAAATAATAATAACTATTTTTCTATGGTTTCAATCCAGAAAGATAAGCCCAATTTACTATTTCTTATTGAGAAACAGATGCAAAAATTTTGCCCTAAATCACACACTCAGATTCAGGGCTTCCATCAAACATTCACTTTCTACCAACATCTCTGCTTGGATTAGATATCTACTTTTGCCCTACTTAAGAAAACGATGGAAACATTCCCTCTCATGCAAGCAAAGTTGCATTCGAATGTGGAACCGGAGCGTGGATTGAGATGTCTTCTATCCTCTTACAGTTATACACTTCACACTCTACAATGAATCAGTGCTTCTTGAATTTTCTGCTTATGTAGAAAACTGAGATTACATTGCCACATATTATCGAGTATAACTATTCACAGAGAGAGAGAGAGAGAGATGATCATGTGTGAGTTGGGAGCTCGATTAATGAGGTAAGAAATTTTGTATCCCTAGAGCTTTAGAGTGGTCTGTTGGTTTCTAGGATGCCTTATCTATTCTCTGAGTTTTGTGGACATAGAAGTAAAGATTTGGTGGTTATTTAGATGTCTGAAGCGCCAGGATGTAGTAGTGAATCGGTTTTTCCTATGAGAAGGATCCATATAAGATAATTGGAAAATTGACTCTCGTTTTGAATGATATGGATGGGATAAGGTGAGCGAATTCAAGAATACAGTAATATCTCTCCTCCATATGGAAGGCTTCTTACTTATGATTGTAGTTACTTTCTTTCATCCAAACATAATAAGGTTTATAACAAGGATTGATTCTACTTTTCAACATTACACATATCCAATATCATCTTTGTGGACCAACCAATGGGCACTAGCTTTATTTATTCTTCTGATGATTGCAATATTCCTCATGATGGGCAAGGAGTGAGCCACAATATGTTTGAACTTTTGCAGGTATGGATTTTTCATCTTCTAAATAAAGCTACCAGTAGTGCAGAAAAAGTCTACAATGAGATCTTAGGAAATAGTGAATGCATATGTGATAAAGAAAAGCATTTATTTCTTTATCACTTGACATATCCAGTATATGAATGCTATAAATTCTCATATTATTCTTCTTAAATGATTAAGAAGCTTAGTTGACACATTCAAGAATGTCATGGTGAGGTAGGCTCCCTATGTGATCGTTTCATACACAGATTGTTGAGTCTCTATCATTGAGTTATCTTGGTAGGTCGTCTTTCAATTGCACCTAGAATATGCAAAAAAATGAGTTCTTTGTGACAGGGGAGTCATATGTAGGGTACTACATTCTTGTAGTGACAAGCCACATTCATCAAGCCAACAAGCAACATGAGGTTGTCCCAATCAATATGAAGTTATTCTCCTTTTCAATTCTCTTGCGTTGGTTTCACATTTGATAAATTCTTCTCATGATGTCTGAGTATTCTAGTAAGTTGATAGCAACTCATAATTATCAAGCTCTGTATGATCTCTTTCTTTTTACTAGTTTTATATTTAAGTGCATAATTAGGGCTTTGGCATTGGAAATCGCCTCACAAAACCCGAGATGCAGAATGTTGCATATGTTGATTATGCCTTGCAAATGGGTCTAATCAATAAGACGGTGTACTAGATTACTAGTGATATGTTTCTGGAATGCCAAGAGGGGATCCAAAAGTGTGGTACAGGAAACGTTTCATTTCCCTTTCTTTTTCGAGAATTCATGTTTTCTACTTGTGCTATTGAACATTAATAATACATCAATTTCTGTGGGTAGCAATGGGTGATCCACTTGCTCTAGGGCTTATTCAGTGTGCACCTCCATATTCAATGCCATTATGTATTTTTTTCTATGATGTCAGTGTAACACTTCTGATTCTGATCCATCCAAACTGAAGTTAATTAATAGAACAAATATTATTAGTAATCACAAATAAATAAATTCTAAAATAGAAGAAAGAAAAGTACTATCCCATCTAGTCGATGTACAAGAGGAATATTTTTTAGCTTCTTATGTACATTGTTCATTCCAAACGTTGTACATGCATGAGCCCGTTTAAGTGTTTGAAAACTCTCGATGAGAGACCCATGAAACACAATAAATATTCTTTGATGATGCTTGATAAATTGGGCCATAGATATGCAGTCTTTTACGACATGCATATGCTGACTAGTTATTGATTAGCATAGAAGTTGTTTCATATATAAAAATAGGTCTATTAATGTAGGTTGAGGATTGTAGTACCTAAGCACGGCTTAATTAGTATCTAGCTTTACAGATTGATGGTCTCACTGCAGACGTAATGAATATGTGGTCTTCATGATTTTCTAGAAATGTATATTTTCCTCTTTTTCATTTGACAAACCTTTATTTTAAGCTAAGTATGATACACAATATACTCAAGTTATGCATTTGCAGCATATAAAGATGTTAACTATTTAAAGAATAAACTGCAAATAACTTCAAAGGAAATCATAGACATTGAAGGGTTTTCAAGATCATGATTAGTTTACTATTGAAAATTAACTTGAATCCAATTTAAACTTGTCAATATTATAGATGTGTACACACAAGATTGTTTGCAATTATCCACAAAGTGTATGTCCTAATCTATCTAAACTTGTGAATTGTGAATTAGAGTACTATAATAATCGCAAGAAATGTGATGGGAACTTGTGCTATGACTTTTCAAATATGGATACCTATCAGAACCAGAATAGTGTGAGGCAGGCCTGGAATGTAGGGGACATAGAGATTTTATCCTTAGGTAGATACATGAAACTCAAGCTGAATCGTGTTCAAGAAAGGACCCAGAAGCAGAATGTGCTCTTGCTTGTTACAGACCATGTATTTTCAGTTCTTCCTTTCTCTTGTTGAGAAATGAATATGCATTGTTGTGTTGTTCAGTGCCTTCTATTGTATTTGTACATTGAAAATATATTTATCAATTGTTACTCTTTAGAAGGACTCAAGAGTAAAATACATGGATGGCACAAATCTGATATATTAATGTGTTTATTTGTGTAGGATCACACACACAAGATTGCAGCCATGAAGTGAATATGAAAATTTAGATCATTCGAGGTGATGTTGTACCTTTGCCTTGTGTGCTCATGTGTATGGTAGAAGGAAAGAGTCTTTGTGGGCTTGGACATCGAGTTTCCAAGAACTTAGAAGCTACTACAAAATGGAAGAGAAAAGGATTCATGTAGAGACTCTTTGCTTGTATGTGCATATGCGGATCTGAGAAAAGGAGTAGGGAGAGAAACAGAGAGTTATTAAGTTCAGGTTGAGCAATCAAAACTCAAATTTTGCAACATAGTAGGAAGAGGAAGAGAGAGTTATGAATTTCAGGTTGACCAATCAAAACTCAAAAGATTAGGGAGAGGAAGAGAGACTTATGAGCTTCAGGTTGAGCAATCAAGGAAGCTTTTGAATATCTGTATTGGAGCTCATCCTTCTCAGCTAGAGCCTTTTTGGGAGGACACGTGTGTGTGTGAGAGAGAGAGAGATCATAATAAGAAAAAAAATTATTTGATGAGTTTTAAAATTACCTTCTTTTGTGGAAAACAAGGTTATTTATGTGATTGCCAACTATTTCTTACTTGTCTTTCCAATGTTTTTCTTCCTTAATATTGGAAGGAGTCTTTGTATACGCAACATATGTATATGCAGTCATCTGGTAAGAGCTATCTGTATATGTTGATTTTGTGTTAGGCTTCATTATGCTTGAGTTTGCCCATCACTCTTGGGAGTGGTAGATACTCACTTTGAAGAGCTTCTTCTGAGTTCATGTTCATGGTGTGTGTGTGTTTTTGGTTGCATGTATGAGCATGCATTCAGTCTTAGTATGACATTAGTGGGGATGTCAAACTATTATGTTGATGCTATGTATAATGGAGCAAATTTGCTATATAGTCTTGTAGCTGACTACCATGAACTTATAGTTCCACTTCCATTGGAATGTCAGCTTGGGGTTTACCTAGACTCATTGTGGTATATACATGATTTTCACATTATAACACATACACCAAATATGAATTCTTTGTCTGGGGTGCAACTGCTTGATATGTGTGTACACCCTATCAACTATGTTTTCTCATGGTTAATTTGTACCAAGTAAATCTATAGCATATTGTATGAGTATATAATGGTTTATATGCATGTAGCAACTTTAAGGTTTATGTAAATATTTATATAGAAACTCATATATTGTAGCACCCCTCTTTCTCTCTCTCCCCTCCCTCTCTCTCTTGCCCCACCTGCCCACTGCCTCCCACCCCGCAACCCCCCTCCTCTCCCCTCACCGCCAGCCCCTACCCCTCCCTTCCATGCCCACCCCACCCCTCCATGCCCCGCGGCCCTCTCTCTCTCTCTCTCTATCTCTCTCTCTCTCTCTCTCTGTCTCTCTCTCTCTCTCTCTCTCTCTCTCTCCTCTCTCGTCTCTCTCGTCTCTCTCTCTCTCTCTCTCTCTCTCTCTCCTCTCTCTCTCATCTCTCTCTCTCTCTCTCTCTCTCTCTCCCCATGGAGCTCCACCATCCCCTCCTACTCCCGCCCACAGGCCCCCCAGCCCACCCTCCCCCCCCACCCCCTCATACTCCCCCCCACGACCCTCACAGCCCACCCCCCCTGCCACCCCCTCATACTCCCCCCCGTAGCCCCCATAGCTCACCCCCCGCCACCCCCTCATACTCCCACCCGCAGTGCTCGTAGCCCACCCCCCCCTCTGCCACTCCCTCATACTCCCACCTGTAGCCTCCACAGCCCAACCCCCCCTACCACCCCCTCATACTCCCCCCCCCCCAAGCGCCCACAGCCCACCCACTCATACTCGCATTCACAGCCCTCATAGCCCACCCCCCACCACCCCTCATACTCCCTCCCCCGTAGCCCCCACAGCCCATCCCCCTGCCAACCTCTCATACTCCTGCCCACAGCCCACGGCCTGCCACATTCTCTCTTTCTTCATCCAGTTGTCTCGATTTTCCATCGTGTACGAGCTACAAACTTCACACTTACACACATGCAAAGAACTTGAAAAGAGCATTGATAAAAGGGCAGCTAGAAGAGACGAAAAGGTGAAAGGGAAAGGGAAGAGGACTTCTTCAGTCTTTGCATCTCGATTTTGATGAGCCCTCGCCATCGCCACTCCACACAAGAAAGGTACCTTTAGCTGCCTTCGGAGGAGTTTGTTGCTCAGTCCGAGAGGACCTGCATTTCTTCTCCTAACCAACCGCACATATGGCGTCCTTCCTATGAACTCTAACCTTTGAGATGGGATATCAACAGAGAACTTAGAAGGCGACAACAAGAGCATAAATGAACCTTTGCATAAACATTGATACGAGTACATTGGTCTGATTTGACTGATTTAGAAGTAAGCAATAGCGTGGGACATCGCTCACCTTTTAGTGGAGCTTGAGGATAAAGCCCGCGATTCAAGGAGGGGATGAGAAGACAAACCTTTCCCCCCATCTTGCTATCCCTCCATTCCACTCCACCCTTCCCCAACTCCAACCACTCTCCACTCGACCCTCCCCCAACTCCACTCCACCTTCCCTCACCTCCCAGCACTCCCACTCCACCCTCCACTCCACCCTCCCTCACCTCCCACCACTCCCCACTCCACCCACAACAACCTCAACTCCACCCTCCACTCCACCTACCCTCACTCCCACCACTCCCCACTCCACCCACACTCCCTCCAACTATGGGCAACCTCAACTCCACCCTCCACTCCACCCTCCCTCAACTCCCACCAATCCCCACTCCACCCACACTCCACTCCACCCCTGACAACCTCAACTCCACCCTCCACGCCACCCTCCCTCAACTCCCACCACTCCCTAATCCACCCACACACCACTCCACCCACGACAACCCCCAACTCCACCCTCTCCGAACTCCACCACCCTCAACTCCACCCTCCCTCCAACTCCCATCCAGCCCCCACTCCACCCACACTCCACTCCACCCACGGCACCCCAAAGTCCACCCTCCCTCCCACCTCCCTCAACTCCACCCAACCTCCACACCACCCACCCTCCACCCCACCCTCTCCCAACTCCACCCCACCCTCAACTCCACCCTTCATTCCACCCTCCCTCAGCCCCACCACTCCCCACTCCATCGACACTCCACTCCACCCACACCCAAACTCCACCCTTCACTCCACTCAAACTCTACCCACCCACCACTCCACCCAAACTCCACCCACCCACCACTCACCCCACCCTCCAGTCCACCCTCCCTCCACTCCACCCTCCCTCCGTCTCCCTCCCTATCTATCTCTATTTTTTTCTTCTCTTCTCTCTCTCTCTCCCTTTTCCCACAATCATTGAGGACAAAGCTTATGATTTTTTACTATTTAGTGATGATGTGGAAGAAGACGATTCATGACAAGAATGAATGGGGTTATTGGCTTATCAATGATAGTAAAGGTGGAAAGATTGAGAGATCATTTTGATTCTATGGGTGGTGGTGCATGGCTGTTCTAAGTCGGGAGTGATTTGTTTCGATAAGAAAGAGATCTCAGCTTGTATTCAAAAGTTACAATAAATGTGTAAGTGGTAAAAGTGTAAGCGGATAAATGCAAAAGTGGTAAAAGTGTAAGTGGATAAATGATTGTTGCCGCTAACCCTTCGTGACGACTGCCTGTTTTTGAGGATCTAATTCAAAACTAGAGGCGAGTACCATATTTGATCTAGCCCTCCAATTTTGGGTCAATCAATCGGTGCATATTCAGTGAACGTGGGAAATTGGCAAGTCCCTCTAGGCCTATTGGAGCCTATAAAAGCAATGGACTAGTGCTCATTGGATACACATATACACATAGATACACATACGGGGCTTATTCGGGCATCTCTTTTTGACCTCTCTTTGCATTCAATGGCTACAAGCCTTCTGTAGGAAGTCACTCTATGGTGAGGATACAGAGCGTGGGCTTACTAGTGAAGGGCTAATAGCACTAGAGTGTGAAGAAGTGGCTTGGTTTTGTCATTCAGTGTGAGTTAGTGATATTTCCGTGCTCTTTCCCTTAGAGAAATTCTTCACATCTTGGTACTGATCAGTGCAAGTCTACATTTAGTTGTGCTCATTGTTTTAGACGAATCTCTTCTATTGATTTTATTTGGTTCTGATTGACATGTTAGCACAGAGCATCAACTTTTATAGCATTTCTTTTGCCTACATTGTAATCTTCTGTTCGAACTAAGGAGTGGTTTCATCCTTCACTATTGTCATTTAATCTTCTCTGTGAGTATTTACAATACTGTGCAACTATTGCGATCTGCCTTCTCACAAAAATGTTAAAGGGTATACTTCCCTAAGGATAACCTCCCTTGAGTAGGCGAAGGACTGGAAGTAAATATTGCATGATCCTGCTAAAAAGTAGGTACCTCAGTACCTCCTCAGATTCTCTACATATTAGTTTGTGTGTGTGTGGTGTGTATATATATATATATATATATATAATATATGTGAGGTGCATTCATCTTTTGAAATGGTTTTTGGCAAAATGCTTCCCATTCCTGATTCACTCATTCTAACTAATATTCCTAAGGCTTCTTATAATACTCAAGTTCCTATTTCTATACTTCACGAGGTTCACGAGCACATTAGGACAAATCAAGAACATTACACTTATAAGTTAATAAGAAACAATTAGCAAAGTTATAAAGTTAATAAGAAACAATTAGCAAAGTTATTTAAGGAAGTGATAATTCAAGGACATTTGCAAAATCATCTATAACATTCTAAAGTCAAACTTGCATCATGTTATTAACGAACATTTTACATTCTTCAAGAGATTAATGAAAATTTATTTAGATAACATATACCATCAAACTAGAACATACACAAATCCTTTCAAATTAGTTTACTTAAAACCATTCAAATGCACTTTAGCATTCATTGATATTGTTAATTTTTCTCCTTTGCTTGCAGAAGAATATGAAGTTTTAATTCTTTAGGAAATAATTAATTATGAAGTAACCACTACAAATACAAGTACTCAACATCATAGATATTTAGTAAACTATAAGAATAAATCTATTTAAGAATGTCACTAGATCGATGAGCCTTCAAGAATACCTCATGCGATAATTTTTGCATATCATTCGCATTCAGAATCAGTTCACTGCTTCAAAGGTACATTCTCATCCATGTGTCTTTACATGGAACATGCTCTTTTTTGTTTACCTCATGGGACATGTGACTAGCGAGACATATCTAATTTATTTCTTACGAATTGAGATCAAGTGCTTTTTCAACTAGGGGGCATGTTATCACTTATGGAATGATTGAACTATTGGAGTTTATTACTGAGATATTAGTATGCTTTGTGTTTTTATATAGAAGTGGAAGGCTCATGAGGGCATGGATGGCTTGGATATATTCCGAAAGTTCATGTAAATGAATGCCCATGAGGAGGGTTTCTTTCAGAAAGTGATAATAATAATGATTAATATAAGGATCCCTATAGAGCATAGTTTGGTAAACAAAAGATATGACTCTCGTTAAAAGAGAACAACTTTCTGTTTTCACATTTGCTTTTCGAAGAGTCATCCTCTTTGTAATCTCTTTTTTTTGATGTAATAGCTACATACACACACACACACACTATAGACTTGTCCTACAAAGTGCATGGGAAAAGACTGCATCCAATACTGTGTATTGTTGCATCTATTGTGGAACTCTGCTTTCAATGTGTTTTAAGATTTTGTACTTTCAGTCTACGTATGTATGTATATCTTGCAGTAAATTATAGCTAAGAGCTATGCCATAATTAGTTGAGTGATTTCTTCCTACCAACAAAGTGTTTTAGAGATGATAAGAATATAAACGACAAGAGCAAGACTATAGATAAGGAAATGAAAGGTAAGAGGCATGTAATTGAAATATCTCACGGATTAAAAACTAGATTGGCATCCAAAGTTCGTTCTGAGCATTTATAGATCTAATTTAAGAAAAAAAAGAAGCAATATCCATATATCAAAGATGGAAACCGTTTCTTAACCTGATTGAAGTTATGAAACGTAGTTAGACCTCTCTACAAAGATTATCTTCACACCTACCTTTCTGACTTGTCCTTTAATGCCGAGGCATTTAGCCTGGCTATATATTTGTATGTACTTTTGATGAATTATAATCTATGTTCGGAATCACTATATGTCAGATACCAGATTGTGAGAACCTTTTGTCAGAAACCCTTTGTGAGACCTCTCTGTGAAGCTTATCTTCACACCTACCTTTCTGACTTGTCCTTTAATGCCAAGGCATTTAGTCTGGCTATATATTGTATGTACTTTTTATGAATTATAAGGCGCATCTTCTATTTCACATCTGTGTGTATACTTTGCCATAGCTCCTGTCATTGTGCTAATTCTCTGTGTCAAGCTCCCATCTCTATAGCTTCTTATGTGCATAGATTTCAACAAGTTTATAGCTTGTAAAAGATGGAAAATACACCATCTTTCTGCGAACAATTAATTAAGATCCAAATGAGAAGCATGAAACCAAAATATTAATAGATCATCCATAAGAGCCTCAACATTAGAGGTTCCTCTCGTATCTATTGCGTAAACGGAATGCTTGTGGTTTAAGGAGGATGCATAGAGGCTGATGAGCTTACCATTACAGGAGATTATTCATTTGCAATGTAGATTGATGAACCTACCATTATTCGAGATGATGAAGCGCATGAATGCCACAGATACATGTTAGAAGATAATTCGAGATCTTTCTTTGTAGGGACATGATGGTTCTTTTCTTTTGGATGGTAATCGTGTAAAATGAACAAGCAGGTGTATCTCATACACAAGATGTGCATAGTTTAGCCATTTAAGACTTAATATCCATGTAGCTATAGAGGAATTTTGAATGCATGGTGAAAAAGGTATCTAATGGGTAAATGCGTTAGGAAGGATTTTACATGCGTTTCTTCTAGTTCTCCTCTTTTGAAAATGATACTCAACAAACACAGATAAATTTCGAGAACTTGCCATCTCGTCTGAAGCCGCATCAGATTCAAATATAGTTATCCATGTTGAAATGCAGCATCATCCATTTTTGAGAAGATACTATACAGACACGGAAGACCACAGGAACAATGACGGAGAACTGACTAAGAATGTGCGTGACTGGAAGGAGATATATGACATGGCGCCTGGTGTTCCCTTAAGCTTCCTGCAAACTTTGATGCAAATGATACTAGCTCTGATACCACTCTGTGGAGTGTGCGAGCTATGGTGACTCCATCTGCAGAGTCACACAGCAACATAGGCACGACGAAGAAGAAGTCAAACTATTTTGAGTTTTAAAGTACAATGCCACGATATCAACAGAAGACCACAGAAACAAAGGAAAGAAAAAGAAAAAGAAAAATAAAAGATTTATTATGAGCCTTGGTCGCTCTCACGTCACAAAGAAATCGAAAACAAATTTGATTGATTTACAGACTGATATCCTTCTACTCTCTTACCAGAAGCGCTCATATACTTTTAAGATGTCTTAAATATCATGAGACACAATAATCAAGTAGGCAACTTAAGATTATAAGTACATCGATGAGCTTAAGTTGATTGAATAAATCCTTCTTCTTCGCAACGCTCTTCGTTGATTTCCTGTGCAGAGCGTACATGAATGCAGCACAAGTGATCTAATCTTGAATGCTTTCTCGGTTGCCAAGTAAAAAATTGGCACACTGCAAAAGATCGAACACGAGTAACTTCTCTTTCACTACATTTTCAGGAAGTCTTCTAATTACTCTGCCGCAACATTCATCTTAAACATACCCTCAAAGTTTTCTGAGTCCTTGCTCCGCCAAACATCTTATACTTTTGTCGGCCTTTTGGCTACGATCAAGTGGAGTATCTGTTTTCATAAGTTCAACTCATGATACGTGGTCCAGCGGACCACTATGATAACAACCTAGTGCTTTCCACGGGCGAGCCCCCTCCCGGCGTCTGATTTTATGCATTCCTCATCTTCCCGAACGTCCATAATACAGACTCTCGCCCACGAAGACGCCGCCTTTCGTTTCTAATTTTCTGCCGATCCACAATCTGATTTATGGCTGACCTACAGTCTGATCCTTCAAGAGATAGAAATGGAAATTGAGAGTCTGATCCATCAGAAACTAAAGACGACAAAGAAATAGAAACTAAAGACGACAAAGAAATAGAAACTAAAGACATAAAATGTTTACATCGCGGCAGTATTCAGCTATTACAAGATCATCTATCTTCACGATCCCAGTTGCTATGCGTTTAATTTTCTGTGTCCTCTAAACTCGAGGGCTCCTCCACTTCCATGATTGGCGGACAACTGCAGAAGTATTCTCTTGCATGCCTGTACTTAAGCTTGAGTGTGAGAAGAGAAATTTCAGCCTGGAGCAGTTGGTTTCTGATGGGGTCCGCAAGCTTCTGGTTTTTACGGACTGAGAGCTTGCGGCAGCTTCTTTCCGAAGCATGAAATACGTGCACTTGTTGATCTCCTTGTTTGTGTTGTTCTAGCGAGTAAGCTTTGCGTTAGAGATTTGAAGCTTCAGTTTGTCAACCGTCTACTTAGAGACCAACGTGTCATGTTGTGGAGTATGGTTAACTCCTTTGAATGCTTCATACTTGTCGACGGAGATAGTTGCAGTAGATTGAACGAATCTCCTTCATTCCCTTTTTTTGTCTACTCAGCTCTTATGATGGATGATATACTTCTCAAGACCTCGTGGATTGAATGTTGATAAATAGAGAGATCAAGATGTGGAAACTAAAAAAACTTTCTAGAATGAAATTAAACACTCTCAAATATCTATAGCACTTTAAAACACTTGATTTTGATATTCCAATAGGGAGAATCAACCTCTACAAGTTAGACTAGTTTTTGGTACTGTTGTCTGCCTATGTGGAGAGACACACCTTCACTGTTTACAACTTTACTCAGAGATCACTAGGCACATAGTCCCAAAATTCACACACCTTGATAATACTCTATAAGCAATCAAATGCAAGTGGAATCACTTGAAATGGATACCAGGTGAGGAACTACATCCAAAACAAAATAGTGCTGGAAACTAGCTCACCCTTAGAAAGGGACTGAGAAATGGTTAACTATAGAGAAGAATAAGCTATCAAAAGTAACTAGTTGAGCAAGAGATACTATGTATAGCAATTTCTTTACACTCTATACTAACTCTAGGAAGAGAGTAGAGGCCATTGACTCTCTTTTTCATGACCTGATTCATACATATATAGGGTGTCCAAAAGTGCTCCTTACAATTCTCCAGAATCTCTCAATCAGCCATTTTTAGTAAGCTATGATTTAGGAAAGTGTTTGAAGGTTCTTGATAGCTGAAATTGTGATATGAAGCTTCTTATTAATAGGTCAACTTGTTATTTAAGTCTTTGAGAATTTAGTTATGATTCCGACGGGTTTCGCAAGCTTCTGATTTACAGACTACGAGCTTGCCGCAGCTACCTCCCGAAGCATGAAATACGTGCGCTTGTCGATCTCCTTGTTTGCGTTGTTCTAGCGAGTAAGATCTGCGTTAGAGATTTGCAGCTTCAGTTTGTCCACCGTCTTCTTCGAGACCAACATGTCATGTTGCGGAGTATGGTTAACTCCTTTGAATGCTTCATACTTGTCGATGTAGATAACTGCAGTAGATTGAGCGAAGCTCCTTCGTTCCCTTTCTTTATCTACTCAGCTCTTATGATGGGTGATATACTTCTCCGACTCGTGGATTGACTGCTGATAAATAGAGAGACAGTGTGTTTAATGGTTTAAGAAATAGAGAGACTTCGTTTCTCATTCTATCGGGGACCGGAAACTTGAACATTAAGCTGGCCTAGTTTTGCAAAACATACCGCAGGTGAGTGTAATATTTGAGAACTGCGTTTTTAATTTGAGAACTGCAATTGCTCTCGAAAAGAGGAACAATCTTCATATTTACCACATCAAGTGAAAGACCTCGAAGACTGTGCAGGATCTACCATAAGATCATCTATCTTCAGGATCCCACTAGCTATGCGTTTAATCCTTCAATGTACGGGACATGTTCAAGAAAGGATACAGAAGTAGAATGTGCTTCTTGCTTGGTACAAACCATGTATTTTCAATTCTTCCTTTCTCTCATTGAGAACTGAATATGCATTGTTATGTTCTTTAGTGCCTTCTAATCTATTTGTCCGTTGAAAAAATATTTACCAATTGTTACTCTTTAGAAGTAGTCAAGAGTAAAATACATGGATGGCACAAATTTGATATATTAATGTGTTTATTTGTGTAGGATCACTCACACAAGATTGCAGCCATGAAGTGGAATGTGAAAATTTAGATCATTTCCAAGCGATGTACCTTTGCCTTGTGTGCTCATGTGTATGGTAGAAGGAGAGAGTCTTTGTGGGCTTGGACGTCCAATTTCCAAGAACTTAGAAGCTACTACAAAATGGAAGAGAAAAGGATTCACGTAGAGACTCTTTGCTTGTATGTGCATGTGCGGATCTGAGAAAAAGAGTAGGCAGAGAAAGAGAGAGTTATTAAATTCAGGTTGAGCAATCAAAACTCAAATTTTTCGAAAGAGTAGGGAGAGGAAGAGAGAGTTATGAACTACAGGTTAAGCAATCAAAACTCAACAGATTAGGAGAGGAAGAGAGACTTATGAACTTCAAGTTGAGCAATCAAGGGAGCTTTTGAATATCTGTATTGCAGCTCATCCTTCTCAGCTAGAGCCTTTTTGGGAGGACAAGTGTGTGTGTGAGAGACAGAGAGAGATCATAATTTGGGTAAAACAAGCTTATTTATGTGATTGCCACCTATTTCTTACATGTCTTTCCAATGTTGTTCTTCCTTAACAATGGAAGGAGTCTTTGTATATGCACATATGTATATGCAGTCATTTGGTAAGAGCTATCTGTATATGTTGATTTTGTGTTAGGCTTCATTTTGGCTGCGTTTGCCCATCACTTTTGGGAGCGGTAGATACTCACTTTGAAGAGCTTCTTGTGAGTTCATGGTCATGGTGTGTGTGTTTTGGGTTTCATGTATGAGCATGCATTCATTCTTAGTATGACATTAGTGGGGATGTCATACTATTATGTTGATGCTATGTATAATGGAGCAGATTTGCTATATAGTCTTAAATGTTAATAGATCATCCATAGAGCTTCAACATTAGAGATTCCTCTCATATCTATTGCGTAAGAGGAATGTTTATGGTTTTAAGGAGGATGTATAGAGGCTGATGAGCTTACCATTACAGGAGATTATTCATTTGCATGTAGCTTGATGAACTTACCATTATTCGAGATGATGAAGCGCATGAATGCCACAAGATATATGTTAGAAGAGAATTGGAGATTATTCTTTGTAGGGACATGATGGTTCTTTTCTTTTGGGAATGGTAATCGTGTCAAATGAACAAGCCGTGTATCTCATACACAAGATGTGCATATGTTAGCCATTTAAGACTTAATATACATGTAGCTACAGACGAAATTTGAATGCATGGTGAAAAGGTATCTAATGGGTAAATGTATTAGGAAGGACGAATAAATTCAAGAGATCTATTACTTTAGATTTTAGATTTTACATTCCTTTCTTCTAGTTCTCCTCTTTTGAAAATGATACTCAGCAAACAAAGATAAATTCCGAGAAAACTGTCATCTCGTCTTAAGCTGCATCAGATTCAAATATAGTTATCCATGTTGAATGCAGCATCATCGTTTTTTCGAGAAGATGCATATAGACACGGTTGACCACAGGAAAAATGACGGAGAACTGACTA